>BSBK01000329.1:835000-1435000 GCA_027943335.1 Chamaecyparis obtusa | reverse complement strand
AATCGACCTTCCATCATCACAGAAATCTAGTATTCAACTTAACTAATTATCTAACATCAAACTATCAAAATTTCAACTTGGTCAACTATGGTCAACTCATGGTTTAACCTAGTCAAACTTGGTCTTTTGGGACCTTCCAACGATGTAGAATGCATTCTTGAATGTGTATAACCACTTCTCCAGTCAATTAACATACTTCTGAACTCTCAATGCTGACTTTTCTTGTCAGATTTCAATTTTAATCCCGAAGGGGGCATGGTATTGCACATCATTCAAAGTCTGTAAATCAAATTCTATCAATCTTTCCTAGTAATCAAGACAACAACCACGTCTAGTTATTGATTCATCAAAAAACCTCATCGCTCGGGGCAAATCTATCATCACTTGGGGCATATCAGATTCATCAAGATCCATATCAATCTAGTATTCTCCTAATCTTGTAAACTGTATCAGTTTTTGCAACCATCGGATCATAGTGTTCTTTCCTTGGTTCTTCGGCAACTAAAGGATTCAGATGTGATACCTACTAGTTCTGCTAAGACAATCAAGTCTAGAACCGGTCACTCACTTCTTTGCAATCCTAAGGTTTGGAATCAGGCATTTTGACAATTTTTCACAATCATAGGTTCATTTGCTGTTATAGTGAACATTATCTTTGGTCATTCAAGACCTATTATCTCCATATCAAATCAATATCAATCAGCTTCTATCTCATATCAATTATCAATTTCGAATCAGTTTCATATCTCTATCAAACACAGACTGTCTTTGAACCACTGCGCTTTGCACAGTAATTCAAAGAGGGGCAAAATGTAATACCCCAAAAAATGGGCTATAAGTTCATTAACTTCCTACATCTACAAATCGAATGAAATCGACATCAAAGTCCTAATCTAAGGCACATCTAAACATCATCGAATCATAATTGATTATCTTAAATTCTGCATCAAAGAATATTCCTAGCAATATTCCTAATTATCTTAATTACCTTTAATTTAATGATTATTTGGCGATAAATCACATTTATCATAAAGTTTGATTAATTGAATATTTTCATATTTAATTAATTAGATTTAATATTTGCCACTTAATTATTTAATTAAATTTAATTCTATCTATTATTAATTGTATTATTTAATTTTGACAATAAATCCAATATCTTATGAATAATTGATTAAATTCTTATTTA
Organism: Chamaecyparis obtusa; assembly: GCA_027943335.1. Lineage (NCBI taxonomy): Eukaryota > Viridiplantae > Streptophyta > Pinopsida > Cupressales > Cupressaceae > Chamaecyparis > Chamaecyparis obtusa. Next base: position 1,433,811 of record BSBK01000329.1, on the reverse strand, counting down.
ATTAATTAAAGCATGTTGTCATTATTTAATAATATAGTTTTTAATAAAAGTTTGATTAAATGATTGATTAGCCCATAAATCAATTATTTATTTTTAAAAATTAGTTAAGTTGAGCATAAATCACTTTATTTATTTATTAATTCATAATTATTATGCACATTCAAAAGAAACAATTAAACTCCAAATTAGAAAATCAATGCAAAGTGTTGACTTTTTAGAACTCAACATCCTTTTGGAGTTCAAAAAGCCAATCTAAACTCTAATTTGAGTTAAAAAGCCATTTTTGCATGATTTGCATGTTTTTGTGAATTAAATTATCTTTATTATCAGATAACTCAAAAATCAAGTTGAGTTAATCTGAGTGATTTATGGCTTTCTTCCATGCACCTCCAAAGCCTTGGATTTCTATAAAATTAAAGGCTTCAGCACATCTCAAATCATCTCATAATTTTGCAAGCTTACTTTGTCAAAGTCGTATACGAATTGCACAACTATTTTGGAGAATTGAAATTTGGAGAATCAAAGCTTATTGCGAATCAAGGCTATTGTGAGATCAATTTGTTTTTTTTACATTCATTTAGATTTTTTTTCATATCATTGTTAGATCATTTAGCATATCATAGCATATCAGTTTTTACATATCATTTTTCATCTTATTGCATAGAAAATACCAAAAAAATAGATTAATTGCATTCATATTTCATATCAGTTTTGCATTCAAATCCTTCATTTAGGTGTCGTCTAGGTCACTGATCTCGATAACAATCTAAGAACATCAATCTTGCACCTACTAGAAGGCAGTAAATCGCTTGGTTAAATTAGATTTCAATTTTGCACGATTTTGATTTTTGCTAACCTCTAATGTTTTACTGAAGTGTTGTGTCTACAGATCAAGTACAAAATTCACACACACACACACTATGAAACAATGACCAACTGTTAAAAAAAGATAATAGATCAGGGCTTACAATAGATATCCAGCCTAATTTGAAAAAAAAATCCAATATCAACAGTCTGTGGAAAAGGGACATTGTAAGAAGAGTTTGTCCCAAATTGACATATGTATATCTAACCAAATGAGATGTCTATCCATTGCAATATCTTTTTCCTATAAGAACTCAAAAAAAAATCAAAACAATAATGCATATACTTGGAGTTGTGAGATATATTGTCACTCATATAAAAATGGTACTCGATGATTATCTTCATGTTCTGTACTATCAGAGGCATGCCTATACATAATGTGGAAAAAAATAATAATCTAAATGGAATTGAAATACTAATCTCGCAACTCAAATTTATGTGCTTACAATTTGTAGTTTTCTGTGAAATCAACCACTAATATAATAGTGCCAATAGGGAAAGATTCCTCACATATCCTAAATAGATGATCCAACTAGTGAGATCTATGACTATTCCTTGTATACTTGTAGAAAATATTTTTCATGAAATATCAACAACACTATGTAGGGTGAACCCACAATAGTGGGTTACACTTTTTTTTGCCTGAATAGATAGTGAACTCTACATTTAAAAAATAAAATCACTTTCAGATGCTTATTGTTGCTAAACCTTTACAAATAGGAAGATGAAGTAAATTAAATTCTTTTAGGATTTTTTGTCTAGATTTTAAATATGTTTTAAAAAAATAAAATAGAATTGGTTTGAATCAATTTTTCTTTCTCCCACAAAAAGTGGTATGTTATTGAAAACATCATTTTCAAAGAGTGACACTGTATTCGTAAAGCATAACTATTTTTTTTCTAAAATAGATATCAATGTGGTTCTTATGAATTTCATTTTGTAACATCCATATCTAGAACTTGGAATTGGTTTCATGACTTTATCACTAGTATTTCATATTTTAATAATTTTTGAAGTTGACTAAACCATAATTTTGATATACGTTATTTCTGTAACTTGTAACTTATTGTGTATCTGTCCAATTTTAAATTTTCTTTTTTAATAGAAAGAAGACTTCAATACCAAGGACATTGTTATTTTTCAAAAAAAAAATCTCTTTCTTACTATTTTTCATTGAACGTTGAACATAGAGGTTTATATTTGGTAAGAAACCTACATTTGATTGATGTCAAAAAAACATGGAGTATATGCACAAAGATGGGGGATAAAAAATGTGCCACTTTTCTTTTTGGTCCCCCATCGACCATAGTGTGTATGCACTAAAGCGTGTGCACCCTATAGGGCAGTCGCGCTATGGCTTAGGTTGCCCAAGCCTTAGGCTTGGGCAATCTAAACCATAGCGTGTGTGCCCTATAGGGTGCACACACTTTGTAAAATACTAAAAAGTGTTTTTACAAAGCGTGTGCACCCTATAGAACACACGCATTTTGTAAGAACACTTTATAGTGTTTTTTGCTTTGGGAAAGCTCATTTTGCTTTCCATAAACCTGCGTTTATAGAAAAAAAGAGCTTCCCAAGCGCGTACGCAGAATCCTTGTGCTTGTTGAATCCATTTTTTCATTCATTCATCCATCAATTTTTATACAAAATGGCTCCACGACGTCGTCAAGATCGATCTGAAAGAAGAGGTAAGTGTTTTTACAACCCATGCCTCTTATTTGTATTGAAATTTTAGTTTTGTGAAAATTTGTTTTCTTAGATTTTATGTGTAATTAAGATTTTAAAATCTAGTTTTTTTAATTGCTAGGAAGAAATAATCTCCCTCAACCAAACCCTTTGTTTCCTCATGAAGAAATGAATGAAGAAATAAATGAAGAAAATAACCAAGAAAATGAACCTCGACTACCTCCACCAATCGAGAAACCTCCTCCTGGAACACAAGAAAATTTGATCAACCAAATTGAAAGAGGGAAAAAAGAATTAGAATCTTTAATAAAGATGTTAAAAGATTCTATTGGTACAAATCCTGGAAGGGAAAGACTTGCAAAATCATCGGAAGCATTCTTGACCCACATAAACTCAATTAGTGGGAAAATTATTTTATGGCAAGATAAAAGAAAAGAACAAAAATAATATTATGCAAATAAATTATCTTATGCGGACATAAAAAAAAAAAATTCACAAAAGATGACATTTACAAACTCTTTAAAAAACCAGGGGACATAGATACTCTTAGAACTACAACAAGGAGGTTCCCAATTCATTGGTACTTAAATGAAGACATTAAAAATAACTTTTGGGAGAGATGGTGGATGGTCTTTGATTCACCTCCCTGTAACAATCATGAGGTTTCTATATATTGCATGAGGAAACTCTATTGCGAGTTTGTACTCAAGGAGGTGGCAAATTATTTTGACTATCTAGATTCTCAAGGTAGAGGAGGGGGGTCATCATTTGATAGAGTAGGGGCACATCATGACCCTAACGCACCTAGGGTTCCTATTGGTAAGCCACAGGTGGATCATGTTAGTATTCCTTTCATTGTGAAGGAACATGTAGAGGTGAACACACTAGGCACGATTAGTGCTTTGACAGAGACTCTCATTCAGTGTGCCACTCCTTTAGTTGAGGGTGACCATTGTCAATCTTTGAGGGGGCATATTTGTTGGTCATGTGGATGCTTGTGCACATTTGATACTTCCAAGAGAGAGAAAGAGGATCCTAGAATGATGACTGATAATTTTATACATATGACATTTGGTATTGACACATGGGTAAATATTTCCAAGTTCATTAAATTGCTTTCATCATATTTTATTTATAAAAGAATAACTAATTAATTTAGAATCTATTGATTATGATCAAAATTCAGGGCAAGAGTGTTAGTGGCAGTGGCAATTATCCTCCTACCCCTTCTACACATTGTCATCAATTCCAAAAGTATGTATCGAATAAAACATTTTAATTAATATATTTGATTATTATGTACTTATATGAATAATTCTATCATAACTTATTGTGCATGTCCATTGGTTCACTGGTGGACCATCGACATTTACAATAGACAACAAAGGGCATCGTGCCACTTTCCTTGAGGTATCTTTATTTGCATGTTAATTTTATTTACTTGATTATATTTAATTAATAAATGAAAGAATAACTAAATTACTAGACAAATTATGATCAAAATCCAAAGGCAAAGTGGTCATTGCGGTGATCACTTTCTTTCACCTATCTTTGTGAAGTCACCATTGAGTCCACAGGTATATATATATAATAATGCATTATAATTAACATGTCAATAGTACGTTCTTATATGAATGGTTATCTTATAATTTGTCATGTACATGTGCACTATTTGAGTGTTGGAGCTTCGACATGGACACTGCACACCAAAGGACATGGTGGAACCTTCACGAAGGTATCATTTATTCATTAGTAGGGTTGTAAAAATATATATGTAATCTTGATAACTACATAATACTTTTGTTGTTTCATTTTCAGTTATTGACATCAGAGATTCCTCCTTCTGTTCGTGATAGTTTGGATTATGGAGTAGCTACAACAGTAGCTAGTTCAGAGAGAGAGAGAGAGAGAGTCCCATCTCTCTCTCTCTCTCTCTCTCTCTATATATATATATATATATATATATATATATGTCTCTCTATATCAGTCTAACTATTTATCCTCACAATTGAAATCTATGACTTAAATAGGGCACACACACTATAGGGCACATGACCTATAGCGCACATGCCCTATGGATGTCATAGATTTCCATAGTGTGCACACCCTATAGGGCGCATGCACTTTGTAAGTCATTGGAATTTACCAATCCTAAGGCTTTGATTTTACTTGGAGATCCAACCCAGTGGCTTGGAGGATACAAATAGGCCTGAGACATGTTTTCCAGCAAACATACAAAAAATGGCATGTTTTTTTGTGTGCTCCTCATCAGGTTTACTCATGGTTCAATAATGTAAAAATTAGATGATGTGATATTGTAGATCTCTTTGTTAGCTATCTAAGCATATAATTTATTTGGAATTATGATTATGTGAATTTTTTCATCTCTAATTTCTTTTGTGTCTATGTCCATTTCTTGTAAAAAACCAACGTGTAGTAATTTGGGCATACATTTTGGCTCGTTCATCAAATTTTGCAACAAGTTACATTTTTAGAAACTAGACTCCATTATACACACTTAAAAAAAATAAAATTGGATTTTTGATCAGTTTTAAATGATTTCTAGGGGGAGCACACAGAAATTTCATGTTTTCAGGATGTGTGCACTTCGTAAATTCATCAAAAATTATAAATTCATAAAAAAAATTAGCAAAAAAATCTAGGATAAACTACATGGTGTTAGCTAACTTCTCATCATAGGGATTAAAAAAATTCAAAAAAAAAAGTTAACATTTTAGGGGGAGCACACCATACGCTATGCTATGTTTTTTCACTAAAAAAAAGACCGCTTTTTGTGCTTCCCCTTTTTGAGGGCCTTAATTTGCACCATTTTCAAAATAAATTAGTAGTTTAGGAACTAGATTAAGAGTATTACAACTCTTTTTCTTGTTGCATCTTAAAATTTTGAGTCTAACTATCTTTAATTTCTTGTTGAAGTTCAGAGTTTGCTGATTTCAGGAAAAAAGTGGCATCTTATACCCCGTTTTTGGTCCCCCATCTTTGTGTTGGCATTAAGCATGATTGTCATTAGTGACAACACTTATTCTAAATAGTACAAACCAAGTAGAACAGAGATTACTGAGCAAAATAGTACATACCGAGCCGAGCAGAGCTTACCGAGCCGAGCAGTGCATACTGAGCTCGCAAAGTTTCACAGTGTTTAGCAAGTGCTGCACGCTTAAACAGGAAATTTAGTTTCTACCGAGTAACACTTTATCTACTGAGTCTCCAGTATTTACCGAGTTTGAAACTATGACCGAGTGGTTAGTATGGAATGAGCTTCCACTTCTATCGAGTGCATGGTGATGCCGACTAACGCAGTGGATGCCAAGTATCAGAAAGTCACCAAGTTAGTTTACAGTAACTATGTAACTATATTTGGGCCGACTCAGTAATATTTGTGTTTACTTGTTTAAGAGCCAACTTTGTAATTGTTTTGGAATTGACTTAGATTGATATATAAACAATGTTTTATGTCATATCCAAGAATGATGAAAGAGAGAAGTATGAAAAAGAGAGAAAGGCAGAGATAAGAAAATTACAAAGGGCTATAGTAGTATAAGAAGCAGCAAAGATCTATCCATCACAGAAGGTGATTAGTACATCAGAGAATCTCAATTAGCAAGTATAGTTACAAGCAAGAGATCTACTGTTTCATCCTAATAGGTGAATCAGCTTGAAATCCTTTAACCTGGTAGACTTAACAGTCTTTGTAAAAATCTCTTAACCGAGCGCATACTTCATTGTATGTTTGTAAAACCTCTAACAAGGTGGACCTAGCAGTCCTTATTGCTCCTAACAGGGTAGATCATCAGAAGTGATCATTGTAAGCCTTAACTGGCAAAATTTATACTGCAGTATTGAAGTTTTGTGGGTATCATCCCCACCCCAGTTTTACTTTCTACTTGGAAGGTTTCTAGGTTACCAAATCTTTGTGTTCTAAGTGTTATGAATGTTTTATTCTTTCTGTTACTCATGCATGTAGTCAGATTATCAATCTAATATTATTAAGATCTGAATCTGTTAAAAGTTTTGAAGTTACTGATTCACCCCTCCCCTCTCAGTAACCTAGATAGTCTTGAATATTTCCAACAATTGGTATCAGAGCTCAGTGGATCTCAGAATAAAGTTTGACAGCTTGAGAAAAGATTCAGGACAATGGAGATATTCAGACTGAACAAAGTAATTGAGAATGAAAAGCTAGATCTGGAAATGGCCATAACTCAACTCAAAGAAGCAAGAGAGCATCTTTCCCTTTCCCTAAAAAGAAGGAAGGAACTTGCAAATCAGATCAATGACCACCAATATGTTGAAGAAAAGATTGAAGACTTTTTCCCTTAAAGCAGCTCAGATGAAGCAAACAATGCAATCAAAGAACTTCTAGAAAAGAGTGGATCTCTGCAAGAAGTGAGAAAATTGAAAGAGAACAGGAAATTCAGTCAACAAGATTCTATGAAGTCTTGGAAAAAAGAAACAAGATGAAAGATGAAATAGATGGAAAGAACAATGAAATCCAGAATAAAACTCTTCATCTAGAAAATCTTATTGATCAAATCTCCAATGCAAATGAAGAAATCTTGACTCTAAGATCAGAAAATGAAAATATGAGAGAAGAGCTGAGATCTGAAAAGCAAATCAATTTAAGAGTGATGAGTGAGCTAGATGCTGAAAGGCAAATCAATGAGAGAATGTTGAAATCTCAAGAAGATATGAATCAGGTGTATGAACGAAACCCTCATAGGCAAAAAGGAAAAGCAGGACTTGGATATAAAGAGGAAGGTGAATCCTCCAAACAAGGTACTCAAAAGAATCAGAAAGCTACCTATAATCACTATGGAAAAATTGGTCATACTTCAAACAAATGTTGGAGCAATGGAAAAGCAAAATTCAATGGAAAATGCTACAATTGCAATCAACTTGGTCATAAAGAAAATGAATGCAAGGAAAAATCAAGATTTAAAGGCATATGTCACAAATGTAGCAAACAAGGTCATAAGGCATCAGAATGCAAAACTAAAACACCCAATCCAAAAAAACCAAGGATTTTATATGTGAAACCTCTTCCCTATGAGGTAAATATTGATGAAACCAAGAATATTATTGAAGCCCTAATTAATCAACCTGTGAACCCAAAGGCACCATATTTTGGGACATATGAAGAAGCTAAGGAGAGAATTGAGCTTAGTATAAAGCTTCCACAGGCGGTTAACAAAGGAAGAAAGAGGATGGCAAAAATACAAGCTAGCACACCTCTAATGTCAACCGAGGAAAAAGGAGAGGACTTTGAAGAAGAAGAAGAGAAAAAGGATGAGGAGGAAGAAGAACTAGTACCAGCAAAGAAGAAAGGAAAAGTAATTATCACCAAGGCACCCAAGCAACCCTCTGCAGTATTTACAAGGAGTGCAAGAGGCAAGGCAGGCAAAGAAGAAATAGTATTCAAAAGGCCTCCTCCTTATTTAAAAGAAAAGATCAAGGATTTGAGAGAAGAATCTGGAATTGCAAACTTCAAATCTCTCAAATATGAAATCAGATCTAAGGAAGAGCAGCAAGAAATTGAAGATGCTATTGTCAAGAAAATAGGAAAATGGAAATACTCACCTGAAGAGATAGCTTCTCAAATCCTAGGAACTTTGCTGAACAAAATTAAGTTGAGATGGTCCAATGCAAGACAAACTGTCAAGGACATCTATGCTCAAACCTTGAGGCAATTAATGCCAAGTTTGAAAAATGCTAAAATTAATAAGGCATTGATAGATAATGAAAATAAGATGACACTCAAATTCAACATTTGTTTGATTTTGATCAAAGATATTGAGTCGGTTGTGAAGAGTGCCACTTCCACATGGAAAAACATCTATAATCTTCACAAACTGAGTGCAGAAACTGTGATAATCAAGGATATTGATGATGACAGTGATGAACATGGAGAAGATACCGAGGTAGACAAGAAAACTGATGAGGAAGATAATATTGTTCAGATAGCTGTAGAAGTCATTGCCTCACTTCCTCACTCTCTAGCAAAAGTTGCTACACCTAGCACGGAGATAACTTCAAGCATGATTATGAAAACTTCCACAGATACATCAAATGTCAAATCATCACTAGCACAACTCAATATATCATCAATAGAAATGACTACCACCTCTTTTACCGAGTTACAGTCTCCTGTATCTACTTCAGTACCTACTTCCATATCAAGTTTTCCAGCACTAGTCCTACAATGTCTACAATAACTTCTACAAAGGCATTAAGTGCAATAACAGTTGATCCTAAGGCTCAACCGAGTACAAGATTTTTGAGTAAGAATGTAGAAGAGGATATAAACTTAGATGAGGAGATAGAGATTCCAAAATTAGACTTTGCAAATCTTTCAGCAGACCAAATGCAAAACATTGGTGAACTCCTCCAAAAGAAAGCAAAGCAGAAGAAACTAAAAGAAGAAAGGGACAAGGAATATAAAATTATTGAAGATGCAAATGATGTTTTGTCAGAAGCATTAGGTATTAAATTTGATTCCTCTCAACATATTTTGTTACAGTTAGCTGAGGCAGTAAACAAGTTCCATGAGGATTCCTCTGCGTCAGAAAAGATTGTTGAGAAAGTCGAGAAGAAGTTTGACAATAAAGTGCTTGAGCAAGTTGCTCAGCATATAGCTATTAATCAGGCAGAATTATCTTCAGTTTTGATAGATATTGAATCCTCCTATTCCAATGTTACCTCACTTTTTGCTAAGCTATGTAATGTTGCCGAGTTCACTAAGGAAGTTAAGGATAAATTGAATAAGATTGATGAGGATCTGAAGGATAGTGTATAGAGGTTGCAACTTGAACCTAGTTCAAGCTCTGCACATCATATGAAAATCACATTCCTATCAAATAGGTAGTCAGAATTATTAAAAGAAGATACAGAGATCCGGTCAACACTGCTAGATATTTAGAACATGATCCTTCCCATCATGGACATAATGCAAAAGCACATTGTTCACTCAAAAGCATTACTCCATGACAATCAATTTTCCATTGCAGATCACATGATTGAACTCTCTGCAGAAGTCCAAATTGCACTCCAAACATGCAAGATTCTGCAAGAGAATTGGGACAGAACTCTGGCACTAATCATGAAGGTACATTCTGATTTTCTTTCACATTTTGGATTCTCCCTGTAAAATACTTGTATATACACCTTTGGCATTATTGTCAAAAAGGGGGAGAAAATGTATATGAGAAAATGTATAGGAGAAAGTGTAAAAATGTATAGATACGAAAGGGGGAGAAAGTACTCTATATAAGGGACTCATGAAATGCATAAACAATAGTTTGACAAAGATAAATTTTGAAAAATAAAAAAAAAGGATTCAGCATGATTCTTGTATATAAGTTTTGGCTATAAGTGTTTTTGTCACTAATGCCAAAGGGGGAGATTGTTGGCATTAAGCATGATTGTCATTAGTGACAACACTTATTCTAAATAGTACATACTGAGCAGAATAGAGCTTACCAAGAAAAATAGTACATACCGAGCCGAGCAGAGCATACCGAGTAGAATAGTGCATACCGAGCTCGCAAAGTTTCACAGTGTTTACCGAGTGTTGCACGGTTAAACAGGAAATTTAGTTTCTTCCAAGTAACACTTTATCTACCGAGTCTCCAGTATTTACCGAGTTCAAAACTATGACTGAGTGGTTAGTATGGACCGAACTTCCACTTCTACCGAGTGCATGACAATGCCGAGTAACACAGTGGACGCTGAGTATCAGAAAGTCACCGAGTTAGTTTGCAGTAACCGTGTAACTATATTTGGGCCGACTCAATAATATTTGTGTTTACTTGTTTAAGAGCTGACTTTGTAATTGTTTTGGAATTGATTTAGATTGATATATAAACAATGTTTTATGTCATATCCAAGAATGATGAAAGAGAGAAGTATGAAAAAGAGAGAAAGGCAGAGATAAGCGAATTACAAAGGGCTATAGCAGTATAAGAAGTAGCAAAGATCTATCCATCACAGAAGGTGATCAGTACATCAGAGAATCTCAATCAGCAAGTACAGTTGCAAGCAAGAGATCTACTGTTTCATCCTAACAGGTGAATCAGCTTGAAATCCTTTAACTAGGTAGACTTAACAGTCTTTGTAAAAATCTCTTAATCGAGTGCATACTTCATTATATGTTTGTAAAACCTTTAACAAGGTGGACCTAGCAGTCCTTATTGCTCCTAACAGGGCAAATCATCAGAAGTGATCATTGTAAGCCTTAACCAGCAAACTTTATACTGCAGTATTGAAGTTTTGTGGGTATCATCCCCACCCCTATTTTACTTTCTACTTGGAAGGTTTCTGGGTCACCAAATCTCTATGTTCTAAGTGTTATGAATGTTTTATTATTTTTGTTACTCATGCATGCAGTCAGATTATCAATCTAATATTATTAAGATCTGAATCTGTTAAATGTTTTGAAGTTACTGATTCACCCCTCCCCTCTTAGTAACCTAGATAGTCTTGAATATTTCCAATACTTTGTGCACTTACCCCATGTACATAATCAACTAAAAATTTATCAAATTTATAACCATTAGAAGGCATGTTTTGAGCACTAGTTCCATGCAAAAGGGAGTATCCTTAATATTCCATTTGTACCCTAAACTTGAGCCCCAAGTCCATGAAATGTTCACAAATTTGTTGGCCTTTGCAAAATGGGTCTAATCTGGAAGTTTCGATAGAAATTACTTTTGATTGAAACTAATAGGTTTCAATCGAAAATACTTGATATTTTTTGCATGGTTAAAGTCCTAACTCAAGTACATTCAATCGAAAGTACTAATTGAAATTTGATATTAACTTGGGTTAGCCAATTTAGTGAATTCTTAGGCTAGTAATGATCTCATATAAATAAACATTTTTTTGCCTTATTTTATAAATTTGAAAGTTGTAGAATAATTCATATTTTGGAGAAGGAAGACATTTGGCAGTGTATTTTTTCTTAAAAATTTTAGTGGAGTAATTTTTCGAGGGAAAGCAATGGGAAATAAAAAGAAAAGGGTAAATAAGATTGCATGAAATTATTCACTAGAGATCGAACAAAGAATATGCGAAGAATCATGAGAAAGATATTATCATAGGAAACAAGGTATCTCTTGTTAGTTTATATGTTGTCATTAGTGTCACACATATACTTGGTAAAGGGAGCAAACAGGCTAGTCAGTCAACACTCTAATTATAGTAACTGAGAAGAGCACAAGGCAAAATGACATAGTAACTGAACACAGTCTTGACTGAGCACTCATACCAAGGCAAGATGATTACTGAGTACTGAGTATAGTTATAATCAAGCATGCATATATATCGAGTGTCTGTAACTTACCGAGTGATGAATGCAGTGTATACCTCTTGCAAAATAGGAAAGACATAAAAGTTTGTAATGGCACAAAATATAAGGTATATGGTTTACACCGAGCTAGAAAATGGTTTAAAAAGATCAAGGTGAAGATTAAATGTAGATGTAATCATTAAATGATTGATGATCCCTATGTAATGATGTTTTAGGTTATTCATTTGGATCGTAGATCTTAGGTTTTCTAGATGATACCATAACCCTAATTAGGTCAAAATATTTTGATATAAAAACTATCAAGATGTCATTTTGACAAGTACCATACATGAAGTAGCCACCTACATAGACATTTGAAGATCAGATAGGGTTGTGAATTTAAAGTTTTGACAAAGCATTCAAGGATTGAATCAGTATCACAACATAAGGCCGCCGAGAATAATTTAGAGAAGAAATCTATCACAACAAGGTGTTAACTTTTAAGTACTTATCAAATCTGATATCAAGAAAAGTAAGTCGTTACATACAGATCAAACCTCCTATTACTTTCTAACAATGGTGGAAGACTTAAATCTCTTAACAGGGTAGACCTAACGAGTCTTTTTCTAAATCTCTTAACCAAGTGCACACTTAACAATGTTACTTAAATCCTCTAGCTAGGTAGATCCCTATAGGTCTTTATTGTTGCTCCTAATAGGGTAAGATCATCAAAAGTGATCAAACATTATAGCCTTAACTAGAAAGATTTATTATTGTAGTTGGTGAAGCTCTATGGGTGTCATCCCCACTGTAGTTTTTACCTTCTTATAAGGGTTTCTATGATACCAAAACACTTGTGTATTGTGTATGAAGTTTCATGGATGTTTACATGTTAGATTAGAAATAATTTATTATTTTTAGTAATGTTATAAATGGATAAAAAGATAACATGTTAGTCGGTTAATGAAATACATTGTTTTAAGGATTCAGTTAATTTTTTTTTTGAGGTTACTAATTCACCCCTCCCCTCTCAGTAAGTCACCTTTCCATAATCCCAACAATTGGTATCAAAGCTAGTTTTCTTTTGAGGAAGTTTAATCACTGAAGAGGAAAAGATCTTAAGGATGAAAAGGTATAATCTTGATAAGACTTGAAAAATAGAAATTGGAGATGCAGATTCTCATGGAAGAACTTAAGGACATTAAGGAATAGCAAAGAGAGTCACTAATCAAAAGAAAGGAATTAGCATTTTGGCATAATGGGACTGATTATCAGGATGAAGAGATAGAGGAATTATTGGTAGGATCATGAAGGATATCTAATGCATATGAAGGAACTATATCAGATCTATTTGAAAAGAATCAATACCTTACCAAACAAGTGAAAGAACTACAAATTGGATAAGAGACTCAAATTGTAAGAATGATTGAAGTCATAAACAACACAAGACTAGCTGAAAAAGAAAGGAATATGGCTATTGAAGATAGAAGAAAAATGATTGAAAAGTTGGAAGAGAGAGAATATGAAATACTAAGGCTTACCAAGCATCACTTTGAAATTTCCAATCAGATGGTTTTCATGAGTCAGGAAGTCAACTGTGTAAACAACGAGCTTGCTAGGAAATTGGAAGATATTGGTGAATTAAGGGAAGAGAATGAAAGACTAAAATTTGAAGTGAAGATGCAAAAAAAATAGAATGAGATGATAAAGAAAGCTGAAGAAAGTACCAAAAGGATGGATGTGTTAGAATAAATGAGAGGGGGGTGAATCAGTTATCCACAGTCCCAAATCAAAATGTATAACCAAAAAAAAATTACTTAAACTTCTGCAACTCGGTAACATAAAATAGTATTTTGTCTGTGCTTTTACCAATTACTAGTTAATATCATATAATGATTACCAACCAAATCCAATATGCAATATGTAAAGTATGACAACAAACAATCATCACAGTCAACACATAACACAAGAGATTTAATGTGGAAACCCTGTTAAGGGAAAAACCACCTGGGACCGGCAACCCAAAAATTGTTCACTCTTCTGAAGTGAGATCAGTGAAGACCCAACCCTGTTAAAGATTAAAAACACACTGTTAGGTGTGACCTTGTTAAAGTATTTTAGACCAACAGTTATCATCCAACCAGCATTCACTATGGGGTTGATAGGATAACAAATGTACACTCTACGAATGACATTACAAGATTTTCAAGTCCACTCTGTTACAAGATTTATTTGATTACAATGGTTAAACTGTAACAACAGTTTGATTTGACTACAACACAACTTCTATTGCAGATTATTAGATCTATATTAAGCTCATTCAAATCCTCTGATCATTATATCGATTCGATTTCAATCAATATTTTGTAACTTATTGTCGCTTGGTTATAACTTTCTGATGCTCAGTAATCTTTGCAGTTTAGTTATCCTTTAACTAGTTTGATTAGACATGCATGAAACTTGTTCATGCGATATCTCTACAGTCTCCTTCCGACATTAGTTTCATCATGAAACTCTAGTCTCTTAAATAGACAAGTAAATCATTTTAATTCCATCCATCATATTTTTCCACTTAATCTCATTCATTGATTTTTCTACTTTAACCTTCCTTGGCTGATGTGTCAATAACACGTTTCATTTCAATCCATTAGATCTTCCTTGAATTATTTTAGCCATCGATCTTCGTAACAAACTTTATCTTCATCCTCAATCTTATACACTTTCTAGCTCATCAATCCTTATCGGCTAAACTGATCATTTAGTTCTTTACTCCTGCTCGGTTAACAAAGAAATGCGTTAGTGAACACAAGCTCAGTTTATACTATTCTCGGTATACACTACACTTCATCAGTGTATATTGAAATGCTTCTTTAACTGACCACACTACTTTGTGCATTTTTCTCTATCCTTTATCATAGATGAATGCAACATAATCAAGTCAATAACATAAGTTCATAGCCTCATCCATAGATTACCCAATGTATTCCTTATCCTCATCTATCATATCCATCTTCCTTAATGTAATTATAACTCATCTTCATCTATTTTCTTCTTCTTTCTACAGATGTTTAGGTATGGTAACTCACAAGATAAGTATTGTCAAAACTAGTTGACATCAATGACAAAATATTACTGATTTAATCATCTTACATATCTAATAAATAACTTAGTGATCTTAAATCACAGATCTTCAAGTCATTTAGTTTATTCAAATTAGTTGTAGTTCATCAATCTCTCCCTTTGGCATTGATGGCAACATCTCTCCCTTTGGCATTGATGGCAACACAAGCAATATGAAATATTCCAAACACATACCAAACATGTATTCTACAACTTTGTAAACAAATGTTGTAACAAGATCTCCCTAGCTTAATATGTTTAATCACTACGTTACTTAAAAGAATTTGCAAGTGCAGACTATCTTTTGCATATATGATCTTTTCAGTGCTCACAAATTCTCTTATGTTCTTTAGTAACTGATCTTCAATGCTCTCCCTTTCATTTTGATATCTCTCCTTGTGAATTTGTTTCATTATTTCATATTTCTCTCCCTGTAGTTCATATTGAAATCTCTCTCCCTTTGAAAACAATGCCAAAGATCAATAGAAACTTACAACTTTTCAGTAGCTAATTGACTCACTATTATTCGGTGCACTTCAATGTATCTTTGTCTACTATTGTGCAAATCTGTTCTAGTTCATCAATCTTTCACATCCTTAGACATAAATTTAAAGTGTGAACTCTGCTGTATCAACATGTATGATCTTCTGATAAGATTAGGTTGATGCAACCTCCAGATCACCTTAGTGACCAGTAGATAGGGGATGAACCCCAAGTCTAGTCCTCAAGTATTCATATGTGTCCTTTGGTAGAGGCTTTGTAAATATGTCAGCAAGTTGTTCTTTTGATGTAAAAAATTCTATCTTAACTTGCTTCTCCTGTACTTGTTCCCTTAAGTACTGATACTTAATAGATATGTTCTTTATTTTAGAGTGCATCACTGGATTCTTTAAAATATTAATGGCACTAGTGTTGTCACAATATATAATCACCAGCTCAGTGATTACCTCATTCATACCTTCCAACACTTGCTTGATGTGTGTAATATTTAAAAAATTAGTAGTAGCAGCAACATACTCTGCTTCAGTTGTAGACTGAGAAATGCAAGACTATTTCTTACTTGTCCATGTAACAAATCTTTCACCAAAGAAAAATGCTCCTCCGGTGGTACTCTTTCTATCATCCACATTTCTAGCCCAATCAGCATCGGTGTATACCTTAAGTTAAAACTTGCCTTCCTTAGGATACCATAGTCCATAATCTTTTGTTTTCTTTAGGTATCTTAAGATTCTCTTTGTAGCAACCATGTGTGATTCTCTAGGATTTGCAGAAAATCTAGCAACTATTCCAACAACATGTGCTATATCAGGCCTACTGTGAACTACATACATTAACTTACTAATCATGGATTAGTACAGTGTCTAATTTACCTCAGTAGTTCCATCTTCTTTAGTCAGTTTACATCCAGCATCCATTGGTGTTCCCACAGGTTTAGCATCTTCCATGCCAAATGTCTTCAATACTTCCTTTATGTATTTAGATTGTGTGATGAATATACCATCATTCAACTGAATCACTTGTAAGCCTAGAAAGAACTTAATCTCTCCAAACATAGACATTTCAAATTTAGTTCTCATTTCATCAGCAAATGACTTATAGATTTGATCTTTTCCTCCAAATATTATGTCATCCACAAATATCTCAGCAATCAAGATAGTATCATCATAATTTCATTTCATGTATAGATTTCTATTCTCACTAGTTATAATAAATCCAATACTTAGCAAATAATTATGTAGCCTCTCATACCAGGCTCTTGATGCTTACTTAAAACCATATAAAGCTTTGTGTAATCTACATACCATATCTTTGTTGTCTGGATCAACGAATCCTTCAGGTTTTTCTATGTAGACTTCCTCTTCAAGTATCCCATTCATAAAAGATGATTTTACATCCATTTGGTAAACTTTGAACTTCTTGTGTGCAACATATGCAAGTAACATTCTAACTCCTTCTAATCTAGCAATAGGTGCAAATGTCTTACCATAATCTATTCCTTCCTCCTGTGCATATCCCTTGCATACTAACCTAGCTTTGTTTCTTGTTACCTCTCCATTCTCATTCAGCTTGTTTTTGAATATCCACTTAGTACTGATAACATTCTTGTCTTTAGGTCTAGGTACTAAACTCCAAGTTTTTTTCTCCTCTATCTATTCTATTTCCTCTTTCATTACATTAACCCATTCATCATTTTATAATGCAACTTTTACATTCTTTGGTTCATATTCGCAAACTAGACATGTACCTTGTCTTGCTTTA
The DNA here is from genome assembly GCA_027943335.1 of Chamaecyparis obtusa. NCBI lineage: Eukaryota > Viridiplantae > Streptophyta > Pinopsida > Cupressales > Cupressaceae > Chamaecyparis > Chamaecyparis obtusa. The sequence goes on along the minus strand of BSBK01000329.1, from coordinate 1,416,578 downwards.
CTCCTTGTTTGCATGCAAGCTTATCTGTCTCCAATGATTTTTGTTTTAGAATGATGTCTTCTAACAAATTTTTCTAGTATCCGATCTCTTCTTTCTTGTTCATCCTGTGCAGGTTCATTTGCTTGCTTGGTAGGTCCTTCCTGCTCATCGGTTTCTCTATCCTATCCATCGGTATTATTTTCCTATTGACCAGTTATCACTGTCTATTGCGTCAGTTGAACCTCTAGTTGTTCAATGTAAGTGAATCTATCATAGTCTTTTGGTTCCATTGTGCTTTCCTCTACACTCTTATCATCAAAATCATCAACTCGAACATTAGTAATTTAAATATTTTTATTGGTTAGTTTGTTAAGACACTTGTATGCTTTACTTTTAGTGGAATATCCCAGAAATATCCCTTCATCACCTTTTGAGTCAAACTTCCCATTTCTTTCATCTTTCAAAATAAAACATTTACTTCCAAAAACTCTGAAATAACTTACAGTGGGTTTGTCGCCAAACCATAACTCATAGGATGTCTTATTAGTGTCCTTCTTTAATTGTACTCAGTTTAGAACATAAACAGCTGTGCTAACTACTTCTCTCCAGTATGTCTAAGCAACATTCTTTTGTAACATCAGTGTTCTTGCATAGTCAATGATTGACCTATTCCTCCTTTCAGCTATTCCATTTTGTTGAGGTGTCATCAAAGCTGAGACCTATCTTTTAATACCATTCTCATTGCAAAAGTTAGTAAATTCATCAGAAATAAATTCTACACCTATATCGGATCTCAAACACTTCAACTCTTTACCAGTCTCTTTCTCAACTTTTTCTTTATACCACTTGAGCATCTTAAATGCCTCTGACTTTTCTTTCAATAACATGACTGTCATTAATCTAGTGTAATCATCAACAAAAATAATGAAATATATGTCTCCATAGTAACTTTGAGTTCTCATAGGACCACATAGGTCGGTATGCACTAACTCAAGTATTTTCTTTGTTGAATAATCTTTTCTTTTTGAAACTATATTTAGTCATTTTACCTTTCTAACATTCATGACACATAAGATGATCAGGCTTAGATAAGTTAGGTAGACCTCTAACCTTTTTCTTTTTATTGATCTTAATTATGTTATCAAAATTCACATGACATAACCTTTTATGCCACAACCATGCATCTTCATCTTTCATCATTAAACCAGAAGATTGATCATTATCAAGATAAAATAAATTACCTCTCAATTGTGTTCCACATCCAACAAGTCTTCCTCCATCATCATATATCTTCACTTTATTTCTCTTAAAAGCAACTCAGTGGCATGAATTGTTTAGCTATTCTACACTTAGCAAATTATAGTTTAGTCCTTTTACCCAATAAGCATTTTCACATTTTATTCTATCATTTATCATCAGGGATCCTTTTCCTCTAACCATACATGGTGCATCATTACCCAATTTCATAGATCCTCCATTGTATTCTTCAAGATGATCAAATTTTTCTTCATCACCAGTCATGTGATGTGTACAACCACTATCTATGATCCTTGTATCATTTTTATTAACCTTAGAGATAAGTGTTATCTCTACATACCTTTCATCTTCCTCTGACTCATCCTTCATTGCAACAAATACTACCTCCACATCTTCATCAGTGTCGGTATTGGTGACATCTTCTTCTACAATGTAGCACACCTTCTTGCCTTTATCATTATTGTCTTGATTGTCTCTATTGTAGTGTCAGGAACTTTTGTTTCCTCTTCTCCCATAGCTTCCTTCACCAAATCAGTCCTTGTTTCTATCATCATCTTTCTTGTGTGGACATCTAGCAGCAATATGACCAACCTCTTTACAGTTAAAACATGCTAAAGGTAATTTACCTCTATATCTACCTTTACCTTTAGGTAACCTTCTAGCAATAAGAGCTTCAAGTTCATCAAGCTCATCATCAATATTTCTATCACTATCATCATTCTTATTTCTTCTACTAGACTTACCAATCTTGAGAGAAGACATAAAAGTGGATTCAATAGATGGTACAAAACTATTATCAAATTTGTTTAGTTCAAAGGTTGTTAGCTTACTGATCAAATTATCAAGAGTGAGGTTATTGCCAAATGCAGACCTTGTTTCATGAATTGTAGATATTCTGATTGCACAAACTGGCAATAAGGTTCTGAGAACTTTTCTTACCACTGTTTCTTTTTCAATAACACCATCAGATGCTCTAATAGTATGGACTACTTATTTTAGTCTGTTTGTGTATTGCATAATATTTTCACCTTCCTTCATCTTCATGTCATCGAATCTTCCTCTTAAGATTTCAGCTCTGGCTCTTTTGACATTCACATCACCACTATAAACTTGAGCAAGTTTATCCCACATCTACTTAGCAGTAGAGCAGTCCTTGATATCTTCAAATTTGGCATTTGTATAGGCAGCATCAATCTCCATCATGGTAACATTATGTTCATGCCTGTCTCTTAGTTGATCAAGGGTCAAGGGACCATTGGGCGATGCAAGGTATCCATTCTCCATTAGTGTAAGGGTGGAATTTCCAATTTTAGATACATGCAACTTCATTCTTCTTTGCCATATTGTGAAGTTATCCTTGTTTAGCTTTGGCACTTCCCTCTTATACATTTTTAAATCTTTGTGCTGAAGTCCTTAAAACTCTATTCCAAGAAACCAACACTCTGATACCAATTGTTAGAATAACTGAGAGGGGGGTGAATTAGTTATCCACAGTCCCAAATCAAAATGTATAACCAAAAACAAATTACTTAAACTTTTGCAGCTTGGTAACATAAAATAGTATTCTGTCTGTGATTTTACCAATTACCAGTTAATATCATATAATGATTACTGACCAAATCCAATATGCAATATGTAAAGTATGACAACAAACAATCATCACAGTCAACACATAACACAAGAGATTTAACATGGAAACCTTGTTAAGGGAAAAACCACCTGGGACCGACAACCCAAAAATTGTTCACTCTTTTGAAGTGAGGTTGGTGAAGACCCAACCCTATTAAAGCTTACAAACACACTGTTAGGTGTGACCTTGTTAGAGGATTTTAGACCAATAGTTATTTTCCAACCAGCATTCACTATGGGGTTGACATGATAACAAATGTACACTCTATGAATGACATTACAAGACTTTCAAGTCCACTCTGTTAAGAGATTTATCTAATTACAATGGTTAAACTGTAATAGAAAATTATCATATCTATATTAAGCTCATTCAAATCCTCTGATCATTATATGAATTCTATTTTAATCAATATTCTGTAACTTACTGTCATTTGGTTATAGCTTTCTAATGCTCGGTAATCTCTGCAATTCATTTCTCCTTTAACTAGTTTGATTAGGCATGCATGAAACTTGTTCATGTGATATCTTTGCTATCTCCTTCTTCCGACATTAGTTTCATCATAAAACTCTAGTCTCTTAAATAGACAAGTAAATCATTTTAATTCCATCCATCAGATTTTTTCGCTTAATCTCCTTCGTTGATTTTTCCACTTTGACCTTCCTTGGCTGATGTGTCAATAACATGTTGCATTTCAATCCATTAGATCTTCCTTGAATTATTTTAGCCATCGATCTTCGTAACAAAATTTATCTTCATCCTTGATCCTTATACACTTTCCAGCTCATAAATCCTTATCGGCTAAACTAATCATTTAGTTCTTTACTCCTACTCAGTTAACAAAGAAATGCATCAGTGAACACAAGCTCAGTTTATACTATGCTCAGTATACACTACACTTCGTCAGTGTATACTAAAATGCTTCTTTAACCAACCACACTGCTTTGTGCATTTTGCTCTATCCTTCATCATAGATGAATGCAACATAATCAAGTCAATAACATAAGGTCATAGACTCATCCATAGATTACCCAATGTATTCCTTATCCTCATCTATCATATCCATCTTCCTCAATGTAGTTATATATGTTCTTCATCTCTTTTCTTCTTTTTTCTACAGATGTTTTGGTATGGTTACTCACAAGATAAGTACTGTCAAAACTAGTTGACATCAATGACAACATATTATTGATTTAATCATCTTACATATCTAATCAGCAACTTAGTGATCTTAAATCACAGATCTTCAAGTCATTTAGTTTATCCAAATTAGTTGTAGTTCATTAGGATGAATTCCTTAATAATCAGAGAAGACTAGACAACACTACTAGTTTACGTTATATCAAGCAGGGAGAGTCATCCAAATAAGCTTAAAAAAAGAATGCCTATACAAATCCAAGGCTATGGAAGCTCTCATGCTATCACTGTGGAAAACCAGGTCACACATCAAATGTCTAGAGAAGTAAAGCAAAAGGTATTCCTAACTTTACTCCTAAATTTGATGGTTACTATTATAATTGTAACAGGTATGGACATAAATCTCATGAGTGTAGATCAAAGTTGAATAAGTCATGTAAGAAAAACTACATGGAAAAGTAATTTCACACTTGCAAAAAGCATGGACATATATCACAGGAATGCATGACAAAGATGAAACAAGTTTGGAAACTGAAAAGGCAAACAACACCTATCAACTGAGAAGGTAAGGTAATTCCTATACTTGGGATTACAATGCTTGGGTTAATTGTACAACATATGGAAGGTATGTTCATATTGCAAAAAATTGTATGAGATTACACTGGAGAGGAAAATATAGAAACTAGACAAATTATGGAATGGCTTGTGTGCACTATCACAAGGTTGGTCATTTAAGTAAATATTGCAGAGATTAAGCACCAGAAGTGAATGCCGATATGAATGAAAATACCATTGATGGAATCAGAAGGAAATGAGTCAAATGTGAAGAAGATCAACTTAAGACAATGTAGGAACATGCACATTAGTCGGTGACACCTCATCCTTTGGGTTAGGTGATTTCACCACCTCCACTTAAGAAAATCAAGTAAGTATGGGAATTGAATTTTAATCAGTTATATATTACAACAATTCCTTGTATATATTGCATGAATACCAAATCAACTTGAAATAAGATACACTAGGTTGTTATATGTTTTGCACTTGAAATAAGTATAGTCGGTAAAAGCATGACTGAGTGAAAGTATGTTAGTTAGTGAAAGTGATAAAGGTTAACTGAGTTGCATAGTCAATCGAGCATTGTTATTGTTCACCGAGCTGAAGTTTAAAAAGGAGATAACTAAAAGATTTATTTTTAACCAAGTTGTTTTTGGTGAAGCATTTAATGCAACAAATTTAAGTGGGAAAGATTTTTGCGTATAAATACACGTCGAGCCAACTCATTTTTTCACACAATGAACAAGAGCGAAACTAGAGAGAAAAGAGAAAGATTTGAGAAAAGAGATTAAAATCCTTTCACAATGATTTGAATATTTCACGAATAGTTTGGAAGAGATTAAAGTAAGTTAGAAGAAAATTGAGTTATTTTAATACAATTTTTGTGAAGCCTTAAATTTGTTATCAACAATGGCATCCTCATCAAAGACCATTCAATCTAAAGATGATAGTGAGAAAAAGGTTGCATTAATCAATTTTGTGACATATGAAGAGCCTAAATATAAACTGCACCCTGAGGTCACATCACAAGTTGATGAGAAAGGCACATTCTCGAGCATATCACCTAGGGTTTTGTTGGTATAGGACTGGTGCAGGAACACCTAGGGTCCTAGTGGGGATCCAAAGTAGATTTTGGTATGTAGGTGGTTCTATCCAACCACCAAGGAATAAGGACTAATATAAATTCCCAAGTGTGTGTGTGTGTGTGTGTTTCTTAGAAGTTTTTAGTGTGTGGATAAGTGGTTACTCAAGTCCACTTAGGGCTTGTCTTTCCTTATTCTAATAGGTTGTTTTGTTTCTAATTATTTTAATTTTGGTCAAAGAGGGTCAAACATTGTTTTAAGTATTAGAGAGCTGAATGGGACACAATGAGGTCCATGGTAAGAGACCAAGAGGATAAAAATCCTTAGAAACAAAAATTGTAAAAGTTGCTCATGAAAACTTTATCACCATTCAAGGTCCTTGCCAAGAATCAGTTGGAGGGCCACAATTTTTTTTTAGACATATGCATTAGAGATAAATAAGCTCAATTCAGACCTATGTGTCAGGTTGGTAATAATTGTGTATGGATTAATCAACTAAAGCAAGCCAGTTTTTGGTGAAATATAACAGAGTCATTTTGAAAATCTAGCATCCGTAACAATAATGGATTGATTTTAGATTATTTCTGACATGGTTACCTAGCTCTTTCTTTCTAGTTTACCAGTGTGCTATTATTTTTTCACTTTGTTTAGGTTTGATAAGTGTTTTGCAAATTTCTGCACAGTGACTGGTTCACTGGCTTGTATAGTGTAATGTGTTGAAAAATGGCCATTACTTGAATTCCACTGGTTGGATCTTCACGAACACTTGTAATTTAGTAATCCCTTGTATATACTTTGTAAATATGAATGTATGGGGTCACAAATATTGGGTTTCTATTTTTATGATCAATCCCTAGGCAAGTGCTAGCATACCCGACTAGGAAGCTTAGTTGTTGCAGATCTCAGAAGAATGAGTGGATGGAATGGTTTGTGCTAATCAAGAATGGGATCATGTAGAGAAGTGCAAGAAGGCCATAGAAACCTGAGTTGGAAGGAAGATCAGATCATTTGAATTACCTATGAATTCAAGGGAAGATAGACTAAGCTAAAGACCTAGAAACCCTTAACAATAGTAGTATCAAGAAACCCTAGTGTACGGACACTTCAGGAACCTAAAACCTAGAAAATATCTCATATTTTCCAAAAGGGTATTATGAACCCTAAGTGGTTTAGGGCCTTGTTAAGAGTTTTTGGGAGATATTTGTAGAATATCCCATTAGGAGGCCTAATGGGGGCTCAAAACCCTACTAGTCCCAACTAAGGAAGTTTGATGAGATCGGTAAGAACTAGATGGTTATCACAAGAAAAAAACACCTCAAGTATGATTGAGTGAACCCAAATAGGACTCTTAAACCCCATAATGTCATGGAGGAGTGATTGGAAAGTAGTAGAGAGAGTTGAGGCCTCTTATTGTGAAAGGAGAGACTAGGAAGAAAGTTGATAGGGAGATCCTTGGAGTGAGAGGAGGATTGAGAGAAGAATTCTCCTAGAGTGGGGTCAGAGAATAAACCCTAAGAAGGCCTAAGGAGAGCCTTGAGGAGTCCTAGAGAGAGTGATACTTAAGTGATTGAAGGATCCTCCCCATCAAATTGGTATCAAAGCCTAAAAATATTTGGGACAAGAAATTGTATATGTCATCTTTTGGAAGTGAATCAATGGGAGAAAACACCAAGGTGATAAATGTTGAGTTGGCAAGATAGGCAAAAAAACAAAGGGAGAAGAATAGACACCTTGAAGAAGCCTTAGAGGCTATGAAAGATAAAATTGATGAAGTTGCAGAGCAGCTAACAAGATGAAGGAAAATTTGGAAATTGGTGAAGACAAGGGAAAGGAAGTGAATGGGGAGGACTATGTACATAAACCTGATCCTCCATTGAAAAAGGAACCCTTCGTTAGAGCCATCAAGGCATTGGGTGGAAAAGATCTTAAGGGGATACCCCTATTGACTAGCAAATGGATTCAGATTTGGTCATGGAATGCATTAAAAGGATGGAGAATCATTTTAAATGTGAAGGAATCATAGAGCCACAAAAGGTGAAGGTTGCTAAATCAAGGTTAAGGGGACCAGTCCTAACCCGGTGGAAATTCCTACAAGAAGAGAGGGAAAGAGAAGGAAAGAAGTCTATAGCTAATTGGAAGGATATGGTGGCCAAGATTAGAGAGAATTATCTTCCTGAAGACTATGAAATATAGTTGCATAAGAAGAGACAAATCTTGAAGAAAAAAGACCTAGATGTTACCTCCTACACTGAAGAATTTCAAAAACTTTTCTTGAGATCTAAAGTCCACAAAGAGGAAAGCATCAAAGTGGCAATGTATATAGGTGGGTTGAGATGGGGCATCCAAGAAGAGATCATCCTATGGACCCCACTAGTGTTCATAAGTGTTTTTTGTTGGAACTTAAGGTGGAAGAGAAGAGACACTAGATGACATAGGGATGGCTATGGTGGTAGAAGTAATGAACCAAGAAACCAAGGAGACTCCAAGTTGATTGAACATAGTAGTGAGCCAAGTGGTAGAGGTAACTATAGTAGAGGAATAGGATTTCATGGAGGTGATAGAGGAAGATAAAGTAACTTCAGTAGAGGTTCACATTTTTCTAACATGAAGTGTTACCATTGTGGGCAGATTGGTCATCCAGCTTATAGGTGCCCTGAAAAGGCATCATCATCTCATAGTGAAAATAAGGTAGCATATTTCCAAGAAGAATACAATAGCAATACAAATTGAGAGGTGAATCTGGATTCTGAGAAAGGAGAGAACCTGATGTTTGGAAGAGTCTTGATTAAAGAACCTAGTAAAAAAGAGCCTAAGCAAAGAAGGGAACTCTTTAGAATGAAATGAAAGATACTTGGAAAAGTTTGTAATGTTATTGTAGATTTGGGATCATCTGATAACATCATCTTAGAAGAGGTTGTTCAAAAAATCAGGTTGGCAAAGGCTCCCCATGATCACCCTTATAGAGTCACATGGATAAACAAAGGGTAGAATGTGTTGGTTAATGAACAAGTTTGCATAGATTTTTCAATTGGTGAATATCAAGACAATATTTTATGTGATGTGTTGTCCATGGATTATTTCCATCTACTCTTGGGTAGACCATGGAAATATGATAGAGATGCCATCTATCATGGGAAGGAGAACTTGTATACATTTAAGAAAGATGGGGTGACATATAGAATATAGTCACTAGTTGAAGAAGGGGTAGATGGAACAGTAGATCCAAGCATACATCTCATAAGTGGGATAGAGTTTTTGCATGATTTCAAGAATAAAAATGAAGTGGGGTTTTCCATAGTTGTGAAACCAAAGGAGGAGGAAGTTTCCAAGCAAAAACCATTTCCTAAGGGGGGACAAGATATGTTAGATCATTTTAAGGACATTGTTAGTGATGGAGCACCAACCACACTTCCACCACAAAGAGCTATCAGCCATCAAATTGATTTTGTGCCAGGAGCCTCATTGCCTAATAAGGATTCCTATAAGATGACACTAGATCAAAATAAGGAGATTGCAAGATAAGTCTAAGAAATCCTAAATCAAGGATTAATCAGGAAGAGTATCAGTCCATGTGTTGTCCCAGTTGTTTTGGCATCCAAGAAGGGAGGTAAGTGGAGATTGTGTACTGATTCTAGGGAAGTAAATAGGATTACTATTAGATATAGATTTCCTATTCCTAGGATAGAAGACCTAATGGATTACCTTGGGGGTGCTAAATAATTTTCTAAAATTGACCTTAAAAGTGGGTATCACCAAATTAGGATGAAAGAGGGGGATGAATGGAAGTCAACCTTTAAAACCACATAGGGTCTTTATGAGTGGATAGTTATGCCCTTTGGCCTAACAAATACACCTAGTACATTTATGAGACTCATGAATGAAGTGTTAAAAGATTGCATAAGGCACTTTGTAGTAGTCTAACTTGATGACATCCTTATCTTTAGCAAAACCAAAGAGGAGCATATTAAACACTTACAGATTGTATTGAGAAGGTTGCAAGAGGAAAAGTTGACCATCAACCTAGAGAAGAGTGAGTTTTTGAAGCACGATCTTGTGTACTTAGGCTTTATAATTTCCCAAGGTGACTTTAAAATGGACCCAAGAAAGGTAAATGCTATCTTAAGCTGGCCCACTCCTAAAACGGGGACATAAGTCAGAAGTTTTCATGGGTTGGCTCAGTTCTATAGGAAGTTTGTAAGAGGATTTAGTGAAATATGTGCACCAATATTGGACACCATCAAAGGAAGATTGAAAACCAAGTTCTTGTGGACCAAAGAAGCCAATGAAGGGTTTGAAAATTTGAAGAAAGAGGTAGCTACAAAACCTATCATAGTATTGCCTAGTTTTGACAAGTTGTTTATTATGGAGTGTGATGCAAGTAATATTGTTGTTGGGGAAGTATTGAGTCAAGAAGGGAGGCCAATAGAATTTTTTACTGAAAGGTTAAATGACTCCAAGTCTAGGTACTCATCCTATGACTTAAAACTTTATGCATTGGTTCAAGCTCTTAGGAAGTGGAGGCACTATCTTTTGCCTTAGAGTTTGTTGTATGCACTTATAATTAGGCCTTGAGCTACATTAATAATCAAGAGAAGTTAAGCCTCAAACACATAAAATGGATGGATTTTCTTCAATCTTACACATTCACCATCAAACACAAGAAAGGGAAGACCAATAAGGTAGGGAATGCATTAAGTGTAAGGTTGCTTACTGTCCAAGAAATACAGTTGGAAAGCATAGGAGTGGAAGGTTTTAAAAACCTATATGCTAGTGATAAAGACTTCTTAGAGGCCTAAAAGGTATGCTTAGACTTTAACAACCAATTTCATAGTAATTTTGTTGATTATACTTTGAAAAATGGACTGTTGTTTAGGGGAAATTAGATATGTGTTCCTAGAGGATCAATGAGAGAAAATATGATTCAAGAGAAGCATAATGGTAGTCTTAGTGATCATTTTGGCTTTAATAAGACATTGGATTTAGTGGAGAGGTTCTATTATTGGCCTAGAATGCTAAGGGATGTTAGAAAATATGTTGAACAATGCATGATATGTCAAAAGACCAAGGGAACTTCTTCAAATGCAGGATTATACTCGCCCTTACCCATTCCAAATAGGCCATGTGAATGCATCAACATGGAATTCATAGTGGTCTTACCAAGGAAAAAGGCAGGTTTGGATAGTGTATTTGTAGTTGTGGATATATTTAGCAAAATGAGTCATTTTATTCCTTGTAAAAAAACTCATGAGGCTAGTTATATTGCTCACTTATTTTTCAAAGAAGTGGTAAGGATTCATGGCTTACCAATTAGTATAGTTTCAGATAGAGATGTTAAATTTATGGGACACTTTTGGAAAACTCTATGGAGGAGACTAGGTACAAATTTGGCACATAGTTCATCATACCATCCCCAAACAGATGGTCAAACATAGGTGATGAATAGGGTACTAGGTAACCTTTTAATGTGTTTAACTAAGGAATATGGTCAAGCATGGGACCAAGTGATTCCACAAGATGAGTTTGCATATAATGATAGCACTAATAGGACTACTAGTAAGAGTCCATTTTATATTGTGTATGGCCTTCATCCAAGAGGAATTTGTGAACTTAGAGACCTAAAAGACCATGAAGAAATGAGTGGACATGCAAATGAATTTTCACAATCCATGAAGGAAGTGCATGAGGAAGTTAAAAAGATCTTAATGGAAGCTAATAATAAATTGAAGAGTAAGATGGATGAAAGAAGGAAAGAATAATAGTTTGAAGTACGTGAATGGGTGTTGGTACATCTAAATAATGCAAGAATACAAAAAGGAATGCCAAAAAAGATTCAAATGAGAGGGATAGGGCCATGTAAAATTATGGCCAAGTATGGTCAAAATGCCTATAAGGTAGACCTTCCCAAAGAATTGTCTATCTCCCTAATATTTAATGTTTAAGACCTGGTCAGATACAAAGGCCTTGATGTAATATAGAAAGAGATTCATTCAGAGGTTGATGATGAAGTCAAACACATCAACATACATCAACAGAGGTTGATGCCACAAGCTGAGAGAGTCTTTCACTCAAGGATTAAAAAGAAGACCAAATATCAAACCTATAAGGAGAACTTCATCAAATGGAAGCACTAGCCTGAATCAGAGGCCAATTGGGTATCACAAAGTGGTTTTAAGAGGTTTCGAATTAGTTTGGAACTGTTAAATCCTGAGGTAACTTGATATTCTTGTTGCAGGGGGAGACTGGTGAAGGACCACCTAGGGTCCTAATGGGGATCCAAAGTAAATTTTGGCTTGTAGGTGGTTCTAGCCAACCACCAAGGAATAAGGACTAGTATAAAGTCCCAAGTGTGTGTGTGTGTGTCTTAGAAGTTTTTAGTCTATGTGGATAAGTGGTTACTCAAGTCCACTTAGGGCTTGTCTTGCATTATTCTAATAGGTTGTTTTGTTTCTTATTCTTTTGATTTTGGTCAAAGAGGGTCTAACCTTGTTTTAAGTATTAGAGAGGTGAATAGGACACAACATGGTTCATGGTAAGAGACCAAGAGGCTAAAAATCCTTAAGAAACAAAAATTGTAAAAGTTGCTCATGACAAATTTGTCACCATTCAAGGTCCTCACCAAGAATCAGTTGTAGGGCCACAAAAAAAGTTGGGATATATGCATTAGAGCTATATAAGCTCAGCTCAAACCTATGTGTTGGGTTGGTAATCATTGTGTATAGATTGACAAAATGAAGCAAGCTAGTTTCTAGTGAAATATAACACAGTCATTTTGAAAATCCAACATCCAAAACAATAATGGATTGAATTAGGATTCTTTGTGACATGGTTACCTAGCTCTTTCTTTCTATTTTATTGGTGTGCTATTATTTTTTCAATTTTTTTAGGTTTGATTAGTGTTTTGTAAATTTCTGCACAATGACTGGTTCACTGGCCTGTATAGTGTAATGTGTTGAAAAATAGCCATTATTTGAATTCCACTAGTTGGATCTTTACGACCATTTGGAAATTAGTAATACTTTGTAGATATGAATGTAGGGGGTCACAAGTATTGGGTTTCTATTTTTATGATCAAGCCATAGGGGAGTGTTGGCATACTCGACTAGGAATCTTGACTGTTGCAGAGCTCAAAAGGAGTAGATGAATTGGTTTGTGCCAATCAAGAATGAAATCATATAGAGGAGTGTGAGAAGGACCTAGAACCCTGAGCTGGAAGGAAGATGAGATCATTTGAATGTCCTATGAGATCGATGGAATACAAACTGAACTAAATACCTATAATCCCCTAAAAATAGGAGTGTCGAGAAACCCTAGTGTACTGACACTTCAAGAACTTAAAACCTAGAATATCTAAGATTTTACAAAGGGTATCAGGAACCCTAATTAGTCTAGGGACTTGTTAAGAATTTTTGGGAGATATTTGTAGAACAGTCCATTAGGAGGCCTAATGGGGGCTCAAAAGCCTACTAGCCCTAAGTAAGGAAGTTTGATGAGATCGGTAAGAAATAGATGGTTATATCAAGAAAAAACACCTCAAGTCTGATTGAGTGATACCAAATAGGAATATTACACCCCATCATGTCATGGAGGAGTGCTTGGAAAGAAGTAAAGAGAATTGAGGCCTCTTGTTGTGAAATGAGTGACTAGAAAGCAAGTTGATAGGGAGATCCTTGGAGTGAGAGGAGGATTAAGAGAATAATTCTCCTAGAGTGGGGTCAGAGAATAAACCCCAAGAAGGCCTAAGGAGAGACTTGAGGATTCCTAGAGAGAGTGGGAATTAAATGAGTGAAGGATCCTACCCATCAAGGACATCTGGTCTTACATTCACTAGAAGATCAATGAAATAGGTGATTTTGAGTTGCAATCCACTTATTAGGAACTTTGCATGGATGGAAAACTAAAGGATGAGCATACTCATCTAGAGATCAAAGGTTTAACCAATTCCCTTCACTTTTCAAATGTATTCAAGTTCAAGTGGATTAGTGTAGTACTCATCTAAGTACACGAGGGAAAAATGTGGCCAGATGAACTAGTTAAAATATCAAAGGATGTTATTTATATGGTCATTGATTATCATGTGAGTGATCAAGCGAAAGCCCTAAGGAATCCACCGAGGAGTTAAATTGAAACATTGATAGGAGCCGAATGGGATGTAAGAGGTATGAAGATTAACATAATTGATGACTCCAAAACTAGATTTGGAGAATACATAATTTCCTATAAGGTATTCCAATCCAAGAGACCAAACAATGTTCCTTGCAATGTTGTTGATATAGCATACAAGATAGTAAAGAAAGGACTACAACAAGACCTCATCGAGTTGATGTTGAGGTAACTTGAAGAAAACATGAGGACAATCTGAGTTGCTAAGACCAACACTTGAAAGTTTGGATCATTATTATTATGTATCTTTTTCTACTTGCAAAATTCATTCCCCTCAATTGGTGATGTTCAATGGGATGTCAACAAACCGGTTATCAAATAAATTAGTGATTTCATAAAGAGTTTAGGTCATAATTTTGAAGTATTAATGGATGATTATTTTGGGAAATTCAAGGAAAGAATGCATAAGAGAAGTAGGATAACTGCACAATTGGTAGAAAAATATAAAGATGATATTTGTTTCCTATTGGACACTAACTTCACTCTTATTAAGGTAGTTGAATCAAGGACTACATAGTTACCACCTATGGGATATGAATGTGATATTGAATGAGTATCTAGGTCAATAAACACACTATTGGCAGAGTCCAAAGACAAGAAAGAAACTAGGTTTCGAACCTATCAAGAAGAAAAAATATGAATCAAGATGGATTTGGTTAGAGTAAAAGTGGTTATAAAATCAAAGAAAATGATGGACACTCTGGTGAAACAATTCGGTGATGATGAAGAAGAAGCAGATAAGTCGTTTGAAGAGGCAACCAAGGAACAATTTTTGATCAGTAACAATGAACATGATGAAGAGACTGAGTTAGAAAAATAAATACAAGAAGCACTAGTGAAGGAAATAAAAGGTAAAATGAAATAAACTAAGACCCCCACATGAGTGAGGACAAGATCCTCTACAAGTGTTTCCCCACCTTTGAAATATGGAGTTGTAAAGATTACAAGGCCAACACCGACAAAGACATATCAGATCCCATCTCCCCTCTTCCACTCTTTTTATCTTCACACTTAAATAGTGTTTCTCACACATGTGTGAGAAACCCTTGGCCCTTTCAACCATTAATGCCCATCCTTATCTCTTTGACCCTAAATCCTAACCCTTGATCCTAAACCCCACCCCTTAATCCTAAACCCTAACCACCCTTCCTAACCCAACCCTTGCGTCAAGACCTATAAATATGCCTCCTTTCATGATAAAATAAGAAATCATTCTTTTATTTTCCAAGCATTGTTATCATGTTCATTTACATCTATAATTTCATAGCATATATTAGCATTGTTAGATTTCTTTCATGTTTTCAAGCTTTATAACTCATCCTAGAATAGCTTAAATGGATTAATATAGTTTCTTTTGAGAATTTCATATCATTTTCAATTCATAACACATCAATGTTAAAATTATATTGAATCTTGCATCTCATCTATAGCCTATAAACAACATTTTCATATGTTGCTCCCTTGGAACCCTAGGGGCAGAAACGGTTCCCTATACCAATTTTTTTTCTATTTTTTGGGGTCTCCATGGCTTGCATATTGTCTTGATCCACTGTCATCTACATTTAGGGTATGTTAATTTTTCTTGGAGAGCACACCCACATCCCTCTCAAATGATCAAATCAAATAGGGCCTAGGTGCTCCCGTTTTGGCTCAATCTGAGGTGGTTTTCATGAATTGGTTTACTATATGTCATGTATGCTATATTTGGACTAATGTTTGAATGTATTAGCTTTCTCCTAATAGGTTAGGTTCATATCATCCATAGTTCCCTAGTTTGATCATTCCTAAAATATTACTCTCTTGGCAGGTCCTCTAAAGGTAAATGTAAGAAATAAAAAATGATAGCTAATGGAGGTCTAGATTTCTAATTTTCCAAGAGGAAAAGACAATACTCTCCTACTTGATACTATCTCCAAAAAACATCTAGAACATTTTCATCTACCCAAGACTAATTGTAAGTGATCAACTAAGTAGGTCAATATTTCTGATTTTCCAAAAGGAAAAGAGCATACTCTCCTACTCAACTAATCACAAAACAAGAATCCTTCTAGTTAAGCTAGGTGCCTAGAAATAAAATGTAAGAAAATGAAACATTGATTTGTATCTCCAAGGTAACCTACAATAAAAATAGCATTATTAGTTTAAAGATTGAGTCTTTGACAAGCATGCTACGTCACAAAGCATTAGTAGGCATAAAGATATTGAGATCTTTTGATAGGAAAATCCTACAAAATCACAAGTTAGGGCACAAAAAGTATGCAAATGGAAGAAATAGCCCTACAAGATCACTTATTAATTATTGTTAAAAGACTAGATAATTTGAAAATGTAAGAAAAACCAAGCAATCTTGGCTAAAACTTGGACTGTGACAGAAATTAAATCTGGGAGACAGTTAATTAGTCTATCAGAAAATTGTACGATAGACCATAAAGAGGTAGAACGATAATTTAGAATGGTATGATATACCTCATAAAGGTAGAACAACATTTCTTTGTGAAGTAGGTGACATTTCTTAGAAAGAAAGAACGATATTCTTGAAAACATAGAGTTTCACCTAGCAGTATGTTAGAATATCTCCTAGGTATAGAATGAAGTTTCATATAACTCTTTAACCTATAAAATCAAAGTGATGAACCTGCGAAAGAAAAGAACCAAAAATGCAAGAAATGGAGCTAAATTTGAGAAACCAGCCCCACAGTGGGTGCCAAAAGATGTGTGATCAAAAGTGTGACACACTTCTATGAACCATTACATTTGATAGAATCCATGGAAGAAGAAGTCTCAAGAAGTGGTTCATAGCTTCCTAGTTGAAGCGAGTTTAATCCTTCTCATGATGCTCATAAAATTGGCATAGATGATTAGTGACTTGACTACTCCAAAATGAAAGATTCAAAGTGCAAGAATCAAGCTAAGATGCAAGAATGTTAGCTAAGAATGAAAGATTAAGCTAAGAATACATGCAAGCAATTAGTATTCTAGAATGAAGATGCAAGAGACAAATCTATGAAGCAATGCAAGAAAGAAACTAGATTAACAATGCAATATTGAGCTATAAATGAAGCTAAGCTAAGAAATGAGAGAAACTTAGAGCTAAGAATTCAAATTAGCAAGACTATTCTAAGTAAGAAAGAAAGAAAGCTAGGATGCAAGATGTAAGATTAAGATGCTAAAAATGATCAAGATTGGGACCTAGAATATGCAAGATGGAACCCTTGAGATAAGGAAGAGCTTCTTTTTAAAGGAATTGCCTCAAGAATGAAGGGTGAAGATTAAGAGGCAAAATAATGAGTGATTGAGATGAAGAGGTAAAAGGAGATGCAAGGAGATGAAAGGTTAGGTAGAGATGAAAAAAAAGAGAAATGTTAGGTAGAATAAGACAAAATAGCATTTTGAAAGCACAAATCCCTTTTAATTTATAATTAATCAATATTAAGTATGCACACATGTGAATCTGTTCTTTTAATAAAAGTGTAGGAACTTTATATTAAAAGTAAGGTTTTAGCAATTAAATAAATATGCAAGCTCTATAAATTAGACCATAGTATAAACTTGATATAATATTTTTTATTTAATTATGCAAAGGGGATTTTATGGGTTACTCTGCATAATGATGTCTAGCGAAGAGATGATTTGATCAAAAGGGAGGGCTCAAGTTCTACTAGACTTATTTTAGGTGATTACAATCCTCTTCAAATCTCCTCCTGAACTAGTAGTATTTTTCACTAATATCTCTCCCCCTTTGACATGAAATGAAAAGGGTGTCAAAAAAATACATTTCTTTATTTCTATAAACCTTCAACTAGAAGGTGAAAAATCACCTTGATCTGATTGGTTATGCTCTGGAAATTACTCCCCTTATGGAGTTGATTTCTACAACAAGTCGATAAATGAAAATGCTCTAATAGTTGATGGACTTGTGTACTTATGCACTTCCTTAGTTACCTTTTTGTGGAATCTAACCCCAAGCTTACCTCTGAGATATTCAAAGGTATCTTTTCTCAATGGTTTGGTGAAGATGTTTTCTATCTGCTTTGTTGAACTAATGTACTCAAGCTTCACCACTTTATCTGTCACTTTATCTCTCAAAAAACTATACTTTATTACAATATTCTCACTCTTTGAATGCATCATTAGGTTTTTTGACATGTTTATTACACTTGTGTTATCACAAAATGATAATGGTTTCTCTTGAATTCACACCAATGTCCTTCAACATTTTCTTCATCCAAATGAATTGAGTATAATTTATCTCTACTGCAACATACTCTGATCTATTGTTGACTATGATACATTGTCTTACTTCTTGCTAAGCCAAGATATCAACCTCTTCCCAAGGAAAAAGGCTCCGCCACTAGTGCTTTTCCTATCATCTACACATCCTGCCCAATTTGCACAATGTAAACATTCAATGTGAAGTTTTATGACCTTTCATACCACAATCCTAAGTCAATTTTTTCCTTGAGGTGTCTAAAAATCCTTTTTTCTATTACAAAGTGTGTCTCCTTTGGATCTTCTTAGAATCTATTAACAATTTCAATTGCATTAACAATATCAGGCCTAGTATGTGTTAGATACCAAAGCCATCCAATCATTGATATGTATTGTTTGAGGTACATTCTTTGCCTCATCTGAAATGGATAACTTAATCCTTGTCACCATAGGATTTCCAATTGGTTTACTCTCATCCATGCCAAAAACATTTGGCAACTCTTTTAGATACTTAGTTTATGATATAAAAATCCCATCTTTGTTTTGATTTATCTATAGTCCTAGGAAGAATTTCATCTCCCCTCTCATTAACATCTCAAATTCGCCTTTCATTTGATCTAAAAAATTATTACTCATAGAATCATTACCCCCAAAGATAGTATCATCAACAAATACTTCTATTATCAAAGTACATTCATTATTGCATCTTAGATACAAGTTTCTATCTACATTACCCTTCTTGAAACTAAGTTGTAGTAAATACTTGTCCAACCTTGCGTACCAAGTCCTTGGAGCTTTCTTTAATCCATACAATGATTTCTTCAATATACAAACCAAATCTTTATCATTTTTCATCAAAGGAAAACCATATGGATGCTCAATGCAAACTTATTCTTCCAAATCACTATTTAGGAATGTAGACTTGACATCCATTTGATACACCTTAAAATCTTTGTGTGTAACATAAGACAAGAATAACCTAACTGCCTCTATCATTGCAACTAATGAAAATGTCTCCTCAAAATTAATTCTTTTTTTGTGAATATCCCTTACACACTAATCTGGCTTTATTCCTAATCACAACCCCATCTTCATTCATTTTGTTTCTAAAAAGCCACTTTGTGCCAATGAAATTGTTGTCTTTAGGTCTTGGAAGAAGTTCCCAAGTGTTTTTTTCTCAATTTGATCCAATTATTCTCTCATTTCTTTAATCCAATACTCATCACTGCAAGCCTCATCAGGTGTCCTTGGCTCAACCTGCAAGATCAAACAGACTATATTTTTGAACTATGAACTTGTCCTAGTACCTTTACTTTTGTCTCCAATAATATAATCCTATGGATGATTCTTCACAACATAATTAGGTGTCTTGAACACTTTTGGTTAACTCAAATTTATATTTGTTTCACTTCCTAGTAACAAACCCTCTTGCGGTTGTTCTTGTACTTCTTCTCGACCTTGCCCTATTTGAAGATGATTTTCATTGTTCTGAAAATCACCTATTCAAACATTTCCCAATATAGATCATAATGAATAAATTAGCATGTTCTCTCTTGTACCTAAAACCTTTCATCAATTCTAACATTCACTTAGTTCTCAAATTGTAACATCTATATGTAGAACCTTTGGTATTTGGTCTTTGAATGTTGTCATTGATGTCAATAATACATCCATGAAACTATAATGAGAATATGGTATGGTTAAAATCATGAAATTATCTTATTTGATATCTTTCAATATTTTTTAAAACATATTCAAGACATACACTTAAGTGTTATTTAATTAACACTTAATGTTTACATTGATTAAGAAAATAATTATAAAAAAATAGTTTTGGTCTATGTGAACGTCGACAAGCTTAGTTATCTTATAGACCCAAAGAATAATACCTTTCTGTAATGGGAATTGTATTAGCTAAAATGGTTCATTGTTATATTTTGTATACCATATGTATGGAAAGAGACAAAATATGTCTATCAAAAGCAGTTACAAAATTCTATGACAGTTTTAGTAGTTTTGAGAAGTTTTGGTCTAATTGAAGTTTGAGGTATCTAACTGCCTCAAAAATGTCTCTTTTTTTGTTTTATAAGTAGGGGACACATTACTCTAAAAGATATTATAGGGGTTTGGACATAAGTTTTGTTATTTGTGTGGAATTCTTTGTAGACCAAACATCTTGTAGGCAGATTTTAAACAACAAAGGAGAGGGTAATGTTTTATGTTTCTATTTTGTCATTTGTGAATTGATTTTCATTACACAAGTTTATCAGAGATAGAAGAAGGGATATATATTTATTTTTGAGTCATTCACATCAGTATACATCAATTTTTGATTAGATCTTTTAATGGAAAAAGAAAACATATTTGGGTACTTAATATTTTGAAGAGAAACAAGGGTTTATCATTTCAAGAAAGTTGGTAGCTTGAAAGGCATTAACTCAAGTCATGTTCTTGCATTCAAATATGTTGTTTTAAGTCTGATTATAATTTTTATAATCTGATATATTCATTTTAAGAAGTCTTGTATTCTTTGGTGAAACTTATTAATGTAAAAGAATCAGTAAGAGAGAAGAAGAGAAATATATCCTGCATTATGTTTTTAACAAGAAGTTGAAATCGGTGATTTATGATTTGTATTGTAATAGAGTTGATCCTCAGATTTTGTATCCAATTTATTCATTTTAGAAGTTTGTGCTTCTTGTATTCTTGAAGTTGCTGCTTCAAGTCTAAGGGATTGGTCTTCCTTGAAATCGATGTTTCTAAAATAGGGTGTTGGTGCTTCCCAGAATTGTAGCTCTAAAAGTTTTTCCCAAGAGCCTAATAAAAGTTTAGATTCAAAGTGGTTTTTTAAACTAAGGGTTTTCCAATATAAATATTGTGTACCTTTTTACTCTTGTATATCTTGTTCATTTTTTATAACTTTATGTTATAATAATAAAAGTTGAAATTGTAAAGTTAAAAAGAACAAGTTTTAAGTAACCATTGATTCACCCTCCCCCTGCCCCCCCCACTTAGTGGTGTTTGTATTCCAACAAGTGGTATTAGAGAAAGGTTCCCTACATCAATTTAAACAATTTTGGGTAGATTTTGGTTGAGTGGAATACTTATTTATAATGGTTCAAGATAGTTCTTCAAAGGTTCCCATTTTTGATGGATCAAATTATGTTATTTGGGAAGTTATGATGAAAACATACTTATTGTCTATTAATGTTGATGTTTGGGCTTCATTTGAAAAATGATTATAATGTTCCTAATACTTTACCTACAGATCCTGATGAAAAGAGGAAGTATGAAATTGATATGAAAGCTAAATTTGCAATACTTAACAATTTGTTTAAAGATGTGTTTGTTAAGGTTATGCATTGCAGATCTTCTAAAGAAGTATGAGACAAGTTGAAAAAAACTTATCATGGTAGTGCTAGAGTTAAAGAAGCCAAGATACAATATTTAAAATCAAGATTTGAAAATATTAAAAATGGGAGATGATGAAAAGGTAGAAAACTATCTTCTTAAGATAGATGAAACCATGAATGGCATAAGAGGACTTGGTAAAATAATTGATGATATTGATGTTGTAAAAAAAGTTTTAAGATCTCTTCCTGATAAGTTTGATTCTAAAATATGTTCCATAGAATAAACTAGGGACATTAACAAATATACAATGGAATATATTCTTGGAGCACTTTTAGCTTATGAAATGAGAAAGTTTGGCATGCAGGAATCCACAAGCAAAGAAGCAACATTCAAAGAAAAAAATAAGGCAAAGATAGTCTCATCAGAATCAGAATCAGAAGACCTTGATGGTCTTGAAGAACATATCTCAAGTAAATTAAAGAGAGGATAAGGTAAATACAAATGTAAACTTCCTTTCAAATGCTTTCATTGTGATAAAAAAGGACACTTTTCATCTAAATGTCCTTATAATAGTCATGATGAAGTAGATGATGAGAAAGAGAAATAAAGTAAAAAGAAATTCTATAACAAAAATAATTTATTTAAGAAGAAGAGTTTGATTGTTGATGTATCAGATAGTGAATCTAGTAGTTTTGAATATGATGAAAATGAAGTTTCATCCATGGCTATAGAAATTACTTATCAAGAATCAGATAGTGATGATGATGTTGAACTTGTTAAAGCTGATTTAGAATGTGAATTTATTTATGCACTTAAAAAGATTAAGGAATTAAAAAGTAATTTAAGTGTTCAATAAAATAAATTCATAAAGGAAAAAGAGAACTTTGAAAAATAAATTAAAGAATTAAATCAATAAGTTATAGATTTAAAATTACAAGTGGAGGAATAAAAGAGAATTGTCTTTGTCACTAAGGAAGAGTTAAGTCTAAAGATAAGGAATGTATAAGGTTAATAAATTAAGTAGTTTAATATAAAAGGAAGTTAGAAAAATATGATAATACTACTTTGGATGACATGTTAAGGAAACAAAGAACTGGTGATCTAGCTGGAGTTGGTTTTGAACTTGGAGAATTCTCTAGTGACAAGAAAGATAAATCTTTATTTGAGATATTCAAATCTGAAAGTAAAGACATAGATCAACATGTTACCACTTTAAATTCAGATAAAAATGCAGATTTTAATTAGATTTCTAATGGTAAAAGTCAGGTTACACCAAGCTCTTCATTCATGGGTAAAAGATCTTCAAACATGTTCACTTCTTTCTTTGATGGGTATTACTTCATGTGTCATCAATATGGACATAGAATAAGTAATTGCAAATATATGTCAAGAAGGTTTTTAAAGTTTCATTTTGGTTCTTCCTTTCCTAAAATGAATGGTCTAAGATGTTACAAATACAATCTTTGTGGTCATGTTATGATGAATTTCAAAACTAATACATTTCAAAATGATCAATCTTATACTAGTCTACAAGTTGATAAACAATTTGATACCAAAGTGACAAAGATATGGAGGCCTAAGATTAATAAGTCTATGTTTGTTCAAATAGCTTTACATTCTGAAGAAAAGGACTTGTGGATAATTGATAGTGGTTTTTCTAGACACATGACAGGTGATGAAACAAAGTTTGATAAATTGATTAACTACAAAGGTGGGAGTGTGAGTTTTGGTGATGATTCTTCAAGAAAAATTAAAGGTTTGGGTTCTTTGATGCTTAGTGAAAAAATGTCTATTCATGATGTGTATTATCTTGAGGGATTGAAGTACAATATTCTAAGGGCTAGTCAAATTTGTGATAATGGATATGAGGTTGTGTTTGATGATCATGGTTATCAAATCAAATTTAATTCAGGACAATTGGTTGCATCAGGTAAAAGATCTAAAGGGAATGTATACAACTTAAAAGATATCACAAATAATAAAAACCATGAATATGTTTGTCTTATGGGACATGTGAATGAAATTGTGCATGATAAAGATAATACTCTCCTTAAAGAAAATGATAATCATTTGAACAAATTAGATAATAAAGTTGAAGAAAGTGAAGAAGAGATAAAAGATCAAATAGGAACACTAGAATCAATAGGTACGAAGTCTATAGGTTCAAGATTCAAGAAATATCATCCTCAAGAATAGATTATAAGAGACAAACTGGCATATCAGTTAGCTAACATATTAAAAAAATCTCTCTCAAAAGATGTTTTTCAAAGATTAAGAATGAGATTGGGGGTTCTATCCCTCTCTTCTCTTGCATAAGTTAAGAAAGGTGTGATTGGTTTGAGGGGGAGGATTTTTCATTATTCTTCATAATGAAACCTTGGTATATCTCCTTCTCATTGATGTCAATGGGGGAGAAAAATCAGGAGGAAAACATATTGTGGTATATGAGGTTGGCTAATGATATTGATAAAAATGTATTGATGGAATCTATATAGGGACATGATGTATTCTATAGGTGATGATATATAAATGATACAGGTATTGACATTAATGTCAAAGGGGGAGTATGTTGAACCTTTGGTATTTGGTCTTTAAATGTTGTCATTGATGTCAATAATACATCCAAAAAATTATAATGAGAATATGGTATGGTTAAAATCATGAAATTATCTTATTTGATGTCATTTAATATTTTTCAAAACATATTCAAGAAATACACTTAAGTGTTATACAATTAACACTTAATTTTCACATTGGTTAAGAAAACAGTTATAAAAAAATAGTTTTGGTCTATGTGAAAGTCAACATGCTTATTTATTTAATAGACCCAAACCATAATACCTTTTTGGAATAGGCATTGAATTAGATAAAATGGGTCATTGTTAGATTTTTTATATTACATGTATAGAAGAGAAACAATATGTTCATCAAAAGCAGTTATAAAATTCTATGATAGTTTTTGCAGTTTTGAGCAGTTTTTGGTCTAATTGAAGTTTGAGGTATCTAACTACCTCACTAATGTTGAATTTTCTAGTTTTTAAGTAGGGGATACATTCCTCTAAAATATGGTACATGGGTTTAGATAGATGTTGCAAGATTTGTGTGGAATTATTTGTAGACTGAACAACTTGGAGGCATATTTTAAACAACAAAGAAGAGGGTAATGCTTTATGTTTCTATTTTGTCATTTGTGAATTGATTTTCATTGCAGAAGTTTATTAGAGATAGAAAAATAGATATATATTTCTTTTTGAGTCATTCACATTAGTATTTGATCAGATCTTTTAATGGAAAAAGAAAACATATTTGGGTACTTGATGTTCTGAAGAGAAACAAGGGTTTATCATTTCAAGAAAGTTGATAGTTTGAAAGACATTAACTCAAGTCATGTTCTTGCATTCAAATATGTTGTTTTAAGTCTGATTATAATTTTTATAATCTAATATATTCATTTTAAGAAGGCTTTTATTCTTTGGTCAAATTTATTGATGTAAAAGAATCAGTAAGAGAGAAGAGAAGTATGTCCTGCATTATGTTTTCAACAAGAAGTTGAAATCAATGATTTATGATTTGTATTGTAACAGAGTTGATCCTCTAATATTTTATCTCATTTATTCACTTTATAATTGTGTGCTTCTTGTATTCTTTAAGTTGGTGCTTCAGGTGTAAGGGATTGGTGTTCCTTGAAATTGGTATTTCTAAAATAGGGTGTTGGTGCTTGTTACCGATTTTTGGTACGAAGCTCAAGCAAACAAGCTATCATGTTTTAAGATGATTTCAGGCTGCATTTTTTTTTTTGCTGAGATACATACATATGCAAAAGATGGAACATTTTTTTTGAGAAAAAGTAATCTTTATTGACAACATAAGTAAGGCATGTCTCACACAAGCCATGAGACTAACCCTTGTGATACAAATGAAATGAAAACAAAGATATACATTTGGAGATGCTAAAAAAAATAAAGGCATAAATAGTGTAGGGTGACTCGTCATTACTTGGATGATGAGCCCAACTTATTTTTCTTTTCCTTGTCTTTATTTCCCCCGCTTGTCTTGCATCCATCCATATGACATCTTGTTGCTCCATTCCTACATATAAGAGATAGAAATGACGTTAGATGTCATAGATCTAAGAAATGACATGCCGGCATGCACTATGGATGCCCACATCTATAAATATATAAATTTTTTACTCAAATGCATCACAAGGGGTAGCCTATCACAAAGATCTGAGAAAGAAAGAGATATCAAAGAAAAAACTCATATGTCATTCTTTTTTATAACTAGTTTTCTTCATGTGCAGTAACATGTGTCTATCATGTAGCTCGTGAAGTTAAATGTGGCTCCCACAAGGGTAGAGCCCAACGTGCTATAGGATAGAAAATCAAATACAATGAAGGAGTGACATCAAGATGGTATACAACAAGATAAAGTAGAAATACAGTCCATTTTCTGAATATAATGTTGGTGGTGTTTCAAAAGAGTTGTCATAAAATTAGTTTTTAACATTTTAAGACAACAATGAGCTCAAAACAGTGACATGTTATGACATCAAAGAAAGATGGAGAAGCATATGCAAATGTAGCAATCAGCAGTGCAAGGGAAAAGGTTATGTTCATCATGAAAAGAGAGCTGCTGCAGGAGCGGGATCACAATCAGTGGTCATAAAACATCACAGTACAGTCAGCTTCAGCCAATCCAAAAAAGAAACAAATATTTTATGAATACAGGGCCTTTTCAAGGAACTTCAAGGTCATCTCAGAAAGGATAAATAAGAAAAGCCCTCTTATAATAACATTGTACCAAAATCTCTCAATTTAAGCTCTCAAGGCTCATACTTGGTGTTTGAGGTTCTCATGTATTCACATGATATAGATGGTCAAAAGGATAAAAAATACATCTTATAAAGTACATTCAAAGAAAAAAGGAGATAGTTCAATATAAATGTTCATACAAGCATAGGAGACACAAAAGAATATAGTGGTATCATTACACAAACACAAAGAGTATTGTTATAGCTACAAAAGAAGTATTGTTGCTCCATGGATTAAAGTTAATGAAAAAATGCTATTTTGATAACATTATTGTTGTATGAGAGAAGCTGATCCAAAGAAAATGACATAGAGATGAGTGTTACAAAAATGGTTTGATTACCCTATGATTTAAAAAAAAAGAACATGCATTTCAGTGCATGATACCTTTTATTTCATGTTTATGCAATCGATATGATACAAGAAGTGTAACTAGTTCATGGAGGTGCATTAACAAACAAAAGGACAATAAGATGCAATAGTTATAGTCAACAATGTTACTATGGAAATGCAAGGACAAAGTATAATTTTTTTTTGCTGAGGGTCCAATACATTGAAGTACTGAAACTAAAACTACTAAGAACATGTGCATTTAAGTATGCAAGATGAATAACAATGAATGATGGTGCTCAGTGATCTGTGTTGGATTTTTCAATACGAGTTACAGAGACAACAAACAGAATCCCAAAATACCAACATGAAATATCAGAAGAATGAATAAAAAAGTATGAACCTGCCATAGTATTCTCTGAAACATGATGTCATAGATAGTATAAGGAGAGAAAGGTTCTTCAAACAACATTCAACATATTTTCATATTAGGCTATAGGAAATTAAAAATGCCATTTTTTATGGAAACCTCCATTTTGGCAATCTATATTTCAACATAAAAGCATATTTTTTAAAAAGGGACAATCATTGTCGCATGTAAAGGCTATGATTCACATAAATAGGAGGGTCTCAGGCTACCTGGTGAAAATGATGGTCTTCTTCTTCCACAACAACATCCAGGGGTGTTGTCATAATGTCAACGACAATATTAATGATATCAGATTAGATTCATTGGAGGAGGATCCTATATCTCAGTTCAATAATTCAGATACAGATCATAAATGGTATATAAATGATGGTGCTAGACGCAAACCAAAGTTTTTTAAAGTATGCATGATACCATACCAGAGGTGTAGAATAAAGATAAAAGGGATCATATGATCATCAAAGGTTGTAACATTAAAGAAAAGGTGAGTTTAACTCTACAAATAGGAACAATGAAAAGAGACATATCTATCAAATAACATTCAAAGCATAATAACAGTCCAATAGCAGAGAGAAGTCAAATATCCAGAATCTGCAAGATGCTCTACAAGAACAATTCCAATTATAAAGAATGATAAGGAATAGATTTCTAAATGCAAAATTCAAAGCCACGAACAATTAGATATTGGGGGTTTCCATTTTACATATTTGGTACAGATGTTTTAGGGAATAGAAAATGTTAATGAAAGCAAAGAGATTATTTTTAGAAAATAAACCCTCAGGTACGCAACAAAGTTTCAATGTTTTAAACTAAGAATCAAATACGATGCCTAGCTATAAAGAGAATAGGGCTTCTACACAACACACTTTGAGCACCAGGATTACTTGTAAATGGTCGCAGTCTGCTTATAGTAATATGGAAGTCCCATATTCAAGCTCTGAAAGCTCAAAAAACCAAAACTCATGATGTTTCAATATATATAAATGCAGCAAATGGCTTAAGGAAGACCTCAGAAGTCCTTCGAACCTTCTTCCAGTGATGGTGGCACACAAAGCTACAAGAAGTTTCAGAAAAAATGCAAATGGAGCCGACTTTTCAAGCCCTAAAAAAACAAAAAAAATAGAAGGGTTCTTCAAACCCTTGTTTCTCCACTGTGGCTGCTAGAGTGGTCTCAAGGAAGAGTGATATTCATAAAAAAATAAATGAATGTTTTTAGGGAAAGAGTGCCTATATCCTTGCGTAGAGACAAAGCATTTTCTTTGCTTTGTTTTTCATCTTTTTTTCCTTGCAAAATATCCCTATGGGTGCTTAGGAGAATTCATCAATTTTTTTTGATGAGGTGATTAATATCACTAAGATTTACAATGTATTGCATATCTCTTGTTTGATTTTTAAGTTTCTAATATATAATAAATATTTTATGCAATAAATTTATTAAATATGTTATAGTATATAATTTTAACATAAACATTAATATAATAGTAATATTGTTAAGTGGTGTAAATATCATTTAATTAATATTGCTAAAATATATGAATGTTTATTAAAATTATGGACTATAAAATATTTAATAATTGTTATTAATATATTTTAATGTTTATCAAATTCTTTATAATTTATTACTTAATCAAATATTTTATATTTTATTAAGTAAATAAATTATAAATTATTTAAATAAACATTAAAATATCAATAATATATTTTAATGTTTATTAAATTCTTTATAATTTATTACTTAATCAAATATTTTTATATTTAATTAAGTAAATAAATTATAAATTATTTAAATAAACATTAAAATATCAATAAAATATTTATTATTATTACCTTAAAAGATCAAACAAGATATTTTTGCAGATTGATGATGGTTTTCAGATATCATCGAAATGGGTTTGAAAGTCTTCAGGAAGTTATTATTGATTCAGGAGCTTTTATGAGTTTTTTTAGAGATAAGACTGCATTTATGAGGACATTTATGATGATATTTGAGGAGGCATGAATTTTAGGCTTATTTTATGACTTTTTGAAGTCTTTTGAAGGGATCAAAATTGGCCTTGTAGGCAAAATCAGACCTAGAAGTTATTGCTTTCAGAATGCAGTTGGCTTTAGAATGCATAAGTATGAGCTAAAGACTCATTTGTAAGGAGTTATGTTTCTCTTTGCCTTGCTATTTTGTAACTTCTCCTGAGCTCTTGAAAAAAGAAAAGTGTTTTTGTAACCCATTCTCAGAGAGATTATATAGATTTGCAACACCTTTTAGTAGTGAATTTCAGCTTGTGCCTTCTCTTCTTTCCATGTTTGTGTGTCGTATTGATGCCTTCTACAGAAGTATTCAATCTTTTTGCAGGTTGAAAGTTGTGTTTGAGAATCAGTTTTAGACTGTGAGGAATTCATCCTCCTTTTGAGGAACTGTTATTTTAACCTTCTTAACAATTGTTGATGCAAGGATTGTGAATTATTGAGTTGTGCAAAGAAGTTTTTTATTACTGATTTTATTATGTGTTGATTATCTATTAGATCTCAAAGATACTTTTTCTAGTGCATCACCCTTTAGGACTTAGATTTTATTTCTGCATCTTTCTACCTCTTTCCTCCAACAAAAGTTTTAGTTTTAGGTGGTTTTAGGTAAGATATCATACAGGAGCCGGCCTAGAATTTAGAGATTCATTCCAGCCATAGGTTACCCATAACCTTGGAGTGTTTCCATGTTTTTCCAAAAAGTTAAGTTTCTGCAAGCTTAACAAGGTGCAATTTTGAGAGATAACAATGCTTCCTAGAGTTGTAGCTCTAAAAGTTTTTCCCAAGAGGCTAATAAAAGATCAGATTCAAAGTTCTTTTTTACTCTAAGGCGTTTTGATGAAGGGTGCTCCCCTTAATACCACAAACACATAACAGAAATAGAGAAACAACAACAACATGCAAGAACAGAAAATTGGCTTCTTATTATCTCCACAAATGTGGAATTACAAACTTTCAGAATTACAATATGCAAAGCCACATGGGCATTCCCTTACAATATTCTGTAGGACAAAGCCTCGAACTATTACCCAGATCTACTACCCAGAACTATTCTGAACTACCTAAGACAATAATACAGCCTTCCTTATATAGGCAATTATCCACCGCCTGGGAAGGTTCCAGAATTTTAGCCAATAAGGCCGACCAAACTTAGAATTATTTTATTTTACATTTTATTACATCGTAGTCGGCTCAAAATAACTTTTGAAACCCGAACAGAAATTTTGAAGAAAATTATTTTTTCGCCATTTCAGGTGGCCCAACTTCCGAAGACCATAAGTCATCACCAGTTGACCCGCTCGGCTACTATAAACCCATTTCGGAAATGCCACGAAGCGCTCTACAGGCTTGACCAATGCAAGCGCCCGTCACCCAAATTTTTGACCTCATCCGGGGCCTCTAAAGCCTTCAAAACTGAGTTCAAAGTTTCTGTACCCTGCTGCCAATACCGAAAATCTTCAATATCTTCCAATATACACTTGATCTGGCAATGAAAATTTACTGGCAGACTTATATGACCAAAATGAACCTCCAAGAAAGAAATCAGATCATTCTGAGCACATACAAAAATTACCAAAAATAGTAACTTTCCATAAATAGTAGCTCTGCACAAAATAGCCCTTATTGAATAAAAACATAAATATTTTTGGGTGATGCAAGATTGCTCTTACACCCAGGATGCTCCTGCATCAGACACCCGAGGTAATTTGAGAAGTGACCATGTCACGACTCAGGTGTGCAGAGGAAAACCAAGACGGCTAACCTCCTCCTTTGTC
Organism: Chamaecyparis obtusa; assembly: GCA_027943335.1. Taxonomy (NCBI): domain Eukaryota; kingdom Viridiplantae; phylum Streptophyta; class Pinopsida; order Cupressales; family Cupressaceae; genus Chamaecyparis; species Chamaecyparis obtusa. Next base: position 1,385,856 of record BSBK01000329.1, on the reverse strand, counting down.
AACCATGATGAATCTTCAATAGGTCATCCTTTCCATTTGACCAAATACTCTTCATATGTCCTGTTCCTTGTGCTTCTGCCAACACGACTGTCCAGTATATCTTCGATCTCCTTAGTGTCTGAACTAGTTGCTGGAATACTCCACTGTGCTGCTGTGATCTCATCTTCAACACCTCCTTCATGATACTCTGTCAAATCTGAAATGTTAAACACTGGTGAAATATTTAGCTCAGTAGGTAATTCTACCTCATATGCATTTCCTGAATCATGCTTCTTCAATATCTTACATGGTCCAAACTTCTTCATTTTCAACTTGTTATATGTACCAACTGGAAACCGCTCCTTCCGCAAATGAACCATGACTTCATCACCAACCTGAAATTCCTTATACCTCCTTTTCTCATCTGCCTTAGCCTTATACTGTGCGTTCATCTTGGTAATATGCTTCCTCACCTCTTCATGGATGTTCTTCAAGTGTTCTGCAAAATCTTCAGCTTCAGCACTACTTATTTCTCCTTTATCTATCTTCCTCAATTCAGATGCATTTCTTGGACTACTTCCATATAAAATCTGGAATGGTGATTTACCAGTGCTCCTGTTGACAGAATTATTGTATGCAAATTCTGCATCTGCAACCCTATTAGACTTTTCACTCCTGTGTTTCAAAATAAATGTATAACTCTGCAAAAACTCAACCCATTTCAAATGCCTTTGATTCAATTTTCCTTGACTATTCAAATATTGCAAAGCTTGATGATCAGTATACAAAACAAACTCCTTAGGAAGTAGATAGTGTCTCCACTTCTTTAATGCCTGAACTATAGCATAAAATTTCTGATCATAAACAGAATACTTCCTCTTGGCATCATTTAACTTCTCACTGAAATACGCAACAGGTTTACCTTCTTGGCTCATAACAGCTCCTATTGCAGTACCACTAGCATCACAATCTACTTGAAACACCTTATTAAAATCTGGAAGTGCTAAAACAGGTTGTTCTGTAACTTTTTGTTTCAATAATTGAAAACTCCTTTCTGCCCCATTAGTCCACTTAAACTCTTTTCTATCCCCTCTCATTGTTTCAGTCAAGGGTCCACAAATACTGCTAAAATTTTTGATAAACTTTCTGTAAAAGCTAGCTAGACCATGAAAAGATCTTACCTCAGTAGCATTCCTTGGAGTAGGCCATTCAAGGATAGCCTGTACCTTCTCTGGGTCCATTTTTAGACCTTCTCCTGAAACTACAAACCCTAAATACACCAACTCTTTCTTCACAAAACTGCACTTCTTCAAATTAATCAGCAATTTCTCTTCTCTCAGCTTCTCAAATACCATACGAATATGCATCCTATGCTCCTCCAATGTCTTACTAAAGATCAGAATATCATCTAGGTAAACAATGACAAACTTACCCAGAAATTCTTTCAGAACCTCGTTCATGAGCCGCATGAAAGTGCTCGGTGCATTGGTTAGCCCAAAAGGCATGACTAACCACTCATACAGTCCTTCCTTTGTCTTGAAGGCAGTCTTCCATTCATCTCCTTCTCTGATCCGAATCTGATGATATCCACTTTTCAGATCTATCTTTGAAAAATACACAGCTCCACTCAAACAGTCCATAATATCATCCATTCGTGGCAATGGAAACCTGTACTTGATTGTGATCTTATTTATTGCCCTAGAATCCGTACACATCCTCCATTCTCCATTCTTCTTTGGTGCTAATACCGCTGGTACAGCATAGGGACTCAGACTCTCACGAATCAATCCTTTCTGTAACAGTTCATGTACTTGTCTGTTCAATTCTTCACTTTCTGCAGGTGTCATTCTGTGTGCTGCCTTATTTGGCAAACTCGCTCCTGGGATCAAGTCCATCTGATGACTGATCTTCCTATCTGGTGGTAATCCATCAGGCATGTTATCGGATACAATATCCTGAAACTCATTCAACAAATCTGCAACTTCTACAGGAACATCTTCTACTTCCTCTTTACCAGCTTTTGGAATTAAAGCAAAACATACATGCTCATGCCTCATACCATCTAGGAAATTTCTTCCATAAAAAAAAGTTATCCTTGCATTACCACATACCTTTTCTTCAGTCTCTTTCAATGGTTTTAGCTTGTGTCGCACTCCATCCTTTGTCAGGGAATAGGTATTTGCACGACCATCATGTACAGCACATCTGTCAAACTGCCATGGTCTACCCAACAACATATGACATGCATCCATAGATATGATATCACACAATACCTCATCTTGGTATCCGCCAATCTTGAACTTCACCAGGCATTGTTCATTGACCATGACCTTGTGGTCATCCTGTACCCAGGCAATCCGATATGGATGTGGGTGTTTCTATCTCTTGAGCTTCAACTTTGTCACCATCTCTTCTGACACCAAATTGTCAGTGCTTCCACTATCAATAATCACATCACAACATTTACCTTCACACTTGCACCTGGTGTGAAACAGACTCCTTCTTTGCTCAGGTTCATTCTCACCACTCAACAGGACTCTTCTGTTAATCAATGTTTCTCCTCTTTCAGCATCTTCAGAATTTGATGATCTGGCATCTTCATCTACATGTGCAACTCTGGCTTGGCCTTCATTTCTCCTATCTGTTCTGCCTTGGCGCTGAGGACATTCAAATGCCCTATGACCTTCTTCTCCACAGTGAAAACATGTTCCACGGAAGCCACCTCTTCCAGATCCTTGTCCTCTTCCTCTTCCTCTCTGATCTCTATTATTCTGATCCTGGAAACGATTAGAATTATTTTCTCGCTGATTCTGACTGCTACTGGCCTCATCCTTCTTTTTCGGATCTTCATTTCGGCCACCATATGACTGTCCACCAGATCGTCCACCACGACCTCTTCAGTTTTGTCTACTCTCAAACTTCTTGTTCAGCTTTTCCTCTACTTTTAGGGAAAACTGGTATGCCTCTTCAATACTGTTCATTCGAACCAGATTCAGCTCCTCCTGAATGCTTGGCCTTAATCCATTAAGGTATCGGGCAACTTTCTCCTTATCAGCTTCTGCATGGCCTGTTCTGATGAGAAGTCGATAGAACTCCTCTGTATACTCCTGAACAGATCTTCCTGCTTGCTTCAAAGTCTGCATTTTCTTTATTAGGTCAAGCTCATAATCAACAGGAATGAACTGTCGCTTCAATTTGTCCACCATCCGATCCCATCTTGTGATTTTATCTTTCCCTCTTCTATTTCGCTCCAATTGAAATTCTTGCCACCAGATTTTCGCATGACCTTTCAGTCTGGCCTTCGCAAATTTGACCCTATCAGGATCTTCAACATCTTCATACTCAAAATATTCCTCACATTCATTGATCCAGTCGATCAATTCCTCTGGGTTAAGATTTCCAGAAAATGTAGGAACCTCAATCTTAGGTCTTTTCCCAATCTTGGAAATCGCCCGAAAAAGTCTTTCTTCCTCTTGGTTCACAATTTCAGCTTCTCCTTCTTGATATTCTTCTTCGGCTTCATCCTCGCTTTCATCTCTGATATTAAGATTCATTCCTCTGCGAATCTCTTCTTGCAATGCTCGCACTTGTCTCTGCAGCTCTCTAACCTCGGGTGTTACAACACCAGCTCTTCCGCCACATTCTCTTCGTGGAGGCATTTTCGCGATGCGCGCTGAAACCCTAGCCACGGTCCTGGTGCAAACTGCCTCACAGTCGGCGATCTGTTTACACACTCAAGAACTCCTGCTCTGATACCACTTGATGAAGGGTGCTCCCCTTAATACCACAAACATATAACAGAAATAGAGAAACAACAACAACATGCAAGAACAGAAAATTGGCTTCTTATTATCTCCACAAATGTGGAATTACAAACTTTCAGAATTACAATATGCAAAGCCACATGGGTATTCCATTACAATATTCTGTAGGACAAAGCCTCGAACTATTACCCAGATCTACTACCCAGAACTATTCTGAACTACCTAAGACAATAATACAGCCTTCCTTATATAGGCAATTATCCACCGCCTGGGAAGGTTCCAGAATTTTAGCCAATAACGCCGACCAAACTTAGAATTATTTTATTTTACATTTTATTACATCGTAGTCGGCTCAAAATAACTTTTGAAACCCGAACAGAAATTTTGAAGAAAATTATTTTTTCGCCATTTCAGGTGGCCCAACTTCCGAAGACCATAAGTCATCACCAGTTGACCCGCTCGGCTACTATAACCCCATTTCGGAAATGCCACGAAGCGCTCTACAGGCTTGACCAACGCAAGCGCCCGTCACCGAAATTTTTGACCTCATCCAGGGCCTCTAAAGCCTTCAAAATTGAGTTCAAAGTTTCTGTACCCTGCTGCCAATACCGAAAATCTTTAATATCTTCCAATATACACTTGATCTGGCAATGAAACTTTACTGGCAGACTTATATGACCAAAATGAACCTCCAAGAAAGAAATCAGATCATTCTGAGGACATACAAAAATTACCAAAAATAGTAACTTTCCATAAATAGTAGCTCTGCACAAAATAGCCCTTATTGAATAAAAACATAAATATTTTTGGGTGATGCAAGATTGCTCTTACACCCAGGATGCTCCTGCATCAGACACCCGGGGTAATTTGAGAAGTGACCCTGTCACGACTCAGGTGTGCAGAGGAAAACCAAGACGGCTAACCTCCTCCTTTGTCAACCATGATGAATCTTCAATAGGTCATCCTTTCCATTTGACCAAATACTCTTCATATGTCCTGTTCCTTGTGCTTCTGCCAACACGACTGTCTAGTATGTCTTCGATCTCCTTAGTGTCTGAACTAGTTGCTGGAATACTCCACTGTGCTGCTGTGATCTCATCTTCAACACCTCCTTCATGATACTCTGTCAAATCTGAAATGTTAAACACTGGTGAAATATTTAGCTCAGTAGGTAATTCTACCTCATATGCATTTCCTGAATCATGCTTCTTCAATATCTTACATGGTCCAAACTTCTTCATTTTTAACTTGTTATATGTACCAACTGGAAACTGCTCCTTCCGCAAATGAACCATGACTTCATCACCAACCTGAAATTCCTTATACCTCCTTTTCTCATCTGCCTTAGCCTTATACTGTGCGTTCATTTTGGTAATATGCTTCCTCACCTCTTCATGGATGTTCTTCAAGTGTTCTGCAAAATCTTCAGCTTCAACACTACTTATTTCTCCTTTATCTATCTTCCTCAATTCAGATGCATTTCTTGGACTACTTCCATTTATAATCTGGAATGGTGATTTACCAGTGCTCCTGTTGACAGAATTATTGTATGCAAATTCTGCCTGTGGTAAAATCAAATCCCATCCTGTTGGCTTATCTCCAACCAAACATCTCAGCAAATTTCTCAAACTCCTATTCACCACCTCTGTCTGTCCATCAGTCTGTGGATGATGTGATGAGCTGAACTTCAAATCTGTCTTCAACTTCTTTCACAACGTACGCCAGAAATATCCAACAAACTTAGTGTCCCGATCTGAAACTATGGTCTTTGGCAAACCATGAAGTCTCACTACTTCTCTGAAAAACAATTCTGCTACATGAACAGCATCATTAGTCTTCTTGCAGGGAATAAAATGTGCCATCTTTGAAAATCTATCAACTACAACAAAAATTGAATCGTGTCCCCGCTGTGTCCTCGGTAAACCAAGAACAAAGTCCATGCTGATATCCTCCCAAGGCTTCTCTGGTATAGGTAATGGCTGATACAACTCTGTATTCTGCTTCACTCCTTTCGCCATCTGACATACTCTGCAACTCGGTACAAACTTCTTCACATCTTGCTACAACTGCGGCCAATAGTAATTCTCACTAATCAAAGAAAGGGTTTTGTCACGACCAAAATGTCCAGCCAATCCTCCACTATGCTTCTCCTTGATGAGATTCTCCCTCATAGAACTTCGTGGAATGCACAACTGACTCCCTCTGAATAGCATATCATCTTGGATGATGAAATCCAACCATTTTGTCCTGTCTAGAGTAACAGGTTCTGTACAAGATTTCCAAGCTTCACCAAAATCAGGATCCTCTGGATACAAATTCTTGAGTTCCTTGAACCCAACCACTTCAATTTGCATTTCTGTCAGCAACAGTTGCCTTCTACTAAGAGCATCTGCAACCCTATTAGACTTTCCACTCCTGTGTTTCAAAATAAATGTATAACTCTGCAAAAACTCAACCCATTTCAAATGCCTTTGATTCAATTTTCCTTGACTATTCAAATATTGCAAAGCTTGATGATCAGTATACAAAACAAACTCCTTAGGAAGTAGATAGTGTCTCCACTTCTTTAATGCCTGAACTATAGCATAAAATTTCTGATCATAAACAGAATACTTCCTCTTGGCATCATTTAACTTCTCACTGAAATACGCAACAGGTTTACCTTCTTGGCTCATAACAGCTCCTATTGCAGTACCACTAGCATCACAATCTACTTGAAACACCTTATTAAAATCTGGAAGTGCTAAAACAGGTTGTTCTGTAACTTTTTGTTTCAACAATTGAAAACTCTTTTCTGCCCCATTAGTCCACTTAAACTCTTTTCTATCCCCTCTCATTATTTCAGTCAAGGGTCCACAAATACTGCTAAAATTTCTGATAAACTTTCTATAAAAGCTAGCTAGACCATGAAAAGATCTTACCTCAGTAGCATTCCTTGGAGTAGGCCATTCAAGGATAGCCTGTACCTTCTCTGGGTCCATTTTTAGACCTTCTCCTGAAACTACAAACCCTAAATACACCAACTCTTTCTTCACAAAACTGCACTTCTTCAAATTAATCAGCAATTTCTCTTCTCTCAGCTTCTCAAATACCATACGAATATGCATCCTATGCTCCTCCAATGTCTTACTAAAGATCAGAATATCATCTAGGTAAACAATGACAAACTTACCCAGAAATTCTTTCAGAACCTCGTTCATGAGCCGCATGAAAGTGCTCGGTGCATTGGTTAGCCCAAAAGGCATGACTAACCACTCATACAGTCCTTCCTTTGTCTTGAAGGAAGTCTTCCATTCATCTCCTTCTCTGATCCGAATCTGATGATATCCACTTTTCAGATCTATCTTTGAAAAATACACAGCTCCACTCAAACAGTCTATAATATCATCCATTCGTGGCAATGGAAACCTGTACTTGATTGTGATCTTATTTATTGCCCTAGAATCCGTACACATCCTCTATTCTCCATTCTTCTTTGGCGCTAATACCGCTGGTACAGCACAGGGACTCAGACTCTCATGAATCAATCCTTTCTGTAATAGTTCATGTACTTGTCTGTTCAATTCTTCACTTTCTGCAGGTGTCATTCTGTGTGCTGCCTTATTTGGCAAACTCGCTCCTGGGATCAAGTCCATCTGATGACTGATCTTCCTAACTAGTGGTAATCCATCAGGCACGTTATCGGATACAATATCTTGAAACTCATTCAACAAATCTGCAACTTCTACAGGAACATCTTCTACTTCCTCTTTACCAGCTTTTGAAATTAAAGTAAAACATACATGCTCATGCCTCATACCATCTAGGAAATTTCTTCCATCAACAAAAGTTATCCTTGCATTACCACATACCTTTTCTTCAATCTCCTTCAATGGTTTTAGCTTGTGTCGAACTCCATCCTTTGTCAGAGAATAGGTATTTGCATGACCATCATGTACAGCACATCTGTCAAACTGCCATGGTCTACCCAACAACATATGACATGCATCCATAGATATGATATCACACAATACCTCATCTTGGTATCCGCCAATCTTGAACTTCACCAGGCATTGTTCATTGACCATGACCTTGTGGTCATCCTGTACCCAGGCAATCCGATATGGATGTGGGTGTTTCTGTCTCTTGAGCTTCAACTTTGTCACCATCTTTTCTGACACCAAATTGTCAGTGCTTCCACTATCAATAATCACATCACAACATTTACCTTCACACTTACACCTGGTGCGAAACAGACTCCTTCTTTGCTCAGGTTCATTCTCACCACTCAACAGGACTCTTCTGTTAATCAACGTTTCTCCTCTTTCAGCATCTTCAGAATTTGATGATCTGGCATCTTCATCTACATGTGCAACTCTGGCTTGGCCTTCATTTCTCCTATCTGTTCTGCCTTGGCGCTGAGGACATTCAAATGCCCTATGACCTTCTTCTCCACAGTGAAAACATGTTCCACGGAAGCCACCTCTTCCAGATCCTTGTCCTCTTCCTCTTCCTCTCTGATCTCTATTATTCTGATCCTGGAAACGATTAGAATTATTTCCTTGCTGATTCTGACTGCTACTGGCCTCATCCTTCTTTTTCAGATCTTCATTTCGGCCACCATATGACCGTCCACCAGATCGTCCACCACGACCTCTTCCGTTTTGTCTACTCTCAAACTTCTTGTTCAGCTTTTCCTCTACTTTTAGGGCAAACTGGTATGCCTCTTCAATACTGTTCATTCGAACCAGATTCAGCTCCTCCTGAATGCTTGGCCTCAATCCATTAAGGTATCGGGAAACTTTCTCCTTATCAGCTTCTGCATGGCCTGTTCTGATGAGAAGTCGATAGAACTCCTCTGTATACTTCTGAACAGATCTTCCTGCTTGCTTCAAACTCTGCATTTTCTTTAGTAGGTCAAGCTCATAATCAACAGGAATGAACTGTCGCTTCAATTTGTCCACCATCCGATCCCATCTTGTGATTTTATCTTTCCCTCTTCTATTTCGCTCCAATTGAATTTCTTGCCACCAGATTTTCGCATGACCTTTCAGTCTGGCCTTCGCAAATTTGACCCTATCAGGATCTTCAACATCTTCATACTCAAAATATTCCTCACATTCATTGATCCAGTCGATCAATTCCTCTGGGTTAAGATTTCTAGAAAGTGTAGGAACCTCAATCTTAGGTCTTTTCCCAATCTTGGAAATCGCCCGAAAAAGTCTTTCTTCCTCTTGGTTCACAATTTCAGCTTCTCCTTCTTGATATTCTTCTTCGGCTTCATCCTCGCTTTCATCTCTGATATTAAGATTCATTCCTCTGCGAATCTCTTCTTGCAATGCTTGCACTTGTCTCTGCAGCTCTCTAACCTCGGGTGTTACAACACCAGCTCTTCCGCCACGTTCTCTTCGTGGAGGCATTTTCGCGATGCGCGCTGAAACCCTAGCCACGGTCCTGGTGCAAACTGCCTCACAGTCGGCGATCTGTTTACACACTCAAGAACTCCTGCTCTGATACCACTTGATGAAGGGTGCTCCCCTTAATACCACAAACACATAACAGAAATAGAGAAACAACAACAACATGCAAGAACAGAAAATTGGCTTCTTATTATCTCCACAAATGTGGAATTACAAACTTTCAGAATTACAATATGCAAAGCCACATGGGCATTCCCTTACAATATTCTGTAGGACAAAGCCTCGAACTATTACCCAGATCTACTACCCAGAACTATTCTGAACTACCTAAGATAATAATACAGCCTTCCTTATATAGGCAATTATCCACCGCCTGGGAAGGTTCCAGAATTTTAGCCAATAAGGCCGACCAAACTTAGAATTATTTTATTTTACATTTTATTACATCGTAGTTGGCTCAAAATAACTTTTGAAACCCGAACAGAAATTTTGAAGAAAATTATTTTTTCGCCATTTCAGGTGGCCCAACTTCCGAAGACCATAAGTCATCACCAGTTGACCCGCTCGGCTACTATAACCCCATTTCGAAAATGCCACGAAGCGCTCTACAGGCTTGACCAACGCAAGCGCCCGTCACCCAAATTTTCGACCTCATCCGGGGCCTCTAAAGCCTTCAAAACTGAGTTCAAAGTTTCTGTACCCTGCTGCCAATACTGAAAATCTTCAATATCTTCCAATATACACTTGATCTGGCAATGAAACTTTACTGGCAGACTTATATGACCAAAATGAACCTCCAAGAAAGAAATCAGATCATTCTGAGCACATACAAAAATTACCAAAAATAGTAACTTTCCATAAATAGTAGCTCTGCACAAAATAGCCCTTATGGAATAAAAACATAAATATTTTTGGGTGATGCAAGATTGCTGTTACACCCAGGATGCTCCTGCATCAGACACCCGGGGTAATTTGAGAAGTGACCCTGTCACGACTCAGGTGTGCAGAGGAAAACCAAGACGGCTAACCTCCTTCTTTGTCAACCATGATGAATCTTCAATAGGTCATCCTTTCCATTTGACCAAATACTCTTCATATGTCCTGTTCCTTGTGCTTCTGCCAACACGACTGTCCAGTATGTGTTCGATCTCCTTAGTGTCTGAACTAGTTGCTGGAATACTCCACTGTGCTGCTGTGATCTCATCTTCAACACCTCCTTCATGATACTCTATCAAATCTGAAATGTTAAACACTGGTGAAATATTTAGCTCAGTAGGTAATTCTACCTCATATGCATTTCCTGAATCATGCTTCTTCAATATCTTACATGGTCCAAACTTCTTCATTTTCAACTTGTTATATGTACCAACTGGAAACCGCTCCTTCCACAAATGAACCATGACTTCATCACCAAACTGAAATTCCTTATACCTCTTTTTCTCATCTGCCTTAGCCTTATACTGTGCGTTCATCTTGGTAATATGCTTCCTCACCTCTTCATGGATGTTCTTCAAGTGTTCTACAAAATCTTCAGCTTCAGCACTACTTATTTCTCCTTTATCTATCTTCCTCAATTCAGATGCATTTCTTGGACTACTTCCATATACAATCTGGAATGGTGATTTACCAGTGCTCCTGTTGACAGAATTATTGTATGCAAATTCTGCCTGTGGTAAAATCAAATCCCATCCTGTTGGCTTATCTCCAACCAAACATCTCAGCAAATTTCCCAAACTCCTATTCACCACCTCTGTCTATCCATCAGTCTGTGGATGATGTGATGAGCTGAACTTCAAATCTGTCTTCAACTTCTTCCACAACGTACGCTAGAAATATCCAACAAACTTAGTGTCCCGATCTGAAACTATGGTCTTTGGCAAACCATGAAGTCTCACTACTTCTCTGAAAAATAATTCTGCTAAATGAACAGCATCATTAGTCTTCTTGCAGGGAATAAAATGTGCCATCTTTGAAAATCTATCAACTACCACAAAAATTGAATCGTGTCCCCGCTGTGTCCTTGGTAAACCAAGAACAAAGTCCATGCTGATATCCTCCCAATGCTTCTCTGGTACAGGTAATGGCTGATACAACCCTGTATTCTGCTTCACTCCTTTTGCCATCTGACATACTCTGCAACTCTGTACAAACTTCTTCACATCTTGCTGCAACTGCGGCCAATAGTAATTCTCACTAATCAAAGAAAGGGTTTTGTCACGACCAAAATGTCCAGCCAATCCTCCGCTATGCTTCTCCTTGATGAGATTCTCCCTCATAGAACTTCGTGGAATGCACAACTCACTCCCTCTGAATAGCATATCATCCTGGATGATGAAATCCAACCATTTTGTCATGTCTAGAGTAACAGGTTCTGTACAAGATTTCCAAGCTTCACCAAAATCAGGATCCTCTGGATACAAATTCTTGAGTTCCTTGAACCCAACCACTTCAATCTGCATTTCTGTCAGCAACAGTTGCCTTCTGCTAAGAGCATCTGCAACCCTATTAGACTTTCCACTCCTGTGTTTCAAAACAAATGTATAACTTTGCAAAAACTCAACCCATTTCAAATGCCTTTGATTCAATTTTCCTTGACTATTCAAATATTGCAAAGCTTGATGATCAGTATACAAAACAAACTCCTTAGGAAGTAGATAGTGTCTCCACTTCTTTAATGCCTGAACTATAGCATAAAATTCCTGATCATAAACATAATACTTCCTCTTGACATCATTTAACTTCTCACTGAAATACACAACAGGTTTACCTTCTTGGCTCATAACAGCTCCTATTGCAGTACCACTAGCATCACAATCTACTTGAAACACCTTATTAAAATTTAGAAGTGCTAAAACAGGTTGTTCTGTAACTTTTTGTTTCAACAATTGAAAACTCCTTTCTACCCCATTAGTCCACTTAAACTCTTTTCTATCCCCTCTCATTGTTTCCGTCAAGGGTCCACAAATACTGCTAAAATTTCTGATAAACTTTCTGTAAAAGCTAGCTAGACCATGAAAAGATCTTACCTCAGTAGCATTCCTTGGAGTAGGCCATTCAAGGATAGCCTGTACCTTCTCTGGGTCCATTTTTAGACCTTCTCCTGAAACTACAAACCCTAAATACACCAACTCTTTCTTCACAAAACTGCACTTCTTCAAATTAATCAGCAATTTCTCTTCTCTCAGCTTCTCAAATACCATACGAATATGCATCTTATGCTCCTCCAATGTCTTACTAAAGATCAGAATATCATCTAGGTAAACAATGACAAACTTACCCAGAAATTCTTTCAGAACCTCGTTCATGAGCCGCATGAAAGTGCTCGGTGCATTGGTTAGCCCAAAAGGCATGACTAACCACTCATACAGTCCTTCCTTTGTCTTGAAGGCAATCTTCCATTCATCTCTTTCTCTGATCCGAATCTGATGATATCCACTTTTCAGATCTATCTTTGAAAAATACACAGCTCCACTCAAACAGTCCATAATATCATCCATTCGTGGCAATGGAAACCTGTACTTGATTGTGATCTTATTTATTGCCCTAGAATCCGTACACATCCTCCATTCTCCATTCTTCTTTGGTGCTAATACCGCTGGTACAGCACAGGGACTCAGACTCTCACGAATCAATCCTTTCTGTAACAGTTCATGTACTTGTCTGTTCAATTCTTCACTTTCTGCAGGTGTCATTCTGTGTGCTGCCTTATTTGGCAAACTCGCTCCTGGGATCAAGTCCATCTGATGACTGATCTTCCTAACTGGTGGTAATCCATCAGGCACGTTATCGGATACAATATCCTGAAACTCATTCAACAAATCTGCAACTTCTACAGGAACATCTTCTACTTCCTCTTTACCAGCTTTTGGAATTAAAGCAAAACATACATGCTCATGCCTCATACCATCTAGGAAATTTCTTCCATCCACAAAAGTTATCCTTGCATTACCACATACCTTTTCTTCAGTCTCCTTCAATGGTTTTAGCTTGTGTCACACTCCATCCTTTGTCAGGGAATAGGTATTTGCACGACCATCATGTACAGCACATCTGTCAAACTGCCATGGTCTACCCAACAACATATGACATGCATCCATAGATATGATATCACACAATACCTCATCTTGGTATCCGCCAATCTTGAACTTCACCAGGCATTGTTCATTGACCATGACCTTGTGGTCATCCTGTACCCAGGCAATCCGATATGGATGTGGGTGTTTCTGTCTCTTGAGCTTCAACTTTGTCACCATCTCTTCTGACACCAAATTGTCAGTGCTTCCACTATCAATAATCACATCACAACATTTACCTTCACACTTGCACCTGGTGCGAAACAGACTCCTTCTTTGCTCAGGTTCATTCTCACCACTCAACAGGACTCTTCTGTTAATCAACGTTTCTCCTCTTTCAGCATCTTCAGAATTTGATGATTTGGCATCTTCATCTACATGTGCAACTCTGGCTTGGCCTTCATTTCTCCTATCTGTTCTGCCTTGGCGCTGAGGACATTCAAATGCCCTATGACCTTCTTCTCCATAGTGAAAACATGTTCCACGGAAGCCACCTCTTCCAGATCCTTGTCCTCTTCCTCTTCCTCTCTGATCTCTATTATTCTGATCTTGGAAATGATTAGAATTATTTTCTCGCTAATTCTGACTGCTACTGGCCTCATCCTTCTTTTTTGGATCTTCATTTCGGCCACCATATGACCGTCCACCAGATCGTCCACCACGACCTCTTCCGTTTGGTCTACTCTCAAACTTCTTGTTCAACTTTTCCTCTACTTTTAGGGCAAACTGGTATGCCTCTTCAATACTGTTCATTCGAACCAGATTCAGCTCCTCCTGAATGCTTGGCCTTAATCCATTAAGGTATCGGGCAACTTTCTCCTTATCAGCTTCTGCATGGCCTGTTCTGATGAGAAGTCGATAGAACTCCTCTGTATACTCCTGAACAGATCTTCCTGCTTGCTTCAAACTCTGCATTTTCTTTAGTAGGTCAAGCTCATAATCAACAGGAATGAACTGTCGCTTCAATTTGTCCACCATCCGATCCCATTTTGTGATTTTATCTTTCCCTCTTCTATTTCGCTCCAATTGAATTTCTTGCCACCAGATTTTCGCATGACCTTTCAGTCTGGCCTTCGCAAATTTGACCCTATCAGGATCTTCAACATCTTCATACTCAAAATATTCCTCACATTCATTGATTCAGTCGATCAATTCCTCTGGGTTAAGATTTCCAGAAAATGTAGGAAACTCAATCTTAGGTCTTTTCCCAATCTTGGAAATCGCCCGAAAAAGTCTTTCTTCCTCCTGGTTCACAATTTCAGCTTCTCCTTCTTGATATTTTTCTTCGGCTTCATCCTCGCTTTCATCTCTGATATTAAGATTCATTCCTCTGCGAATCTCTTCTTGCAATGCTCGCACTTGTCTCTGCAGCTCTCTAACCTCGGGTGTTACAACACCAGCTCTTCCGCCACGTTCTCTTCATGGAGGCATTTTCGCGATGCGCACTGAAACCCTAGCCACGGTCCTGGTGCAAACTGCCTCACAGTCGGCGATCTGTTTACACACTCAAGAACTCCTGCTCTGATACCACTTGATGAAGGGTGCTCCCCTTAATACCACAAACACATAACAGAAATAGAGAAACAACAACAACATGCAAGAACAGAAAATTGGCTTCTTATTATCTCCACAAATGTGGAATTACAAACTTTCAGAATTACAATATGCAAAGCCACATGGGCATTCCCTTACAATATTCTGTAGGACAAAGCCTCGAACTATTACCCAGATCTACTACCCAGAACTATTCTGAACTACCTAAGACAATAATACAGCCTTCCTTATATAGGCAATTATCCACCGCCTGGGAAGGTTCCAGAATTTTAGCCAATAAGGCCGACCAAACTTAGAATTATTTTATTTTACATTTTATTACATCGTAGTCGGCTCAAAATAACTTTTGAAACCCGAACAGAAATTTTGAAGAAAATTATTTTTTCGCCATTTCAGGTCGCCCAACTTTTGAAGACCATAAGTCATCACCAGTTGACCCGCTCGGCTACTATAACCCCATTTCAGAAACGCCACGAAGCGCTCTACAGGCTTGACTTGCGCAAGCGCTTGTCACCCAAATTTTTGACCTCATCCGGGGCCTCTAAAGCCTTCAAAACTGAGTTCAAAGTTTCTGTACCCTGCTGCCAATACCGAAAATCTTCAATATCTTCCAATATACACTTGATCTGGCAATGAAACTTTACTGGCAGACTTATATGACCAAAATGAACCTCCAAGAAAGAAATCAGATCATTCTGAGCACATACGAAAATTACCAAAAATAGTAACTTTCCATAAATAGTAGCTCTGCACAAAATAGCCCTTATTGAATAAAAACATAAATATTTTTGGGTGATGCAAGATTGCTCTTACACCCAGGATGCTCCTGCATCAGGTTTTCTACTATAAATATTGTGTACCTTTTTATTCTTGTATATCTTATTCATTTTTTATAACTTTATGTTATAATTATAAAGGTTGAAATTATAAAGTTAAAAAGAACAAGTTTTAAGTAACCACTCATTCAACCCCCCCTCTTAGGGGTGTTTTTATTCCAACACTATATGCTCTAATTTTAGTGGAATAACCAAGGAACATTCCTTTATCACCTCTAGCATCAAATTTATCTATTCCATCATCTTTATTGATAAGACACTTGCTACCAAAAATTCTAAAATAACTAATAGGAGTTTCACCATACCATAATTCATAGGGTGTCTTGTTTGTTCCTTCTTTGACCTGTACTCTATTCATTATATATATTGCAGTTTTCACTACTTCTCTCCAATGCATGTGTGCAACTTTCCCTTCAATCAACATTTTCCTTGTGACATCAAGGACTGATCTGCTTCTTCTTTCAACAACACTATTCTATTGTGTTGTTCTAGGCAGATGTTTGTCTTAGAATTCCATGTTCATCACATAAAGTATTGGATTCACTTGAGTGAAATCACCACCTCTATCTGATCTCAAGAACTTTATCTTCAATCTAGTATCATTCTCTACTTTTTCCTTAAAGTATCTAAATTTCTCAAAAGCTTTTGATTTTTCTCTAAGAAAACCAACCCACATCATTTTAGAGTAATAATCAATGAAAAGTATAAATAACATGTCTCCATAGTAAGACTTGGTCTAAGTAGGTCCACAAATATCTGTATGAACAAGATCCAACTTGTTCCTTTCTAAAAATTATCTTCTCTTAGATTTGCTCCTTTTTTTCTTCCCCATCACACATTCTTTGCATGCAGTGTTAGCAAGCTTCACAATTCTAGGTAGGTCTCTGATGGCATTAATGTTACTTTCCCTTACAATGTTATCAAATTTGACATGACAAAATCTCCTATGCCATAGCCATCTATCATCAACCTTTGAAACAAAACAACTTACTTCACTTGAGTTCAGATGAAACACATTAGCTCCTATTTGAATTCTAGTAGCAATCATATCTCCTTTAGTACTTCTAATTGAGCACTTTCTATCCTTGAATTCCGATTGATAACCTATTTTCACAAATTTTCAACTCTCAAAAAATTATGTGTTAAACCATCAACAAGACATACATCATCAGTATTATTTTTACCATCCAAAGTAATGGATCCAATCCCAATAATAGCTCTAGGAGCATTGTCACCTAGTCTGACAAGTCCACCATTATACATATTCAACTTTACAAATATATTCTTATCTCATGTCATGTGTTGTGAACAACCATTGTCTATGATCCAATCAACCTTTTTGTTAACATGAGACACTAATGCATTTTCTTCTATGATAATTTCATCTTCTTTAATTGCTACAAATCCAAGTAACTCATTTATCTCACCATCATCATTAGCATGATAAAATTCTTTATCTTTGATGTATTTCCTATATTTAGGCTTACTCTTAGGAACTATAGAAGCAAAATGACAAACCTTACTACAATTAAAGCATTTTATGGGTAACTTTCCTTCAAAATTACCTTGGTTCTTCCTTTCTCTTCTTGCAATCAAGGCTAAGACCTTCTCATCCACATTTTTTTCAAGCCTTTCAATCTCTTCTCATTCATCAGCATAATCTCCTAACTTTTTCCTATACTTACTTGATTTGCTAGTACCTACAAGATTTGTTCCCACGTCTTTGTTTTTATGCACAATTGCCTTGAAAGTTGTCTCCACCTTAGGTAAGGTATCCTTAATCTCCACGGTCTCAAATGTAATTATTTTGGATACTAACATTTCCCTTGTGAAACCTTTGGTCAACGATACAATCTCCTCTATAGCATGCACTTTATTTTTGTACACTGGTGTCAAAGATCTCAAAATATTTGTAATGACCTCATCCTTAGTGTAGGTTCCTCTATTGTTCCTGATTCCTATTACATATTCTATAACTCTTTGAATAAACATCCTTACTATTTCATATTCTTTCACCAGATGTGTCTCCATCCTTGCTCTCCAATTCTAAAGTTTGGCTCCTTTAGTGTATGTATCTCCTTCATACAGTGTTGAAATCCTTTCCCATATATCATGTACATTGTACAGATCTATGATGTCAGAGAATTCACCATCATATAATGCACTTATCAATGCTTCTCTAGCTCTCATATTGTATTGAAACATCTTCTTTCCCTCATTAGTTGTTGGAGGGTCTTCCAACTCATCTTTATTCTTGAGTGTTTCATCTTTCTCGGTTACCATCCAATAATCCCATCCCAAACAAAACAAATGAGTCTTCATCTTTTCCTTCCATGCTTCAAAATTTTATGCATCAAACTTGGGACTTTCTTTCTTTAAGTAAGACATCTTGGATCATTTCCTCAATAGGTCAAGCTTTCTCTTTGAGGACCAATAGCTATGATACCTATTAGAGTAAAGTATTAATTATGTTAATTAATCTTTACTCCCTTCTTAAGATGTCAACTTCTCTTTTCTTTAGTTAAAAGCACATGCACTAGTTGTTCTAAACTCATGCATTAGTCATGTAATAGTCAAACTGATTATTACATGCACTAGGGTTTTCCTTTCAAGGCTTTCGATCTCCTTTATAAGGATGATCCATTGTACATTCTATTCATTCATTATTTGAGGATATTTTCTTCTTCATATTCTGATTTAAACCCTTGGCCTCTTTTTCTCTCTACTTCCTTGTAACAGGTTTTTTGTATGCAGGTGATCTTCGGGTTATGTGGATTTGTATTGCTCAAATCCTACAATACCAATTGTTAGGATAACAATGTCTCAAGAAACTGAGGGGGGGTTGAATCAGTTGTTAATAGTTTTATCAAACTCAACACCAAATATAATCTTATGTAAAATAGAATGAAAAACTCCATCACATCATTGAACACAAGTGACACCAAGATTTGTTCTTGAGGAAAACCTTGTTAAGGTACAGACCCTGGTGGAGATGACACCCAAAAATATCTTCACTATATGAATGAAACTCTGTTAGGAGTTATATCCCTGTTAGGAGCTGATTAATAAAATAGGCAGGTCCTTATTAAAGGAAAAACCTTGTTAGGAGTATCAGACCCTATTAGGGGCATTACAACTAGCCACAAGCCCAAATACAATCAGAAGGTTACATCCACCTTCAATCCTTTATTGAATATAATTTATCATACCTAAATTTCTTGTTACGAAAATCCAATCCTTGTACATAGATGAACAACATTCTTCTCTCTTAGAAGTATATCTTACAACCTTCTAACTTTCATATTACCATCACAATCCACACACCATCATAAAGAAGAAACCCTTCCTTATATACAAATTACAAATAATAATTAATCTAGAGGTTGGCCATTATAGGACTTCATTACATAACAAACAATTACATTATCCAAGGAGATGACACACAAGTCATCCCTAATCAAGTTAAAAAAATTATAGTTCACCCAAGGTTGGCTTAGTCAATAATTCAATCATAAAGCAATCATCTACACGCTACTCTTCCTCATCAGCTCCTAAATACTACCACACTAGTAAACATGCCATAGATGATGTTAGAAATAACATGACCAAGTTGTGATCACGATGTATCTTTATGATGTCTTCTAACATTTCCCAAGTGTGTATACTAAAATTCATCACCACACAATAGTTATGTTCCAAACACTACAACTACATCTATGAAAACTCTCATTCTTTGTTCCTTCAACCAGTCTTTACTAAAACAAGCATATATCTATCCAATGGTGATATAAACATCTGGAGTCAAATAAATATGCTTTAGATACACCCTATAATATATCTCTAAGCCTGCAAGAGCTAATGAATCGTATAGTGTCTATACCACTCTCTACAATCTTCTTGTCTGTACTATCCAATAATTCCTAGTCTCCATAACTAAATATATGTTGACATCAATGACAAAACTATTGAATGACAATAATTCCAACACAAACATTCAAGGCCACCTTAATCTTCAAATTCACCAGCATCACTCACACTGAACCTCAAGAACACAATCAACATCCACTGATACACCTGAAAAATACCTTGTGGATCTATTGACCATTAACCTTTTGAATTGAGAAAACATTAAAATATCCCAAACATACTCCCAAATGTGCATAGAAAAATATCAACTTGGAAGCTCACATCGAACTAGTTATAGTCACACTCTTAACACTGGTAGATAGTGTAGGAGTCATTCACCATACCTAACCTCATATCTCATCTAAATCATCATGCGCACCTATATAACTTGACATACACCAAGTATAGATTGTCTACAATATATCCTAATGTTTTTGACCAATTATCATCAATAATCAAACCTCACTAAACCTTTGAGCATACTACACTACTAGCTAAACTGATATGTTGTCATCAATGATAACACACCAGCTTGCCAATAAAGGGAAAAGATAGGACTTGTAAGAATTTTTTGAATACCTAATCTTACGCCTTAGGGTATAATATAAATAAGGAAAAATGTAATGTCTTCTTCTTTTCTATGAAAGCTAAAACAAAGGGGAAAATTTTCTACAAACCTTAGGTTTTCATGAAGGGAAACTACCATACTCTTACTTGGGTGTTCCATTGGATAAATCTCTGAGATATACTAGAATATGGGATGGAATAGGAGAAAGGATGGATATGAAGCTAGATTCATGGAAATCAAAATGTTTATCTTCGTCTGGCAGAGTTACTATGATGAAAGCAACATTATCAACAATACCAATTTACCTTATGTCCCATCTCTCTTTATCTACAGAAGCATATGGGAAGCTGATCAAAAAATTGAGAATTTTCTTCTGGCAAGGAACTGATATGAAAAATAAATATATGATAATTTCTTGGAACAAGATTTGTAAGCTAGTAGAAACAAGGGGTGTGGGGATCAAAAAATAATTGTGGTAAAATAAAGCATTGGGGGAAAGATTGTTTTGGAGATTTTTCAAGTAACCAAATCTAAAATGGGTAAGACTAATTAAAGGTAAGCATTTCCCTCAAGTAGAACCTTTAGAATTATTTAGACAAAGCTCTTTTCTAAGGGGATCTCAGATCTGGAATTTTATCTTCTCGTATAGATCAATAATTATGGAGTAGATGTTGTGGGATGTGGCTAAAGGGAACAAGGCTCTCTTTCTGAGGGACTCTTGGGGAGGGTATCTGGATATTTCAAAATTAGTGGATACAAGTAGAATTATGCATATTTTTTAGGCCTCATGGGGAAACTTTATCAAGGACTATGCAATTATAGATGATGAAATTTCCTCTAGATGGTGGTGGAAATCATGGGAAGATTTTCCTCTTCCACATGAAGATCTAGAGAATTTGAAAATAATAGTTAAGAATAGGATATTAGTATTTCTAAAAGAATACGATGATAAAGTAATTTGGAGTGGCTCTGAATTAGGTGATTACAATGCTAAAGATGGTTATAATTTTTGGTGTAAGAAAAATAGCTAATAGAAAACTGAGATCCCCATTCTCTTGTGTTGGAATAAAATATTTTTACCCAAAGAAATAATCTATTCTTGGGAAGCTCTTCAAGGTAATATTTTGATACTTGAATGGTCCAGGAAGTTAGGATTTCAAGGCCCTTTAATGTGTGTGTTATGTGAAAATGAGGAAGAATAAATAGACCATATCTTGTTCCACTACCCCTTTACATTGAAAGGATGGAATTGGTTGTGTTCTAGGCTAGGGTGGTATTTAGCTATACCAAAAGACATAATTTCATTATTTACAGGATGGATAAAACTCTTTTTTATAGTATTTTTTCTAATCTCTGGATAGTATCACCTTTATTAATTTGGGAATTATGGAAAGAAAGAAATCATAGAATTTTTCAAGGAAAAATAATAGCTTGGAAGGAGTGGATTAATAAATTAGAAGAAAATATAGTATAAGTGTCATTCAATAGTTAAAAATTCTAGAAGCAATCACATGAAACACACAATGTGGGATGACATGATGACACGATGTTGGTTTGCACTAAAAATTCCTATTTTTGTAGGGGGTCATTGAAAAACAAACAAAATAGAGATCAATGTCATTGGATTCCACTAAGGTAGGGTTGGGTCAAAATGAATTTTGATGGTGCTTCTAGAGGCAACCCAGTAATTTCAGGAGATGGATGTGTCATTCATTCTAAAAAGGGAGAAATTGTGGAAGAAGTAGAAAAACCTTTGGAAATAAATACCAATAATGTGGTAGAATTCAAGGTGATGGTTGAGGGGCTCCTCTTATGCAAGGAATTAGGAATGATGAGAGTGGAGATATAAGGGGTCTCAACAATAGTCATCAATGCTCTTACAATGAGACAGTCCACCAATTGGAAACTTAAATCATTACTTTCACAAGCCTTAGAGTTATTGAATTCTTTTAGCAATACCACCTTCAATAATATCTATAGAGAGGTTAGTATGAAAACTCACACTATATCTAATCTAGGGTCAGATGGTCAATCGATCATAAGAATTCATATATAATCATTTAAAATCACTGCTATTGTTTGGTTGGAATCACCAGTATATGATATATTAAAAAGGGGGGAGAATACAAAGGAGAGAAGAACAAAGAGAATGAGAACTTCAAAATTCTAGCCATTCAAATAGAAATAATAAGTTTTCTAGAGATATGCTATATTTTATTTTCAAAAAGAGAATGAGAAATTCAAAATTCTAGTCGTTCAAATAGAAATGCTAAGTTTTCTAGAGAGATGCCCTAGTTGTTTAAAATGGAACATTAAGATTGTCTAAGGAATACTTGATTACCTCATATAGTGTTTTGTCTTATAAATTAAATATTTTCTTCACTAGATTGATGGAAGGAAGAGGTGGTGAAGGGATAAAGCTAGATGCTTTTATTACGGACACAACCTCCAATTCTAAATTGCCTGACAAATTTTTTTGAAAAAAGGAAAGCTATGTCTACAAAGAGATTATGAGAAGCTTGGGCATTTATGATAGGATGTGATAGAGTTTTTTAAGGGGGGAAAGAAAATAGGGTAGTGTGAGGCAAGATGAAGATCATGTGAGGCAAGGAAGTACATAATAGAGTGATTTAATTTTGAGGTTGCCAATTTCAGTTAAATAAATAGTTTTACTAGCAAAAATGACAATTTCTCTCATTTTCCTAGGCTTTGGGTAGTTGGAAACAATTTTTGTTGGGGAAAGGATTGTTATAAGGTTAATTTGATGGTTGGAATTAGGTTCATTTAATTAATCTCATAATGGGTGAGGTTTAAAGTGATATTTTATTTGATGGTGCCCTTATCCATTGGCAAAAAAATAAAGTTGCAGATAAAGGTTGAGAGATAAAGGTTGAGAGGATGAAAGAAGTAGTATCTGGAGTACTACTATGGACTCCCTCATTTTTCTTAAAGTGGTCTTTATTGGTTCAGTCATTGATCAGAGGTTGCAGGAAATCTTGCAAGATCTACATATAATGGTGGTTAAAGTGGTCTTGGGTATTTTAGGAAATGAATTCATTAGGGAAAATAAAAAATATAGAGTCAATGTGGATATAGTGGCCATGTTTATGGAAATACTACTCCATGTGGCCATGACCAAAATAGTCATAGATAGAATTTGCAGGAAAAAATTTTATTGATAATTTCTCGTAGACCTGACAATGGTGTTGATAAACATAGATGATGCACTCACCATTCTGAGACCAAGGGATTATGGTGTTGTAAACATTAATGGTCATCCTGTATTGAGATATCCCATTTTGTAAATAGAG
This sequence comes from Chamaecyparis obtusa, assembly GCA_027943335.1. NCBI lineage: Eukaryota > Viridiplantae > Streptophyta > Pinopsida > Cupressales > Cupressaceae > Chamaecyparis > Chamaecyparis obtusa. The sequence goes on along the minus strand of BSBK01000329.1, from coordinate 1,362,466 downwards.
GATCAAAGATTTTTTTGTTATAGGAGACTGGATATACAATACAAAATAGACTCCCTAATGATAAGCTTAGACACAAAGAAGGACCCACCTGGGTCATGTATTTCATTATCTTTCATAACCTGGTTACAAAAAATGAAGGAATGAAGAGAATGAGGAACGTGGAAGTTGGATTGTTAAGAATTTTTTATGGCCAAGGTCCTCCAACATAGGACATAGAAGCATGGGATCCGGGTTGGTGTGTTGAGCATGTAGCCATGCGGTCTCCTCAAGAACATGTAAGAATTCATGTTATAAGGAACTTGTCGACTGCCCACTTGGAGAGAACAAAGAACCTTAGTGTAGATACTATAAAAGGAAGCAAGAAAGTGCGTGGAAGGAAATGGCTTAGGGTTGGATAGGAGGAATCCTTAGAACATGACATAGCAAGGAGAAGAAGAGAAAGATGCAAAGCAGAAGTAGAAGAAGGGGATGCTAGTTTCTTTCACATTCTTTTATGCTATTAGTTTTTTTATTTTAGATTATTGCATAAGGATCTATAGTATTGTGATTCTCTCAGAATCATGGATGGATTTCTCCATAGAATCTTTTCACTTACAGTAACTAACTTGATGCAAGAGCATCCTAGGTGTACTTGAGCAATATTGCATCACCCAAAAAAAATATTTCTATTTTTATATTCAATAAGGGCTATTTTGTGCAGAGCTGCTATTTATGGAAAGTTACTATTTTTGGTAATTTTTGTATGTGCTCAGAATGATTTGATTTCTTTCTTGGAGGTTCATTTTGGTCATATAAGTCTGCCAGTAAAGTTTCATTGCCAGATCAAGTGTATATTGGAAGATATTGAAGATTTTCGGTATTGGCAGCGGGGTACAGAAACTTTGAACTCAGTTTTGAAGGCTTTAGAGGCCCTGGATGAGGTCAAAATTTGGGTGACAAGAACTTGTGCTGGTCAAGCCTATAGAGCGCTTTGTGGCATTTCTGAAATGGGGTTATAATAGCCGATCGGGTCAGCTGGTGATGACTTATGGTCTTCGGAAGTTGGGCCACCTGAAATGGCGAAAAAATAATTTTCTTCAAAATTTTTGTTCAGGTTTCAAAGGTTATCTTGAGCCGACTATGATGTAATAAAATGTAAAATAAAATAATTCTAAGTTTGGTCAGCCTTATTGGCTAAAATTCTAGAACCTTCCCAGGCGGTGGAAAATTGCCTATATAAGGAAGGCTGTATTATTGTCTTAGGCAGTTCAGAATAGTTCTGGGTAGTAGATCTGGGTATTGACTCGAGGCTTTGTCCTACAAAATATTGTAAGGGAATGCCCATGTGGCTTGGCATATTGTAATTTTGAAAGTTTGTAATTCCACATTTGTGGAGATAATAAGAAGCCAATTTTCTGTTCTTGCATATTATTGTTGTTGTTTCTCTATTTCTGTTAAGTGTTTGTGGTATTGAGGATTTTTTCGATAGAAATAAGATGTTATGTGACTTCATCTAGAAATGGGAAGATAAGATTTATTTTATGCTGAAAACATGGAACCCCAATTTCTAACCTATTATTGAAGTTCTTGATGGGGTTCAATTATGTGTGAAGTTTCCTAACCTTTGCCTACAATTATGGTTCAATTCTTGTTTCAAAACTATAGGAAAATCATTAGGTGGCTTCCTAATGATTAATGAAGGATCTTCTAATCTTTTTCATTAAACTTATGCTTGTATTCCCATGGAGTTGGATATTACTAAGGGTTTATCAGAAGAAATCTTGATTAAATAATCAAGTGGTTATTGGGTACAACCCTTGGATTATGACGAGATCCCATTATGATGTAGAAGGTGTTTCAAAACTAGAGACATGGCCTCCTAATGTGAGAAATAGAGGGTGGGAAAGAGTGCCTCTTGGTGGAGAGAGACTTCCCCTTCTCACTATATGGTTGAAAAGAATAATGTGCAACCTAAGACTTATTCCCATATTGTGAATGGGAAGGAGACACAACCTTCTTTTAGGGTTCCACCTTAAGAAGTGCCTCCAACGGTGAATAATGATCATACTAGCAGTGTTGGGGGTCATAAAGAGATGATTTACATGAATAATGAAATCACTTTGGATGATATAGAGAAAAAATGCTATGTGAAATCACATGACAAGGTGGATGAATCTCTAGAAAAAGAAAGGAGGTTGCAAGGTGAGTCTGGCTCAATTGTGATGATGGATATGCCTCGGAGATACATAGAGGAGTGGAAGGAGGCTACTAGAGTGGAAGAAGTCTGGGAAACTGTAAGAGTAAAAGAATAAAAGAAATCCCATAAATATTTTGACATGATTCTTCGATCCCATACTAAGGTTGGTGCTAAGGGTTAATTATTTGTTATTTTTTAGCATATTGACTTTATTGCATGGTGTTGTTTGGATTCACTTATGGATCAAATTTATTCTCATTCTTGGGATGGTGGTTCCTATGTTGTAACCTCCCCTAGTTCAGGCTACGTTTAATCCCAATTTAACATTAATAATATAAAATTATTTACCAAGCAAAAAAAATAGTTTTCTCTTGCCATTTTTTAATCTTCAAAAGCAATCATAACCATTAATTTTTCCTTGATCCTAACCATTTATTTGAGTGCCAAAACCCTATATTGGACTCATTTTCTTTATTCTCTAGAACCACGCATTTCGAGTGTTCTCATTATCATCCTATCAATAATTTCTTTCAATGTAGGTGCATTTTGTCAACATGGGAGCAACATCAATTCAGAGAAGAAAGAAAGAACATTGAAGCTTCATTAAGGGAGTGCTCCATTTGGTTTATTTTAAATGTTTTATGCAGTTTTTCTTAATGTCTTTAATGGTGTGATTAAGATCAGGTTTTCATGATTTCATAGGCTTTGTGGTTGGCTTATCATGCATTTTTTTATTTCCTAATTGACAAATAGAGTTGGTTTTCTTAACAATAAATTATATTTTGAGAAGTTGTAAGTTAAAAAAAAAAAGTGACTATATTCTATTAAAATATAATAACCATGAAGTATATCAAATACATGTTTCTATTAAAAACATAATAACCATAAAGTATATCAAACACCACTAACGCAAACAAGAAATGCAATTTTTTTAGCTTCTTAATATCTTAACGGTTCATTAAACTTGTGGTTGATGATCAATCTAAGAAAATCCTTTTAATATATGTCATTAAAATTATTTCTTTATATTTATGTATGTGCGTTATGCCCTTTTGTGTTATATTTTCATTAGTTTATATTGTTTCGGTTTCTAATTTTTCTCTTATTGTATTTAATACACATGTGTTTGCATATTTATTTCTTGAGTCTTGAGTCTCATGTGTCTATGATCTTTCTTGCTTTGTTTCTTAGACCTAAGATTATTATGTGTTATGTTTTAGTGGGTGATTTGGTGTTCTTAATACTTGTGTCTTGGTGTCCAAAAAATGAGTTCTTGTATCAAAAGAAGTTGTTAATGTCATGTTGCCATGTTTTCATCAATTCACTAGGCCTTGTGAAATTTTAAAAAGATCAATATTGCTACCTATTGACTATATTGTCTTCTCTCCCAATCATTCATGATGTACTTGATGTGGCATTATTTAGTATATTAATGATCATTATTTAGTATATTAATGATCATTTAATTTGAAGAGCAACTAGGTGTCTTGTGTACGAATAGGAGTACAAGGTAGCCTCAAACATTAAAAGCCACATGTAGACCCAACCCAAGTTGTTTGACATCATAGACTATAAAATGATTATTTTAATTTCTATATAGTTTTATATATATATTTTTTTGATATTTCATCTATTGTTGAAAAGTTTGAAATATAATTTAATATTTTAATATAATACTTAGATGAGATTCCAACCCAAAATGTCATACTTTATTGACAATTATTTTGAGAATAAAATGAATGGACCAATTTTATTAAGTGACCTACATATAATTTTATATAATTGTGAAATTGACCCTAAGAAATTTTATTGCCTTATTAATAGACCCAATAAATTACAATAACATAGAATATAAAAGATTTCATTTTCATTTAGTCGTCTATATATAATTTTGGTGATATGTTATCTATTATAGATAAGCTTAATATAATTCAAAACATTAATATAGTCATAATCAGATAATCTTTTAGTTGAAAAAGTCATATTCTATTAATATTATTTTACATAAAAGACAAAAAATAGTCTTATAAAATGACTCATATATTTGTACCATTATAAAAATGATTAAAAAAAGATTTTCTAATTAAATAACTCAAATTAGATCACCTCAAATAATAGACTATAATAGAAATTTTAAATCATTTGCATTCTTATTTAAAATTTCATATCTTCCCCCCCCCCCCCAAAAGAAAAATAGTCACTTAATAATTATTTAAATAATTAAAAAACCAAATGTATTTGGCTACGCACACATATTTGTATGCTATTACGAAATAGACCAGGAGAAATTGGTTTGGGTCAACCTTCAGGTTATTAAATTATCTTCAAGAAGTTGCGTGCAGACTTATATTTTGTCCTATTTTTGTTAAGAGTTGAAATCAAATGGGGTTTCTGTCACGTACTCATGAGAATGCAATTTGATTGTTCATTTTTTTTCTTGATCTTTTTTTTTATATATTGAATAAAGTGAAAGATTAAAGAATTACAAAAAAAGGGGCAATCAGAAGTTGCCAAAATAAGACAATGTCACAAGAACTATACAAAAACTAGTTCTACCTAAGAACAAAAATTGCACAAAGAGTTACATGTAAAATCTCAACATATGCTGAAGGGTTCTGGAACAGAAAGCATCTCTATCAAATAGTTGCAACAATTGATACTTAATTATATCAAGCTGATTGCTGGCCTTTGGCTGAGCTTTAAGACCTCCCTCCAGTTGGCTACACAAAAAAATAGTCTGAAAAATGATTTCAGAGTAAAACCTTAGCATTTCGTCTCCCTGGTTAAACTGCTGGCTAGAAAACATGGCCTTGCATCTACTTTTCCAAATGTTAAATAAAATGATTTGCCACATAGAATCACCCACAATGTTGTTCTTCATATTCAGCCCCAAAACTGCCTCTTTCCAGCTTAAAGAATGTTCAAAAATCACTGGAAGACAACTAAAAATAGCATTCCACTTCTTCTTAACTAATATGCAATTCCAAAAAATGTGTTTTAGATTTTCATGCCAAAGACAGATTGGGCATTTATTGGGCATGATCCTCAAATGTTGCAACCTATTATCGATTGGTAGCTTGAAATGCAAGACTTTCCAGGCAAGAATTTGGGCATTAGCCTCAACTTTAGAAGACCATATTTGTGAACACAAATTTTTCCAAGTTTTCTCTTTAAATTTACAATCCCATTTTATGTTCAACCTTGGATTCAAAGGCATTGGAGGCAAGAGTTTAAGATAGATGCTTTTAAGAGGAAAATGAAAAAATTGATGCGTCAACTGCCAGCTCCAATCCTTGGAAAAATCACATTCTAAAGGAGTGCAGATTTTCATTGCAAGCTCAAAAGGGACCAAGGATCTAACAAAGACAATAAAATCCTTGAATCGGATATCCAAACCAAAGGTGCTTCTAATAATTTCCCATTGAGCCCAATCAGCAGAATTAAAGTCCCACAAGTCCTTGAATTGGTAGACTCCCTTCTTGAAAAGGTAGTCAGCATGTTTATAAAATGAAACCGCAAGAGGTTGACCATGATACTGAATCAATTTGTTCCACCAAATGGAGGAATTACCAAAGCTAAAGCCATGCTATAAAGAGAGACCTCTCCAATCCAAAAACTTGCAAACAAGTTGCCAGGCTTTCCAAATAGACTGCAAGGGGAAGGAAGCTTTGATTTGAAAGAAAGGAGCCATCAGAATTTTATCCACCCATTTGATTGATTGCCATCTTTTATTAGCGGAGGCATGGATGATATAGAACTAGACCAACTCTTTCCAAGGCTCATCTCCATTGATTGTTCTAATTATCCACTTAGCAGCTAGGCAAACCCCTTGAGTTTGGGGGTCCAATAAACCCAAGCCCCCTTTGGATTTGGATTGGATACAATGTAGACAAGAAGTGTATTTAAAACCAGCATTTGCTACTCCAATTTGACCAAAGGAAGTGACGAACAATGGAAACAAGATCATTATAGCCTTTTTTAGAGGGCAGCCAACATGAAGAATAATAGACATGGGACGCCAACAAGATACGATTAACAACTTGAATCTTACCAGCCAGAGATAAATATTTGTTTTCCCAAGAGTACAGCTTACATTTGAATTTATCCAAAAACCATTTCCACATATCAGACAAAGAAATTCCCAATCCAAAGGGGATGCCCAAATAGCGATAAATTTGGCCATGTTTAATTTGTTTCCATTCTTTAGGAATCCAAGGAGGAGTCATATCACTATGGGTCATGAGAAATTCTATTTTATGAAGAGCTAACTTGGATCCAGAGACTGAACAATAGAGATTGAGAGCATCCAGAGTGTTGACAATTTCATCTTCAGAATTTTGAAGGAAAAGCAGGCTGTCATCAGCAAAGTGTGAGTTTAACACAATAGAATTAGAGGGGATAGATATACTCTTGATTAACTTCAATTGATTGTACTTGTGCAGCAAATATCCTAGAGCATCAGCTGTAAGAACATAGAGGAAAGGAGATAATGGGCAATCTTGTCAAATAGAGTGCTGCAAAGGGAAAGGATGGAATAGTTCCCCGTTTATGATCAATTGAGCATTGGAATAAAAAAAAAGCATTTCAACATGTTTGCACATCCAAGGGCCGAAACCCAGCCATTGCAGCATTTTAAGAATAAACCTCCAATGCATTCTATCATATGCTTTATCAAAATCCAACTTTACAAGGATAGCATTTTGGCCTGATTGCTGAGCCCATTCTATTGTCTCCCATGCAAGGGTAAGATTATCCAAAATAAATCTACCAGCAAGAAACCCAATTTGTTTAGGCCTTACAATGTTTTGAGCTACCAGTTTAATCCTTGCAGCCAAAGCTATAGCAATAATTTTATAAGAGGTATTAAGTAAAGTAATGGGCTGCCACCCAGATATAGAGTCTTCATTCTTTCCTTTAGGAATGAGCTTAATAATTCCCTTATTGATATCAGATCCTAATGAGCCAGTCTCCATAGCCTCTAAGTAAAGAAGATAAAAGTCTTCTTTGATATGTTCCCACATAGTTTGATAAAATTCTACTGGAAGCCCATCAACACCTGGACTTTTATTGGCTTCCATAGAAAAAACATGTTCCAGCTCTTCAATAGAAAGGTTACAATCTGGAAAATGGCTATAATCCTTGTCCACTTTTCTAGGAATATGATCCTTGACTATGTCTTCTAGGATGGGTTGGACATCATGCCACTGATCATCCTCTTTGAATAAGTTCTCATAATAAGTCTGAAATAAATTTTTTATCTCTTTAGGTACTGAAAGAAGAGTCCCATAATCATCACGGATAGCACCAATGAATTCCCTTCTATGCTTATAATTGAGGAACTTAAAGAAATATTTATACCCTTTGTTCCCTTCCTTTGCCCAATGTAATCTAGCTCTGATTTGAGCGCCTTGTCCCCTATAATTGTCCATTTTATGAACTTGAGCCTCTAAAGCTGCAATAGAGGCCTGTAAATTAATGTCATTGGGTCTTCTATTCAGAAGTTTCCTCTCATGTTCGAGTTTCCCTTTTAGAGATTTTTCTTTACATTTTCACTGCCATGCCAACCTCCTCCCAATAGCCCATAGGAATTCAAAACACCTTAAAATAGCATGATTCCACCAATCTCTCTGAGACTCCCCTTCCTTGGCCTTCGGGATGGAATTCCATAACCCAATGAGAGCGGCAACACATGAAGGGTTCCTGAGGTGAGAAGTATTAAGCTTGTATGGCAGCTTGGAAGTCCCATTATCCATGGCAGACCCTGAGACTGAACAAATAATGGGGAAATGATCAGAAAGAGTACAAGTGTAGTCAACTCTAACAACAAGACCAGTAGCATCTTGGACAATACGAAGATTGGGGGAGATATAAAATCGGCCTAACCTACTAAGTTTCCTTTCTTCCCCAAATCTATAGTTTGACCAAGTGAACCAATTATTATCATGGCTAGACTCCTTGTCATGGATAGGATCTATCACACCAATGGCGTTGCGACAAAATAACCATTTTTCAAATTCTTCATTACTTAGTTTAGAATGACTGAACCAACTGCGATCATTTGGATACTCTACCATGTTGAAATCACCACCTATAACCCAATCAGCCCGAGGAAGGTTCTTAGCCATCCAAACCCACAAGTCACTTTCATCTTTAGAGGTATTAGGTGCATAAATCAAGCAAAACCCAATAGGTTGTCCATTAATGAAGGTGAGTACCCACATGCAGCTATGAGAAGGATCCTCACCAACATTGATGACAAACTTATGGATCCACGGAGCCAAACCAAGAACTGCCCCACCTCTACCATCACAATGTAGTGTATGAAAAAAGGAGGAATCTCTCCATGTATGGAAAAGGGAGGAAGAGAGGTGAGGACCGCTAATTTTGACTTCTTGTAGAAAAATGATATCAAGTTTCCAATTGGCAATGGCATCTTGAACACCATATTTGCGATGAGGGAGGGACATCCCTCTTATGTTCCATGACAACATTTTAAAATTCATGACAAGGACACAGTGGGAGGAGTGTCTTCTTGTGGCAAGACATCAAAATGATTAGCAAGTGCAAGAGTTTGATTGGAGGATCCCAAATCAGACTTAACAGCCGATGGAGACCTTGATCTAGGTCTGACCACATGGCTTTCAGTAGGGATGTTTGAATCTTTGGGAGCTAGAGACTTAGATCTTTGCCTAGAAGAAGGGGAAGAAGAAGGGGTAACAAAAGAATTAGAGTTGTGATGGGGAGATTTGAGAGCCCTTTGAGTGGGGTAGCTAATCTTTCTAGATCACTCAGATGGTTCTTTCCATTTCCTAATTGTTTTCCATCCATCTTCCATAACAACATCTTTATAAGGAGAGACAATTTGATCATCATCTTCATCCATGTTAGTGACATTGGAAACTTTGTTTTTCTCTTGAACTTGAATAATATCTTTAGGCATGGTAGATACAAATGGCTGGTTTGTCACTTGAGTCTGATTGGCTTGAGAGAAAACTTGATTTTGACTCAATTGTTGCCTTCTGGCAGGGTAGTCCCTAATTAAATGACCTTCTTGGTGACAAAAAAAGCAAGCATTAGGCTTGTTCAGATAAACTAATGGCTGAAGAAACTCAAAGCCTGGTCCAATAAGCTTAATGTTCTTAGGCAAGGGGTTAGTGAGGTCCATTTCAACACAGACTCTTGGATGAACCCTTAAACTCGCAAATTTATCAGAGTTGTTCTTACACCAAATGACCCTGCCAAGTTGGGAAACTATTTTGTTGAGAAAGGGTCTAAATAGAGAAATGTCATGGTGACATAGGGTGTACTCTAAGGGTTAGTAATATGAAGATTTTAATATAATTATTTAATATTATAAATATGTGTTTTCTTTAAATTTGTTGTTTATTTTGAAATATATATATATATATATATATATATATATATATATATATATATATATATATATAGAGAGAGAGAGAGAGAGAGAGAGAGAGAGAGAGAGAGAGAGAGAGAGAGAGAGAGAGAGAGAGAGAGAGAGAGAGAGAGAGAGGAATTTAATGTGTAATAAAGTAATCAACTAGCTATTAGTTAGATTATATATCATATTTATGTCTTTGATGTCACTTAGGCCAACTTAATTACTTAAATAAGACTATATTAATGATCATATAACTTAAATAAGAGAACACTAAAAGATTGAAGGCAAAACATGCTCCCATTTTTCAAAGAAGTGTTGTCTTCAATGTTGATCAATTATGGATGCTTTTATACAAAACAATTATTTTCTCAAGTAGAATCTTTGATTAAAGAGTTCTTCCATTTAATCAAATACTCTAACATCACCCTCATTTGTAGCCTCTTAGTGCTTGTTTGAAGATTTCCCTCAAGATCAAACAATAGTCCTCTCTTGTCATTTTGATTTGGTTAGTGCATGTGTAAAAACTCTTTGTCCATTAACCTTCTTCAAACATGAAACATGAAAAATCAGATGTATTTTTGTTGAAGTAGGTAACTACAATTTGTGAGCTACAATAATCGTCATCTAAAACACCATATGAAGAACATAATACTTGAATGAGTGCTTGTTATCTTTTTGTTGTTGTTCAAAGAAATTTATTTTAAAATTGTAATCATACAAATTCAAAATATCCCACTTAAGAAGTTCTTGCATTGTAGTGCATGTCAATCTCTTACTTCATTTTTTATGCCATTGTAAAGTTCTCCCTAAGACTAATGCATACTTCTTATTGATGTTGAATATGTTATTCGACTATTTGAAACTTTGGATGTACCTACAATGTAGAGGCAATTGATGGTTGATGGTATTCATAAAGTGCTTGAAATTGAGATCATTTGGGAAAAGTATGGCAAGAAGTGTTAAAACACCATTATGCTAGTGACAAAAATTGCATCTATCTTTTATGTTTATCAAAAGGAAAATATTGCAGATAACCATCAAAGCATTTGTTAGCCACCTTGGTTTATCCATCTGATTGGGGATGGTGCACCAAACTACAACAAGATAAGTACCCAACTATGAAAATAAGTCCTTCCAACAATTACCTCGTAAATTTTGGATCACAGTCATTTACTGTGACTTTTGGAGTCTCGTGTAATTTTTTAATAGTCTTCATCAATTATTTATCTATAGTGCTGACTAAAAATGGGTGCTCCAAAGCATAGAAATGTGCATATCTAATGAGATGATCCACAAAACTATGACACACTTTTTTCTTATCGATCAAAGAAAATTTAAGATGAAATCCATGGATACCTCAACTATAGTGTGGGTTTTATTTTTCCTACTTGATAACTATATTTTCTTATTCTTAGATTTTTGTTATACTTGTAATCAAGCTTATTGAGGATTAATATGTGAGTATAATTTTTGAGTGGGTTGAAGGTGTTAGCATCCTCCACAAGATTCATACCTGCCTAATTTTGGTTATTATGGTAGACTCTTCCCACCTATTATATTTTCCACCTCCCCACCTCCTTTCATATTTCATATAAATCCAAATTCATAGCTTGTCTTTTGTATTATATTTTGTAGTTTTCTTCTTTTACGCTCTCCTCATGATATTTTTAGTTATGAGTGCTTTCATTTACCTCTTGGAGACTAGCTTTATTTTTTTATTTTGATCTTGTATCATTTGTATGCATAATTTAATAATTGTCTATTTGCATAAAGTTTTTGGATTATTCATCTTGTCAAAATTTAACATGGTATTAGAGTTATTTTAGTGCATAAATTTTAGTTTCCATATTTAAGAGAATAAGGGTGGGGGGATAATAATTTGACATGCAAGTTTCTCAAAAACCTATTATGCTCTTCTCTTGCATCCTTGAATGATTTGAAGAATCAAAATACTTTGAAGTAAATATTTTTACTCCTAGGGTTTTGTACTTGTATTTTTTAAATTTAAGTTTTTATAGCATAATGTAATTACAAAGCTTTTCCCAAATTTCAATAGTGTTATGTCCCACAATGGCCAAAAGTACAACAAAATATTTAGAAAAAATAGCTATGTAGCTCTACTCATAACCAACTTCAACATTACATATCTTAAAATAATGACAAAAGAACTTATCAAACATAACATGGATGGAAAGTTCTCATCTTTATCTTTCCAATGATATCATATTACTCACTTAAATTTGATATACGAGGCAAAAATTATTATTTTTTTAATAAAATAAATTTGTTTTATAGGAATGACTTTCTCGTAGAAAAAATTTAAAAAAAATAAAATAAAATTACTTCTAATTTGATTTCTAAAAACTCTATTGATTGAATAAAAAATATAATAGAGGCCCAAAAATATTTTTGAGAGAAGAAATAAAAAATTGGTTTAGCAAGCAATATATGAAAAAAAGGAATTAAATTCAACTCTTCAGCCATCCATATAATAGTCTCTTGACTCTTGGACATTATTTTATGCCAAATCTACTTGATATTTGTAAAATATAATAAATATTCAAATAGTTTTCTAGACTAAGAAAAGAACCCATAAATTATTTTTTGATCTAACTAGCAAAAGATACAAATAGGATGCAAAATCAAAATGCCTCCAAACTTTCTCTAATTTTTCGTGCAATAATTTTGATGAAATGAAATTCAAATTTGACTTTCTTGAACATTCTAGAGGATATGGATGTTAATCTCTATTGAGCATTCAAAGTTGTCATTAGTGTCAAAGGCTATCAAAGAGGTTGGTCGGTCACTTACATTGAGCTAATCGATAACATGAAGCTAGACAGACCAGTCGGTAAAGCATATTTACCGAGCACCAGTAGACACCGACACCGACAGATAGTAAACACCAAGCGTCACAGTATACACCAAGTAGTTTACACAGTGTTTACCGATGATCACAAGAAATGACATAGTAATTAGAAATGGCACATTCTTCTATGCAAACTGTTACAACAGATCGTAAAATGGTTTATCAAGATCAAGGAACATTTATTGTAAGAGATACTCATTAAATGTAATGTATATCTTATTGTAATAGTTGGTCTAGGATATTTTGCACTATAGATCTTAGGGTTATGATTGTACTATAACCTAATTTTATTAAAGCGGGAAAAATAGAACACTATATATTTTGTGTGTTCACATCATTTTTGTAAGAAATGATATATGAATCAAGGAGCACTTGAAGCTATTGCCTAACTTCAAGTCAATTAGTTAACAGAGAAGAACAGAGTACAAAGATTATTAGATTAGTAGAATCAGAAAAGGCTACCAAGCAGATTCAGAGTAGAGATACATCACAGATAAGGTGATATTTTATGAGCACTTATAGATCTATTTCAGACAATTGAGTTGTCAAGTAGCAGATAATTACCTATTGCTTTCTAACAATTGTAATAGAATTTTGGATAAATCTCTTAATCGAGTAGACTTAATAGTCTTATGTAAATCTCTTAACTGAGTGCACACTTCATTAGTGTTGTTAAAATCCTATTACTAGGTAGATCTAGCTAATCTAACATGTCATTCCTAATAGGGTGAGATCACCAGAAGTGATCAAAACTTGTAGCCCTAAAAGGAAAACCTTTTCTATTTGCAGTAGTGAAGAATTTGTGGGTGTCATCCCCACCACATTTTTTACCTTCTAATAAGGGTTTCTGTGTTACCAAAATAATTGTGTTATGTGATTGTCATATTGTTTACTTAAATGAATGATTGATACATGTAGTTAGATTCAAGTTATTTTGGCCAGTTATCACTATTTATAGTTTTAGATCTAAAAGGTTTACAAGTAAAGTTTTGAAGGCATTGATTCACCCCTCCCCTCTCAGTACCTATCTCTCCTAATTCCAACAATTGGTATTAGAGCATAGTTCTCTTGTTGAATAGTTTAACCACTGAAGGGTAAAATATCTAAGTCATGGAGAGATACAAGTTTGACAAGACTATCAAGAATCAGAAGATACAGATATAGATGTTCGTGGAATAGTATAAGCAATCTAGGGAAGAAGTAAAGAAATTACTAGTCGAAAGGAAGAACCTTGCAATTTTGCAAAGTGAAATCGGTTATCATGAAGAACCTATTGATGATATATTTGATCATATTGGATCTAGTTCTAGAAGCACCTCTGATGGATCTAAAAGTATAATTACTAACCTATCTGAAAAGAATCAGCATCTATCCAAACAAGTGAAAGCACTTCAAATCGGTCAAGAATCTCAGATGGTGAGAATGGTGGAAATCATGAACAATGCTAGAAAAGCTAAACAATATCAGAATCTATCTATTGAAGATTGAAGATTGATGACTGAACAACTCAAGAAAAAGAAAGTGAAATACAGAGACTCACCAATCATCACTTCCAAGTATCAAATTAGATGATGACTGTTAATCAAGAAATGAACCGAGTGAATGGAGAATTATCAAGAAGACTTGAAGATGTTGCAATACTTAGAGAAGACAATGAAAAAATGAGAAATGAGATAAAGATACAAAAGCAACATAATGAAATGATGAAGATAGCTGAGGAAAGTTCTAAAAAGATTGATGACTTCTTGACTAATCAGAGAAGATTTGGAAGTAAAGCTAGTATAGGCTACACCAGTAAAGGAGAATCATCACAACAAGCTAAAAAGATCAACAACAATCAAAACCAAAGACCCAAAGTGTTGGCATGTTACCATTGTGGAAAATCGGGACATACATCTAATGTGTGTAGAAGCAGAGCACAAGGTAAACCTCCTATCACTCCTAAGTTCAATGGATACTGTTACTACTGTGGAAAGTTTGGACATCTAGCTTATGAGTGTAGAGCTAAAGAAAATGATATTGCTAACAATACTACTCTGGAGAAAATATGCTATGCTTGTAATAAGCATGGACACACTGCAAGAGAGTGCAAAGAAAAAATGAAACAAGTTTGGACACCTAAGGAGAAACCACAATGCATACCATATCAACCGAAGAGACAAGGTAACTCTTATGTTTGGGATTATAATACTTGGACTAACTATGTTGTATGTGGTCGGTATGGGCACATTGCATCAAACTGTTATAGGAAGAGTCGGATTGGACAACAAAGAAGTTGGACAAGCACTGGGATGGCTTGTATGCACTGTCATAAGGTTGGTCATTTAAGCAAAAATTGTAGAGACCGAGCACCAGATGAAAACCATATATTTGAAAGTGGATATACCATTGTAGATATCACAAAGTTAAGAAACACAATGTGGAAGAAGGCATCTAATGAGAATGTTGAATCAAGTAACATTGTCAGTGAAACCTTGTCCACTGGATTGGGTGACATCGGTAACTCCACTTAAGGTAAAATAGGTATGTATGGGACTAACATTTCAAAAGATCATATTTTACATACAGTTCCTTATACACGATGTTCTTATTCCAAATATGCATGAATAAAGATGCACTATGGTTTATGTATTATGAGCTAACAATGTTATATAGTTGGTAAAAGAAAGACCGAAAGTTGGTTACCCATCGGTAATCACTATACAAGGTTAACCGGATAGTAGTGCAAACTGACGAAGAAAATCCTATGTTAACTGAGTAGATAAAATTGTAGACATCACCGAGTTGATAGTTGTTTTGTACTGAATGTTAGGTCACGCATTTAATGCATGAAAGTTTGAGTGGGAATATAAAAAAGTCTATATATACATGAAATAGAGTTCATTGTTACATTTCAATTTTGAAGAACAAAGATTTCACAGAGAAGAGTTTGAGCTAAATTTTTTTTTAGAAAGATTCAAAGCTATGGTAGATCGAATCGACAACATTCTTTGACAAATCCGAGTAAGTTCATTTTCTACCAAACATCTGTTATCCTATTGCTTGCCAAAACCCTAAAATCTATTTATGGCATCAACATCATCTACAAGAAAATCGCAAAACATTGAGGAGGAAGTAGAACTAATCATTAGGGAAAATTTTGCCAAAGCTAAATTCAAACCACACCCCAAGGTTGCAGCACAAACAGATGATATGGGCACTTTTTTGAGTATAGAAGATAGCATTTTATTGACAAAAGACGTAAGGGTCTATATTCATTGCAAAATTGGAGAAGTAGGTGATTTTGAGACCATTGCTGCATATCAACAAGTCTGTGGACTAGATGGAAACTTAAAACCTGAATACAAGAAGATTGAGGAATCAGGGTTATCTTGCTTCACATACTTTCCGCAATCATTTAGTACAGACTGGATAAGAATCATGTTGAGCAAGTTTCATGATGGTAAATTCTGGTTGGACAAACCTATTGAGGTCATAAAGAAAATTATCAATAAGGTTACTAGGTATCCTACAACCGACAAGGCAAAAGCCTTCCGCAGTTCATCTCGTCCTAATGTGGAAAAGGATACTAGAGCTCAATGGGACAGAAGGGCACTAAAAATATCAACAATCAAAGACCCAGTGGTCAAATTTGTAGCACATGTAATCAAGTACAAAATATTCCAATCAAGCAGACTCAACAGTGTACCCTACAACATAGTAGACATGGCACACAAAATTGTGAAGAAAGATCACTAGGTAGATCTTGCTAAAATTGTACTACATCAATTGCAAGAAAATATGAAGACAATAAGAACAAAGAAGTCTAATACATGTAAGTATGGATCACTGCTTGTCTGTATATTTTTCTATCTACAAAAGTATGTACCTGATATCAGTAAAGTAAATTGGCAAATAGACAAACCGATAATGGCACAAATTAGTGAAATGATGAACAGCTTAGGAAAGAATCTAAATGTGGAATTTGATGCATACTTCAAAGAATTTAAGACCAATATGCATCAAAGGAGTAGAATTTTGAGGGAATTAGTGGACAAATTTGAGAATGATATATGTTTTGTAGTCAGTACAAATTATTCAATGATAAAGGCTGTTGAACCTAGATCAAAATGGCTAGCACCAATGGGATATGAAATGAACTATGATTTTGCCTTGAAATCTATTAATGCACTGCTTGCATTACTGATAGACATCACTTCCACTAGGTTCAGCACATATGAAGAGGCTAAATAATGGATCACTACAGACATAAAAATTGGGAAAATGTCTAGAAGGGAAAAGAAAATGAAGAAGATCTTACAACAAGATATGGAAATGTATCAGACTCATCTAAGGAGTCACCGGTTAATGCTACAACCAAAGGTCAGTTACAGTTGGCTGACAAGCCCTATGATAGTGAGGAGACAGAGTTAGAAAAAGAAAAGGATCACACACCGGTTCCTCCTATCATTGTTGAATAGGAAACATAGTTACCAGTACAAGAAGGTATGAAGACAAGGTCATCAACTGAAACCTCATCACCTCCAAAGAAAGAAGCCATAAAAGTACCAAAAAGAAGGGTAGCTACACCGACAAAGAAATATATCAAGAGAAAGAACAAGGTTGTAGCTGAAGCACCAAAGAAAAGGAGAAAATTGATAAGAAGTAAAGAAGATCTAGAGGAAATTGAGACTGAAGATGATGTCAATCAATTTAAAGTGGTTAGTAACAAAGAAAAGATAGTAGATGACATTATTGAAGACATAATTGAACATGGAGATCTCATTGATCCCTTACTAGATAGATTTGACAAGATGTCAATAGAAGATCAAATCAAGATAGCAGAGGTTGTCATCTAGATGATGATAAAATTCAAGAAAGATCCAATGGAATTTGCCTGTGCATTACCGAAGAAGTTAGATGACAAGATTACTAAAAAATGGGCTATTGCACTAGACACCAAGAAAAGAAAGAGAGAACGCTCTCTAGTTCAGTCTGCTACACATCTAAGCTTTGGAGAAGTTAACCAGTACTTGACCATATATCAAGCAAACCTTATGATCAAGAATAGAGCCTTGATGATCATGGATGAAAATGTAGCAGATATGGATATTGTCACTAACTCTATATGGACATCAATTTTGAAGGCAGAAGAAAAAGTTGAGCAGGAAGCACTCCTAAACTTGTCTAAGAAGAGACACAATTCCAAAGATAAAGGTATTTGCATTGATGAGGGAACAACAAATAAATCAAAGACTACTGGTATATTAGCTACTGAGGTCATCAATATCACTGAGAACAAGGAAGAAATAAGTATTTCATAGGATGCACCGGATAAAGTTGAAGTTCAACCGGAGACAAAAAATGATGATGATGTACTCATTGAGGACATCACAAATGGTGATCCTGATGACAATGATGATGAAGATGTAAATATTACATCCAATAAAGATGAAGAACTAGACACTAAATGTCTATTTACATCACTACTGGGTAAACTTCCTATACTTGCTGAAGCTGCTAAAATACTTTCCCAAGTACCACCCGATGACTCACATCCTGAGAAAAACAAGGACACAACATGGATTCAAGAACCTGAGCAACCTGTAGATCCAAATGAGCCTAACAAAATAGAGGCACCATCTACAAAAACCAAGGAAATAGAAGAAACCAAGACAACTGAGGTGAACCCACCTGACACTACATTCAAGGCTCCTACTCATTCAACTAAGACAACGGCCATTGAGGAGTAGAAGAAGGAAGAAACTATGTCAACCGGGAAGGACACTCTAAAGAGTGGAGATAAAACACTTGTAATTGTTGAGAATAAGTCACCTCTCACCTTGAAGAAGAAGAAGAAAGGTAAAGGGCTAGTCACCATAGATGAAGTGATTGTTATACCTGAATGCGACCCAAGGACTCTAAGCCCTGAGGAACTGAGTAGATATGGGGAGTTATGTTCATGGAAGGTGGCATAAGAGAAGTTGAAGCAAGAACACAAACGCAAAGAAGTGTTAACTGATGTGAGGGATATTCTACAATAGGTAGTACTTGAGGTAAATATTGATGAGAATACTCCCATCATAGATCAACTAGCTACACTTGCTGAGAAGATCAATGCCTCAGATATTGAAGCAAATAAAAGGATTGAAGAAAGGGTAGAATCTAGGATACAACACAAATTGGTACTGAAAATAAGCCTAGAAGTGGCATTGAAGAAGGTCAAATTATCTGAGGTAATTACTGAAATAAAATCTATAACTTAGACAATTTGTTAATTCTTGATAAAGCTTTGTACTTTAGACACCTTCACTATAGAAGTCAGTGAAAAGATAAAAGGGCTGGAAGCCAAAATCAAGATAAGTACCACAACAGCTATAACCAAGCCAAATGCTTTCTCAAAGCATATTCACCAAGCTCAAGAACTCCGGTGGTTGATAGCAGATTTAAGGCACCAAGAAGAGCACATCATCAATCAGGTCAGAGTTGCAAACTGAACTCATTCCATACCTAAAAATGTTTTAGGCACATATTGTCAAAGCTGAGCTACTAGTTGCAACACCAGAGATTTTAGTGTTAGAAAATATCTTTGACATGCATGCACAAGTCGGTCTTGAGCATATCACTCTTACCAACTTGAAAGAGGAATGGGACAACCTCTTGGAGTCAGTAATGAAAACCCACCAGCATCTTTTTGACAAAATGTGAGTATACTATTTTTTTATTTGGCATTATTATCAAAAAGGGGGAAAAAATGTATATGCCAAATAAGTATGTTTTTGCTACGTATACTACATATTACTGGGAGCATGCACCGAGGGGGAGTACTTAGTACTTAGAAATTTTTGATGTGGATATGTATATGGTGGAGATATAAAGTATTAAGAGAATTCTATCTATATACATTAAAGAGTTTTGATACTAATGCCAAAGGGGGAGATTGTTAATCTCTATTGAGAATTCAAAGTTGTCATTAGTATCCAAGGCTATCAAAGAGGTTGGTTGGTCACTTAAATTGAGCTAATCGGTAACATGAAGCTAGACAGACCATTTGGTAAAGCATATTTATCGAGCACTACACAGTTTACTGATCACCAACAGACACTGACACTGACAAACAGTAAACACTGAGCATCATAGTATACACCGAGTAGTTTACATAGTGTTTACCAATGATCACAGGAAACATCATAGTAATTAGAAATGACACATTCTTCTATGCAAACAGTTACAATAGATCGTAAAATAGTTTATCAAGATCAAGGAACATTTATTGTAAAAGATACTCATGAAATGTAATGTATATCTTATTATTATAGTTGATCTAGGATATTTTGCACCGTAGATCTTAGGGTTATGATTGTACTATAACCTAATTTTGTTAAAGCAACAAAAATAGAACACTATATATTTTGTGTGTTCACATCATTTTTATAAGAAATGATATATGAATCAAGGAGCACTTGAAGCTATTGCCTAACTTCAAGTCAATCAGTTAATAGAGTAGAACAGAGTATAGAGATTATCAGATTAGTAGAATCAGAGAAGGCTACCGAGTAGATTCAGAGTAGAGATACATCATAGATAAGGTGATATTTTATGAGCACTTATAGATCTATTTTAGACAATTGAGTTTTCAACTAGCAGATAATTACCTATTGCTTTCTAACAGTTGTAATAGAGTTTTGGATCAATCTCTTAACCGAGTAGACTTAACAGTCTTATGTAAATCTCTTAACCAAGTGCACACTTCATTAGTGTTGTTGAAATCCTATAACTAGGTAGATCTAGCTGATCTAACATGTCACTTCTAACAGGGTGAGATCACCAGAAGTGATCAAAACTTGTATCCCTAATAGGCAAACCTTGTCTATCTGCAGTAGTGAAGAATTTATGGGTGTCATCTCCACCATAGTTTTTACCTTCTAACAAGGGTTTCTACGTTACCAAAATACTTGTGTTATGTGATTGTCATATTGTTTACTTAAATGAATGATTAATACATGTAGTTAGATTCAAGTTATTTTGGTCAGTTATCACTTTTTACAGTTTTAGATCTGAAAGTTTTACAAGTTTTGAAGGCACTGATTCACCCCTCCCCTCTCAGTACCTATCTCTCCTAATTCCAACAATGGAACTTCTAAAAATCCATTGGGATTATCAAAATATTGCAAACATCTAGATTTTTACAAAATCTTTGCACATAAATCCTAAAGATTAATAATTTTCCGTCAATTTTTTCTAATTCTCAAGTTCATATGGAAATGCAAGAGAAAAGCATACCAATGAGAAGAGACAACCACAATAGCCTAAAAATCCAAGTGTAACTTGCATCATAGAAGATTTCAACACCTTGCACCCACTCACACTAATACTCACATTATTAATCTTAAGAAAGCCTAGTTAGAAGTGTAGGAAAAACCTATGAATATGAAGATAAACAACCAACTAAAAAATAAAAACATACGATAACAATATGGTATTGGCAAGGCTCAAGACTGGGATCAAAAGTTCACAATTTATTACACATAAATAATGAAGCCTATATTTCACCACTTGCCCACCACATAGGAAAGATCCCACATTTATCATAGGTCATTTGAATCATATTAAAATCATCATACATAATCCAAGTAGTGGGCATTGGATCTCTCAACATCATTCAAAATATAAAATTTAATAACTCAAAAGGAATAATTATTAATGTTAAAAAAAGTCCTCAATGCTTAGTTGGCCCAAGGTCACATCTTAGTCAACTAAATATTGATGTCACATAGAAGATATAAATTTTAAAACACCACCCTAGAACCTACTTATAGTTGTTACACAAATTTAGTAAGAAGCTCAAATAACATAGAAAGTTATAGGCAACAAGAAAACAAAAATATTAAATCTTCTAAATATTGAATGTCATTACATGAAAACTACAACTGAACATTGATGAGTCTAATTATTGCCTCAATTTTGTTATAGTCTTCATATTTTGTTGATACTCTGACAAACATTTCCAAGACATTTATGGTTTATACTTATGTGAACCTATGCTAAGTACAACTAAAGCCACTAAATCTATGGGTAGCTTGAGTGATATGTTTTGCTGACTATTATAAATATAATGTAGTACTTCATATAATTATTTCAAGTTGTGTTCTAACATTTAAGTAGGAGTTGAAATTGTTGACTTGCATATGTGTACCGAATGTTACTAACCTTTCAGATAAATGTGGAGCAATGTGAGGAGTGACACAACTACATTAAAAGGGAGTGTTAGAAGACCAACCATGGTGGGAGAATCCAACATAGTTCCGATGGATATGTCACACATTGAAGAAGTTGTTGTTCCAGAGAATATAGAGAATTTATCCTGTTATATTTCCTTAGAACTATTATTCTATTGTCAATAGTAATTGTATTATGTCGTGGTTGTTTTATTTCCTCCATATTTGGCGAGGTTTAATGAGACTTTTCTATTATGTTTTCAATAAGTGTTAATCCTTGATATAAAGGGATTTTGACTGATTTAGGAGGTAATGAAGAAAGACAAGATTATGTATTCAATATAGTGAAAGTTACTCTATTCTGTTTCTTATGAGTTGTTCAACTGTTATGTAACTAGTTAAGAAAGGTTTTAATGGAAGACTGATTTTGGATTACTTCTTGTGTTGAGTAGTTAGCAGAAGCCAACCAAGGGGGTCTACTTGGGAGGTGGATTAGATTAAGTTAGAATAGATTTGTTTCCTATACTTTTCCTATTTTCAAATAGAATTTCTATTTTACTCCTACAACATTCTACTGTAGTTGTTCCTGCAGCATTTGTAGAAATGGGTATAGTGAATGTTTTGAGTTGATAGATAGGCTTAGGTTCATTTCATAAGTTTTCTGTAGTAATTCCATTCATTAGTCAAGAGTGTTTACTTTCCTGCAGCAATAGCATAGATTTATTTTATGCATTTTATCTTCCTGCAACATAGGTGTTATGACTCTTAGAGGAACTTAGTGCACAAACTATGATGTCCCATTTCAAGTCTACGTCCCTGGGTTGACATTCTAAATGCATCTCATGATGGGGAAAGAAATCTTTAGTATGAGTATATCGATCATGAGAGAGACAATGGGATGATTATTATTACCTATTGTGAGACTGTTCATTTTTGGCATCATTGCTAGAGATGGTGTCAAACTAGGAACCTTAGTGAGTCATTTACTTTTTTTTTAGATTAGTTTCATGTTTTTAGTCAATACCAAGAAGTTGTGAGCTTATTTCACAAGTCATCAACTTACTTGCATGCATCAAAGAAGATGAGATGTTCATGGAAAATTTCTTCCAAAAGAACTTGTTAAACTAAAAGAAGAATTTGAGGAACTAGAGTTACCATTTCTTGATGCCAGTCCAGAGTTTGTTTCATAATCTTAAACAGAAGAGGAAGAAACCCAAGAAATATTTGACCTTCATCCTTTTGTAGAAATATTAGATAGTTTCCATAATAATCCTAATCAAGGGCCACCTGTTGCTCAAAACCTTCCAGTCAATAACAATTTCTAGCCACATTTTTAGTATCCAACACCTCCAGTAATGGCATCTCCTACATTTCCATTTCCAATTCCAAGTCTTATTAAAAATCCAAACCTCAAGAACATACCTGCTTCAACACTTCCAAAGTTCTATGGCCTTATTAAAGAGGATCCTGATACCTTTTTGTTTGAGTTTGACATACTATGAAAAAGTTTTGACTATAATACTGATAGTCATAAGCTTAAGTTGTTCCCAACCACATTGAAGGAGTCATCTCTCAGATGGTTCATGGGATTAGGAGCGAATGCATTAGCTAACTGGGATGGAATGAGAGATTTGTTTCTAAGAAAGTATAAGGAATATTGCAAGGGAAATGATTCAAAAGGAGATGACATCTTCCATATGACACAAAGGGAAGATGAAACATTAGAGGACTACATATCACGCTTCTTATTTAGCTTACAAAAGAACCCCCAACATGCAGTGCAAGAGGATTCAAAGAAGTTAATTTTTCTAAGAGGAGTGAATGAAAATAGTCTTGAAGCTCTGGACCTCATGGCTAGAGGTGATATATCTTAGTCCTCTTGGGATGACCTTCAGAAGATATGTCTGAACTATTCTAGAGCAGTAGTCAAGAAAGGAAGGGGATTCTACTCAACGTTGGCTAAAGGAAGTGGCTCTGGTATTTCAAAGATGGATATTTCAAACTTGTTTTCATACTTCAAGCAAGACATCATCAATGATGTCTCTACACACCTAGACACGATGACTACCAAGAAGAAACATGCAGACGTAGAGGTGCAACTGGCTAAATACTACCCTCATTGCTACAAACAAAAGAAGGATTGTCAGTACAAATTGGTTGCAAACCTAGAGAATCAACATCTTCCAACTGAATACATGAAGATAGAAGGAGGGGATGAGGAAGTATTCTTTGTTGCTCAACATCGGCCATGGGCCATGAGACAAGGTATACCTCAAGACCCATTACAAATTTCAAGTCCTTATAATATTCAATGGAAAAATTGGAATGTCCAAAGTCCTCCATAGTATAATCAACCCACTTTGAATAATGCTTGGCCAAATAATCAACATAATCAATGGTATCCCCCATAGTAACCCCAATGGCCTCAATTTCCAAACTAATGGCAACTACCAAAAGGGAATTGGCATCCCACTAACCAGTGGAGAGGACCTCAGCAATGGCCAAATCCAAATCTTGGATATCAACCTCTACCACCTCCAACAAATATACCTGAAATAATGCCACCACCTCCAAACATAGGTGCTAAAAAGAAGATGCAATTACCTACTCAACCTCAACTGAATCCCAACATTCAATAGCCACAATAGAAAATCTATGCTATTGATGCTCAATAGTACCCTGCCTATGCACTTGATATAGCTGATATACACCTAAGATCAGGTACTACCTTACCGGCACCTCAACCACCCCTTATCATTGAAGTGCCAGACCTTCCTGTGGCATCAGTACTGATTCGAGAGAATGTTTTGCCAAATATTGTTGCATCAAAAAATGTTTCCAACTCAACTAATGTTCATACATTAGTTAAACCACATTTTCCCCAAAGGCTCAGTTTGGAGAAACCCATACCAAAAGAAGATCAGCCATTTGATATCCTTGACCAATTAAAGAACATGCATGTCCAGATTTTCCTATTTCAAGCAATAAAAGATGTTCCAATTTATGGAAAAGAAATTAAAGAAGCTTGTCTTAAAAATCCTGAGAGGAAGAAAAAGGATCCTACAATAGTTCATGTTATAGGACAATTGGCTGATATCATGCTAGGGAAACTGGTAATTCCAAAATATTTAGATCCAGGGAGTCCAATTATGAATATTATCATTAATGGCTAGTCTATCAAAAATGCATTAATAGACTTAGGTGCCACCATTAATGTAATGACTAAGGATACTATGAATAAAATGAGCATTGAAGGATTGAGAGCTACTCCAACAATATTGCAATTAGTAGATAGCTCTACTATTACCCCCGATGGGATGATAGAAGACATAATAGTTGCCCTAGATTCTTGGGAGTACCCTGCTAATTTCATGATCCTCTCACCAAAGGTCAATCTTGTTGGTTACCATGTTATTCTAGGATGTCCATGGTTAGCAATAGCTGATGCAAACATAAGTTGTAGATCAGGGAACATGACAATTTTTGATGGGTAAGCCACTAAGAAGCTAGCATTATATCCTCCAGCTCAACCACAACCAGATTTGAGTACACCTATATGGCTAGATTTAGGAGATGGGGAAGAAGAAATGAATTATGTGGTCTAGCTCATGATGTTACATAGGCAATCTTTCCTAAAACTTCAAGAGGAAGATGAAGTCATTCAGAGCATTCTTAATAATGACTATGTTGTAACCAAAGATATATATGAGAGTTATGTGTTAGAGTTAAGTACATATGAAGATAATTTTGAGAACTATGTATTACCTTCAGAACCCAACATTGTCCATCAATTGCTACCTAGTGAAGTAAACACAAGTGCAATCCCTGAAGTGTCCATGCTTGACCTTACAACTACTGTGGAACTTTCTAAAGGTCATAATCTCCATGTGAATAATAAGCTGCCTCCACAACAAATGGAGAAACTAACTAAACTACTAAAAACACATGAGAAAGCCTTTGCATGGGACTATGGGGATATGAAGGGATTAATTCCTACACTATGTACTCATAGGATATATATCAATGAAGGAAGTCTACCCCTTCGTCATCCTCAAAGAAGGATTAACCCGACATTAAGGGAGATAGTCAAAACTAAACTTCAAAAGCTATTAGATGTTGGCTTTATATATCCTATATCTGATAGTAAATGGGTATCACCTCTAGTTATAGTGCCCAAAAAGGGGGGTAAATGGAGAATCTATGTGGATTACAGAGAGTTAAACAAAGCTACCAAGAAAGATCACTTCCCATTACCATTTATTGACCAAGTACTTGATACTTTGGCTGGTAAGAAGTATTTTTCCTTTCTTGATGGATATAGTGGATACAATCAGATAACTATTGCTCCAAAGGACCAGGAGAAGACCACATTCACATGTCCATGGGGGACATATGCATACTCAATTTTACCTTTTGGGTTGTGTAATGCTCCAACAATGTTTCAAAGAGTTGTGGTTAGTATTTTTGCTGACATTTCACATGATTGTATGGAAATATATATGGATGAATTTACAACATTTGGAGTGACATTTGAAGAGGCTTTGAAGAATCTTAAAAAGGTGCTAATTCAGTGTAAGGAGAATAATCTATCCCTCAATAGTGAGAAATGATTTATGATGATGCAAGGAGTGGTACTTGGGCATTTCATTTCAGCAGCAGGATAAAAAGTGGACCCAGCTAAAGTTGAGGTAATACTTACACTACCTACTCCTACTAAAAAAAAGGATGTAAGATATTTTCTAGGACATGCTGGATGCTATAGATGCTTTATTCAAAATTTCAGTCAAATAGCTAGTCCTCTGTACACATTGCTGACCAAAGAAGCTGATTTTAATTGGACACAAGCATGTGATGAGTCTTTTCTATAGCTAAAGAAACTCCTAACAACTACACCAATCCCAAAAGGACCAGATTGGTCTATTCCATTCCACATCCATATAGATGTATCAGATTATGCCATAGGTGTTGTGCTAGGACAAAAGCCTACTAGCCTTGAAAATGCAATCTACTATATCAGTAAAAGCCTCCATCACCCTGAACTAAACTACATAGTTACTGAAAAGGAACTCCTAGCTGTAGTATATGCATTGAACAAATTTTGACACTATGTAATAGGCTATCCTATTTTTGTTCACACTGATCACTCAGCCATAAAATACCTGATGAACAAACCTGCTATAACAAAAGACTAGCAAGATGGCTTTTACTCTTGCAGGAATTTGATATAACAATAGTCGATAAGCTAAGAAAGGAAAATGTAGTTCTAGACTACTTGTCAAGAATTCAAAATGTTGATGAAGACACAACTCCAATTGAAGATACATTTCTAGATGAACACATGTTCCATATAGCAGTCCAAAACCCATGGTATGCAGACATAGCCAATTAGCTTGTAGCAAATAGGATGCCCCCACATTTTTCTCATAAAGACAAGAAAAATCTTGTAGAGAAAAGCTTTCAGTGTTCATGGATAGATAATAATCTATTTTACACTGGTCCGGATCATATTATAAGAAGATGTGTGAGAGAAGATGAAGTATATGATATACTCCATGCCTATCATGATGAGTCTTGTGGAGGTAACTTTGTAGCAAAGCAAACAGCCCTGAAAATCTTAACAACAAGATATTATTGGCCTACATTACACAAAGATGCAGCCAATTATAAAAAAAATGTGACAAATGTCAAAGGATAGGTCACCCAACGAAATTAGATGAGATGTCACTTAATCCACAAGTTGCAATAACACCCTTTGATAAATGGGGTATGGACTTCATCAGACCAATAGACCATCCATCAAATGGAAAATCCTACATATTGGTTTGTATGGATTATCTAACAAAGTGGGTGGAAGTGAAAGCAATGCAAAATGCTAGAGATTAGAAAGTAGCTAAATTCTTGTATGAAGAAATTTTTACCAGATATGGAGTCCCCAGAGAATTAGTTATAGACCAAGGAGCATAGTTCACATCAAATCTGATCACTGATCTAATGAAAGAGTGTAACATAAGGTATCAGAAGTCTAGTCCTTACCATCTACAAGAAAAAGGACAAGAAAAGGTGAAAAATAGAGAAATAGAGACCATATTAACCAAGACAATACAGTTGCATCGCAAAGATTGGAGTAGTTAATTGAATGAAGCTATTTGGGCTTACCATACAACATGGAAGACAACAATGGGGTTCACACCATTTGAATTGGTGTATGGAAAATAAGCAATGTTTCCCATTGATTTTGAACACAAAACATTGCACACAACACTTGAGTTAAACATCAATCTTCCTGCAGCACAAATAGAACGTCTCCTCCATCTCAACTCATTGGATGAAATGCACAAGTAAGCATTGTAGAGAACATAACTCATCCAGAACTAAAGAAAGAGATGGCATGATTCACATATCAAGAATAAGAAATTTCAAGTAGGAGATTGGGCTCTATTGTATGACTCTAGATTCAAGGAAATCCCAGGAAAGATGCAAACAAGATGGCTAGGACCCTATGAAATTCAATATGTCTTTGATAATGGAGTAGTTCAGTTGACTACACTTGATCCAGTACAATTTAAGCTACTTGTCAATGGCCACCACTTGCACCTGTATCACAAGCCTCAAACCAAAGAAGAATTCTTGCAATAGTTCAACAAGAACAGTTTCATAGCACCTTAGGAAATAGTTCCTGCAGCAGAAGGTGAAAGCCTTCCTCCTACAACATCACCATGACATGCCTCTACCAACATTGATAATAAAACTTCATTTAATGATGTATACTTCTTCATTCATTTTTCTCTTTTCTCCTCACCAACTCATCCCACTCCTATTTATACCACCCGCTCAAACACCATGTCACCCACAAATTCTATTTCAAAAGCTTTCAATAAAATGCCACGTCAGCAATCTTATGTGACCGCCAGATTTGACACTTGCATCAGCTCACATTCATGTATGGTAATTAATCACCAGGTACAACTTTGTAACTCCTCACATACTTTTAGCACACAGTTTTAATTAATTATATCTAGTACTACATTAGTTATATAATATACGAATTAAGCTGGTTTCCTAGCCTTGTGTTAAATTTATCAAGTGAGGACACTTGTTCAACTTTAGTAGGGGGTAGGGGAAGTGTACTAACTTCCAAGTGTCATTCCTAAACTATCCTAGTCACATTCCTATCACATCAATGTTGTACTTAGGCTATGCTCCATTAATTCTTTTAATCCTACACACATTTGTCATACTTTCAAATTCTGATTTCCTAAGTTTGACATGACTAAAAAGGACCATAATTAAATTATGAGATAACTCTCACTTAAGGTATTGATGTCCTCTGAAATCAATGACATTATTATTGATCATGTTAACTACAATGGAAGTAATGTAAGCAAAAATATTGGCATTTTCATGAATAGCAATTGGGATTTCAAGAAGAAGGTATTTGCGGAGTGTAGGGAGATTGAGGATTAGTAGAAAATTGAAGAATTGAAGACTAGATTGGACAATTCTAAGATGGGTGGATAATTACAGAGACATGAACCAGTCGTTCATGGTATTTTGCTAATGGATGTTGAGACAGTTCACAAATTCAATGCATGCGGTTGGCTTGGCTATTTTCTTTAGCTAAAAATTTTTAATGAGGAGGTTGCTATAGAATTCATGAGCACTTTTGAAGAAGGTCAAGCAACTGTCTGGGGTCTGACAGTTGTTGCTATTGAAGAGAGAATTGTAGAATTTAAAGGGTTACCAGCTATTGGAGAACATTATCCAAATGAGCATGATGTCAGGTCATCTCGAGCACAATTCTCAAGGCCAGGTGATCCTCCACTTGAAATTGCTAAGTAGGGTTGTAGCAGATTGTCTCTTACACAACCATTTCTAAAACTAGATATGCACATTATTAGGTATTTAACTTGTGAAGGAAGATTCTTGAACCTGCATGCCCATCATTTCAAGTTTCTTAGCTATATCAGGCATAATCTTCGAGTCAATATTCCCAATTTTCTTTATAACATGTTATGCATTAGTGCCATAAGAAACACAAAAGGGTAGTGCAAATTCTACAAATTCCATAAGCCACCATGCCCTAATCAAGATTTTGGTTGAAAAATCTCTTAGGGATGTTTCTCCCATGTTGTGGGCTGAATTTTTCCAATTTAAAACCTCTCAACCCCAAGTAACTCATGTGGACCAACCTTTAGGGGATGCACTAGAACCTTCTGGCCCTACTAAAGAAGTAGTTATGAAAGAAAAAGAAGAACTAGAATTACCCCCAGAAAACCAATCTCCTAAACCTACTCCAGAGAGTAATGTACCCACTTCTTCCTCAAGAAAAGGAAAGTAGAAAGTTGGAAAAGAAATCTCTAATTTAGAAGGAGAAATTTTAAACCCTTTAATTCAAATAAAGAAAAGAAAACTATTGAGTCCTTCAATTCCTTTTCTTGCAGCACCTACTCCTACATTACATAAACCAAAAAGGTCTCGCCAACCTAAAACTGCAGTGGTTGAAGGGACAATTATGCGTAGAAGCCCTCACATGTGGGGACAAGTATCTCCACCTTCTCCTCAAAACCCAAATGTTCCAACACCTAAACTTACTGAAGAACCCTCTGTTGAATATATTCCTGATGACTC
Source organism: Chamaecyparis obtusa (assembly GCA_027943335.1). NCBI lineage: Eukaryota > Viridiplantae > Streptophyta > Pinopsida > Cupressales > Cupressaceae > Chamaecyparis > Chamaecyparis obtusa. The sequence goes on along the minus strand of BSBK01000329.1, from coordinate 1,332,197 downwards.
CCCTACGCATGTAGAACCCCAACATATACAGGAATCTCCTAATGAGAAAGAACCTAGCAGTGAAATACCACAGAATGATCAGGAAATGCCTAAGCCAAACCCTAATGTAATGCAAGAGAACATTCCTATGAATGTTCAATCTACTTCTCCTCAGCATCCTATATATTCTAATGTATATAGTATACCCTACCGAACAACGTGGTTTACATACTACTTTTAGCAGACTACTAAGGAGAAGAAAAAGAAAGCTCAAATGCAAGAGTTCCCTTCATCAACAATCCAGTCTATCCTCTTTCATCTATACAACCATTTTACCTTTCAGAAAACATGGTGGAAGCAGGAAAGAAATCAAATGAAAAGGGAGATGTTTGATAAGGATGAGGAAATTGAATCTCTCAAAGAGCAGTTAAAGAAACAAAAAGAGAAAATGGACAAGGCCTTAAAGCTAGCTGACCAGGTCATTGCTTGCAGAATGCCACCTAGGGTATATGCTATTTTCTTAAAAGAGCAATTTCTTTTATTCCAACTTATGGTGACAATCAAGGATATTGACTATCAATTCAAGTCAGCCCAAGATTTTTATGGAATTTACCAGACTCTACCAACATGGTAGAAAAATATGTTATGTGATTTTTATTTGCATAATTTTATTATTCCACATTGAATAGAGTGGAATCCTCTTCTCTATATAGGGGATATCCACCTAAGGGCCTTGATGTCATGGATGCATAATGAGACAAACTATGACAGGAAGCTGAACACCTACAGGGATCTGGAGAAATTTGAGCCTTTGTCATTAAGGGTTGAGTCACATAAGCTTGATGTTATTTTGAGGGATTGGCTTAATTTTACTTATGGGAGACCAAATCCTGAGATTAGGGAGAAAGTATTTGCATTGAGGGATAAATTTTACAGAGACTATCAAACATTTCCCAATTTTACAATCCAAAGAGCTCTTTCAGGGGTAAGGAGAAGATGGAATAGGTTGCTAGAAGCTTTCAGGAAAGCAGAGCCACATAGCCCAATTAACTATGAAGCTATTGTTCATAGAGTGGCTAAATACATGTAGTTGGGGCAACAACCTAGAAGGGAATTATGGATGTCCTTATCCTTCCATCCACCTACACTCTTTTGTCCCCTATATGACATCACCACTACTAGATTAGTTCAGTTGGTTAAGGAGCATCAAGGAAATCACTTGTAGCACACAAGGGGGTTTTACTACACTTTCAAAAGTGGAAAGAAGGGGAAGATGACTGTTGGTTATTTCAGGACAATAGCAAGGAAATACAATGCTTGAGGACAAGCATTTCGTTAGTAAGGAGTAGATGATGAGTCTAATTAGTGCCTCAATTTTGTTATAGTCTTCATATTTTGTTGATACTCTGACAAACATTTCCAATAAATTTATGGTTTATACTTATGTAAACCTATGCTAAGTACAACTAAAGCCACTAAATCTATGGGTAGCTTGAGTGATATGTTTTGTTGACTATTATAATTATAATGTATTACTTCATATAATTATTTCAAGTTGTGTTCTAACATTTAAGTAGGAGTTGAAATTGTTGACTTTCATATGTGTACAGAATGTTACTAACCTTATATGTAAACGTGGAGCAGTGTGAGGAGTGGCACAACTGCATTAAAAGGGAGCATTAGAAGACCAACCATGGTGGGAGAATCCAACATGGTTCTGATGGATATGTCACACTTTGAAGAAGATATTGTTCCAGAGAATATAGGGAATTTGTCCTGCTATATGTCCTCAGAACTGTTATTCTATTGTTAGCAGTAATTGTATTATGTTGTGGTTCTTTTATCTCCTCCGTATTTGGCAAGGTTTAATGAGACTTTTCTATTATGTTTTCAATAAGTGTCAATCCTTGATATAAAGGGATTTTGACTGATCTAGTGGGTAATGAAGAAAGATAGGATTATGTATTCAATATAGTGAAAGTTACTCTATTCTATTTCTTATGAGTTGTTCAACTATTATGTAGCCAGTTAAGAAAGATTTTAATGGAAGAGTGATTTTGGATTACCTCTTGTGTTGAGTAGTTAGCAGAAGCCAACCAAGGGGGCCCACTTGGGAGGTGGATTAGATTAAGTTAGAATAGATTTGTTTCCTATAATTTTCCTATTTTCAAATAGAGTCGTTGTTTTACTCCTGCAACATTGTACTGTAGTTGTTCCTGCAACATTTGAAGAAATAGGTATAGTGAATGTGTTGAGTTGATAGATAGGCTTAGGTTCATTTCATAATTTTTCTGCATTAATCCATTTAGTAGTCAAGAGTGTTTACTTTCTTGCAACAATAACATAGATTCCTTTTATGCATTTTATCTTCGTGTAGCATAGGTGTTATGACTCTTAGAGGAACTTAGTGCACAAATTATGTTGTCCCATTTCAAGTCTACATTTGTGGGTTGACATTCTAAATGCATCTCATGGTGGGGAAAGTAATCTTTAGTATGAGTATATCAAACCTGAGAGAGACAATGGCATGGTTATTATTACCTATTGTGAGACTGTTCAAACATCTCAACTAGAATTTAGAAATTAAAAAATCTATAAAAGAAGTTTATCTATTAATAAAGGATAAAAGCCAACAATAAAATATTAAATATTAATATGTACTTCATCTAAGGAATTAAAAATATTGAATAAATGGAAGCACATGTCAATGTCAAGCTAAATTGCATAGTGTTTTATTTCACTAGCCACAATAATGCTCTATACATAAAAATCAAATTATTAAAAAATAGGGGCATTAATACACCATAAGAAATGCAAAGAGGATCAGAGTAGATGGAATGATACAAGGAAGGTCTCATTGTTGTGGTATTCCTAAATAGCATACCTTAAAATTAACCCATAAAAACCACACTTGACTAAATGATGCTTGAAAGTGAATTTTTATCCAAGCTCAAACTTGAAAACATATAAAATTTTAAAATCTCCTAAAATATTACAAATTCAAGTGCAAACTAACAATATTTTCCTCGAAGTAGCTCACTTTTAGGTGTTGCTCAGCCATTAGGGGAATGTCTTGTAAGTTATGGCTTGAGTTCCCCCATCGCCCTCCTTTTCTTGAGGATGCTTTCTTCCTCATAGAATATGATGAGGTCAATGTGTGTTTTCCATTGGTTGTCATGCTAGTTATTCATAGGCTTCTCCTCTGCAAGCACAAGAGATCATGGACTTCAAGATGTGTCATGACTTGTTCAGATTTTCTTTACCCTTTCGCCTTCCATGAGTGGAACTCCTAGGTAGCCCTTTAGTAGAGCTTCTATCTTGTTTGAATCCAATAAATTTCCTTGAAGAACTTTAGCTATTTGTTCAATCCATGATAATAAAGAAAAAATAAACATGATGAGGGTTGGAACTCCCTTGTGGACACTTAAGACCCAATTGATGTATGGGGAAAACTGGATGACCATGACCCTCCTCCCTCCTCTATGTACTAGTGTTATTATATAAATGACATTGTTATAATTTTCAAGTTGTAGATAGTTGAATTTGGGCCTGAAATATAATCAGCATTTTGCATAATTGATTAGTGTAAATTACTAGATTTTAGAATTCTTGAATATATTTAGTTTTTGAGGGGGGGGAGAAGAGTACTTCAATATACAATACCTTTTTGTTGGTGTAATTAATTATTCCTAATTACACTTTACTTAATCTCACTTAGGTTAATGCATTGCAATTTGTGATTGAGACACCTAGGAGTGTGTACATCTATTAAGCACATGGTGTAGGAGAAATTCCACTTTTGTTGTCTTCACATACCTCGTTGTGTGTGAGATCCACCTTTTGTGCTCTTATAAAATTATCATCCTAATCCAATGCACATACTTTATTGCATATTGGAGGATGATCCACATTTGGTGGACATGTGATTACACCTAGCATAGGTGATAGCTTATCAGCTCCTTATCATTATCTCGTATCACCTTTCCTATTTAAGGAGGCCTATTATGTAATCATTTCAATCAATCATTCAAGGTGAATTCATTAGATCTATTCAATCCATCATTGCATTCATATTTTCTCTCTTGTGCTTTTCTTCAACCTTTAGATCCTTGGTTCAATATTTTCTATTTGCAAATTCTTACATGGTATCAGAGCCGTTGGAGTGTTTAGATCAGCCGATTTGAAGAGAGCTTGATGCAAGCTTTGAAGGTCCAAATCTTAGATCTAGCAACCAGCATGCGATAGAAGTGTCTTGGAGTAGATTTGGCCCCACCATTGCGTCTGGGAGGCTGTTTCAGTTAAAATTGACTATAAACTCACCCATATCCGGTGAAAGTCAAATCTGAGGCAAAATTTTTTTGCAAATCGAACCGTATGGCCCGATCTGCACCTTCAGTACAATTTTATTAAAATTTTTTTTTTTTTAAATTCTGTTAATATTTCAAAAAAAAAATTTCATCTTTGCAAAAATTGTTTGCAGGCTTGGTACGTGCCCTATTATTATTACATGTACCAACAAGTATTTTCGAGTATTCGGGTGACATCAGCAGAGTAGGGCCATAAAGGACAGACCACCAAGATCAAGGCCGAAGGCAATAGCTGAGAGACCCAGCCTGAGCATTTCCTTTTGTTTTATGCTATCGGCCTTTGCATTGATATAGGGTTTAAAAAGCCGTGCACGGTGCATGTGGGATTAAAAATCCCACCACCGCCACCCTCAACATAGCTTTCACTCGACCACCTCCTATAGACCGCCACTCCCCGACCACTTGCAGACCTCTGCTCCGCCAGACTATGCACAACTGGCTCCAACTCCACCAAGACTCCACCGCTCAGCCCTCTGTCGAGATCGGCTGCCAATACTCACTTCAAACATGACGCCCACCCCGAATAGTCAAAAGCCCCGATGAGCACTAATCCGACGTGGACACCACGTGGTAGCCCCACCCCAGCCACATTGGTAGCCTAGTCATCAGGCCCTGTAGCACCACACGGGATAGTCACAGCACCACATGGCATTCTCCTGCTCATCCATGCAGACAACTCTGCACAGTCACCCCAAGCCCTCAGAGAGCCACATCAGCCCCGCAACAATGAATCAGAAGACACCACGTGGCATACTACGACACAATCTATCTAGACAAGACATGCCAGTAGGTGACACCTCACTGCCATGTCAGCACTGTACAGATTTGTATGGTCGGCCACCTTAGCAAACACATCATCTAAGGGGTCTACATTTTTACTGACATCATCATTTTCCTTGCCCAAATTTGACGGCCATCTAGCCATCGCAATAGGGAAAAATTGGGTTTTTTTGATGGCTATATGACCATCAAATTTAACCCCATATATCACTAACGTCAACAGGGTTTGAAGATTTTCCAGCCTTCACCATATGCATTTTTGATTTGGTAGTCTAACTTTGAGAGGCCATAACTTGGTCATTCGGGCTCCAAATCGAGTGCAATTGTTTTTGAAATTGGGTAGAATTTCTTGAACTTTCTAGTGGTGATATTGATTTTGCATTTTAGTGGCCAGATTTGTCAGAAATTACAGATCTTGTTGACTGTTCCTATCTGTTCTTGATTTCTGCAACTTCTAAGGCTTTGTTTGGGCACATACGGTAACATTTTGAGGTTAATGTTTTTTTGAAAGTGCATGATTTTTTGTCTACTTTCCAGATCTACAATCAGATTTGAGTGATTTTGGCTAGACATATCACTTTCAGCAATAGTTCATTTTGGGGCTATAATTGCACTTGGTTAATCCTTGGATTTCAGTTTTTTGATTTGCATCAATTATTTGAAGGAGTTATTAGTAGTTATTAGTCATTATTTGGTTGAAATATGGATAATTAAAAGGTTAAAATCCTCACTCCATATAACTACCATGAATGGAAAGTATCTTTAAGTGATCATTTGTTGAGTCTTGGATTGCTTAGAATGACTCTTGGGCAGGATCAAGAACCTCAAACAGGTGGTTTAGAAAGGTGAAAATGGTTTGATCGAAGGGATAAAGCACTTGGCTCTCTTAGATCATCCATCTCTCGCGACATGCTCTTTCATAATGAATCTTGCACACATCCTCATGATGCTTCGATCACATTGGAAGGACTCTTTGGTAAACCTGATAGAATGAGAAAATTTAGATTAGAGAATGATCTCATAGGTCTTAATCCTTGTGATTTTGACAATATTCAAGACTTTTTCTCTAAGTTCAATACTATTAGATCGGAGCTTTCTTCATGTGGCATTGTTAAAGGGGATGAACAATTGATCTTTTCTATTCTTTCCAAGCTTGGTCCTGATTATTCTATCTTTGTTTCTACATTCTATGCTACTATGGATGCTCTTGGTAGTGCATACAAATTGCCCTCTCTTGATGAATTTACAGTGCAGCTCACAAGGGAACAAGCAAAGTTGGCACACATGGGTCAGTTGAAGCCTTCCACACATCAAGCATTGATTGCAAGTGAGTCTCCATCAAAGGCTTCTAATGGAAAAGGAAAGAAATAGAATAAGGATCCTAAGCCTCATGACAAAGGTAATGAATCTTCTTCACCAAAAAGTACTGAATCCAAGTCCTCTTCAAGAGAGGAATCATCTAGAAGAAAGAGAGATAAATGTGCATATTGTCAAAAGTTAGGACATGATGAGCATAAGTGTTTTCAAAAGAAGATCGATGAGATAACTCACATTATTCAGAAACACATTATTAAGTCTCCCTCATCAGTGTCTACTCCTTCTACACAATCAGTAGCTTCTACATCTTCATCATCATCCAAAGACAAAGGTAAAGGACAAGCACTCATGGCTTACACACATCCTGAGCAAGGTAAATGGCTTCTTGATTCAGGTGCATCACATCATATGGCATCTTCTATGGATATGTTTTCCTCTATTGAGCCTTGTAATTCTCCTAATATTTTGATGGGTAACAACACATTCATGAGAGTTTGTGGGAAAGGTTCTATTCCTATGGGAGAAGGGACATTTAATGATGTTCTTTGTGTACCATCCTTGACCACTAATCTTCTTTCTATTTACCAAATTACTCATGGGGCACAAGGTAAAATTGTTGAGTTCACTCCTGATTATGTCTACATTAGGGACATGGAGACTAGAGATGTCAGAGCTATGGGAGTTGTTGATCATACATCCCACTTGTATTCTTTTTCTAATTTTGTTGATAATGATGATGATATTCATGATGTACCCATCCCTTTGCCAAGGGATAATTATGAGAACTTTGGGCACTTGAATCATTTTGTTGTTGAGACAAGTGTTGATCTTCCTTCTCCTCCACTTCCTGCTTCTTCAGACATGGGCTCTACTATTTAGTAGGATGATCATAGTGTTTCAGATCTTGTAGAATGTGATGACTACTTGGATGCATCTTCAGCATTTTTTGATTCTCATTATGCAGATTTGGAAGACATACATGAGGGGGTTTCTCTTTCCCTTGATGATAGTTTCATCATAGATGGGGATACTTCTTCACCTTCTTTGGAGATTGGTGTACTTGATTCTTCTCCTTCTTCACTTGATTTGTCTCATGAAGTGATAGATTCTTTGAGCTTGGAGATTCCTAATCAGTCTTTAGAGATTCATGCATGGAGACCTACATCTTCTTCCTACTTCCATTCACACAAGGATTTGCTTCTTCATCATTTGATGTATCTATTCCTTCCTAAGGGGAGACATGTTTCTTGTAAACATTGGTTGATCTATTGTTTTTAGGTACTCTTCATCGACATGGGAGCTTCTACATTATGGGGGGGATATCATGTCTCCAACTATCCTTCTTATGGGGGGATACTTCTTTGTATATACATGATGTATGTAGTTCTTGGGGGGTCTTGGGTACTCCATCCATCCATGCATCTTGTTTCCTTCTCTTTTTTGGGGGGAGGGTTTTTCCCATGAGGTTTTCCCTCTTTCTCCACTTTATGAGAGTTATGCATTTCATGTATCTTGCACATGGGTACCTAACATGGCCTAGTTGCCAAGACCCATCTTGCATTGTGAGTTTAAGTGCATTCCCCTAAGTTGCACTTAAGGGGGGGTGTTGGTGTAATTAATTATTCCTAATTACACTTTACTTAATCTTACTTAGGTTAATATATTGCAATTTATGATTGAGACACCTAGGAGTGTGCACATTTATTACACACATGGTGTAGGAGAAATTCCACTTTTTTTGTCTTCACATACCTCATTGTGTGTGAGATCCACCTTTCATGCTCTTATCACATTATCATCCTAATCCAATGCACATACTTTATCTCATATTGGAGGATGATCCACATTTGGTGGACATGTGATTACACCTAGCATAGGTGATAGCTTATCAGCTCCTTATCATTATCTCGTATCACCTTTCCTATTTAAGGAGGCCTATTATGTAATCATTTCAATCAATCATTCAAGGTGAATTCATTGGATCTATTCAATCCATCATTGCATTCATATTTTCTCTCTTGTGCTTTTCTTCAACCTCTAGATCCTTGGTTCAATATTTTCTATTTGCAAATTCTTACACTTTTATTCATAGTTTTTTCTTACTCTCATAATTGTACTTTGAATTCCCACAATATTATACCAAACTTATTTACCACTTCACCAAAAAATTTCCTTATCCACATGTTTTTTCTTAAAAATATCTAGAATGTCATCCCACATATTGAATTCAATATTACATCAACCATGTATTCAATTCAAAAATATATACAATATCATTCTACATATTCAATTCAGAAATATCTACAATATCATCCCACATATTCAATTCAATTCAATTAGATATTATAGGAGCTACATATTAAATTCAACTTCATCCCACATTTATGTGGAGCTGTCTATTTGTCTAGCCAGCAAAAATCTAAATCTTATCAAGAAGGGACTTAGATTTTTTACTCTCCTTGATAAAATTTAGATTTTTTATGACTTGATAGACGCTGACTACTTATATACCATTTCACTACAAATTTTTCTTACCCACATAATTTTACTTAAAAATATCTACAATGTTATCTCTCATATTCAATTCAATATTATATCAGTCAAATATTTAAGTCAAAAATATCTACAATATTATCCACGTATTCAATTCATTATTATAAGACCCACATATTCAATTCAATATTAGATCAACCTTTTACTACAAAATTTCCATCCCACGTGACTTTACTTGAAAGATTTCTAGTGCCTTCAATAACTATTGTATTTATTATTATATATACTTAGACCACAAATTTTCATTCAAAGCTTTGTGGGTCACACACTAATTGATTCATTGAATGCTAGTTTGTCATGGATTCAATCAATGCTACATCATTATCATACTCCCTACCTGGAGGAGTTCTCTTGTTGATAATCATCATTTTCCTGAAGAAGAAGAGTAAGAGGAGTTTATCATTAGCATTACCACTAGGTCCTCCTAGATGGCCCATCATTGGAAACATCCTTCAGCTTGGGGAAAACCCCCACCAATCTCTTTTCCACCTTGCACAGAAATATGGGCCTCTCATGACCATCAAGTTGGGCATGTAGACAACATTGATTGTTTCATCTCCATTAGTGGCAAGAAAAATAATAAAGAACAATGACTAGAGCTTCTCAAGCAGGACAACCAATATAGTTATAAGGGTATTTTCCTACCAAGGCACAAGTGTAAAGATTGAAACTTGCACATAAGAGACAAGTAAGCTCTAGATCAAAGAAACACAGAAAGTCAAAAGCATAACAAGTCTAAAAGATAATAAAGACTTTTCCATGACATGAATTCCATTTCCATTTAAAGAGGTTACAATAATATGAGATAATGTCAAAATCATTGGCATAATAGTAAAAAATTCAACCAAACTATCGAATTAAAATAACATGAGTAAAATAATACATAGAGTATGTCGACCATACTGTCGCACATAAAACATCAAAGTACATATATACAGATACAATAGAGCAGATGATTCTAAGGTCAAAATAATACAAGATATCCAATATATATACCATCAGATTGTCATTCGTCCATCTGCATATTCCTGTCTCCTATGCCATCAGACAATTTATCATCCATCTGTAAAGCTTGAGATGGAAATGTGATCTAGGGAATGAAAGAGGGCATCTATTCTTTATAGTAACCTTATTGAGCATTCTGTAATCTATGCACAATCGTAAGGTACCATCTTTCTTCTTCACAAAGATTACTGGAGCTCTCCATGGTGAAACACTAGGGTGAATAAACCCTTTATCCAAGAGTTCTTGCAACTTTATCTTCAACTCATAGATTTCAGTAGTGGTCATTCAATATGGTGCCTTGGATTGAGGTTTAGCTCCAGGCATCACATCAATTGAGAAATCAAATTCTCTCTTTGGAGGTAGCTTAGGTAACTCTTCTGGAAAAACATCATTGATATTCCTGCAAGATAGAGAAATCTTCTAAACTGGGAGGTGTGTCCATATCTTTGACATAAGCCACATACATCATACACCCCTTTCTCTTTGCCTTTTTGAATTGCATGGCGGAAATCTATCTGAGTTAAAGAGACCTTTTCACACCATAGAGTATTACTAGATTACCTACATCATCAAGGCATTCTATTGTTTTATCTTTATGATTCACTATGGCCTTATGTTATGTTAACTAATTGATTCCCAAAATGACATCATAGGAACCTAAAGGTGCAACGTACAAGTTTACTTGCATTTGAAAATTAGGAAGTTCAATCTCGCTACAAGATAAACATTTCTCAAACTTATGCTTTGCCTTATTTCCATATTCTACCATCGTGGTTCTAACATATACCCTCCTTGAACTGGAAATTTAGAAATAACTCTAAGATCTATGAAACATTTAGTAGCTCCTGTATCAATCAAAATAGATATGTGATGAAGGGTGCTCCCCTTAATACCACAAACACATAACAGAAATAGAGAAACAACAACAATATGCAAGAACAGAAAATTGGCTTCTTATTATCTCCACAAATGTGGAATTACAAACGTTCAGAATTACAATATGCAAAGCCACATGGGCATTCCCTTACAATATTCTGTAGGACAAAGCCTCGAACTATTACACAGAACTATTCTGAACTGCCTAAGACAATAATACAGCCTTCCTTATATAGGCAATTTCCACCGCCCGAGAAGGTTCCAGAAATTTAGCCCTAAGGGCCGACCAAACTTAGAATTATTTTATTTTTCAATTTATTACATCAAAGTCGGCTCAAAATAACTTTTGAAACCCGAACAAAAATTTTGAAGGAAAATTATTTTCCGCCATTTCAGGTGACCCGACTTCCGAAGATCATAAGTCATCACCAGTTGACCCGATTGACAATTATAACCCCATTTCGGAAATGCCATGAAGCGCTCTACAGGCTTGACCTGCGCAAGCACCCGTCACCCAAATTTTTGACCTCATCCGGGGCCTCTAAAGCCTTCAAAACTAAGTTCGAAGTTTCTGTACCCTGCTGCCAATACCGAAAATCTTCAATATCTTCCAATATACACTTGATCTGGCAATGAAACTTTACTGGCAGACTTATATGACCAAAATGAACCTCCAAGAAAGAAATCAGATCATTCTGAGCACATATGAAAATTACCAAAAATAGTAACTTTCCATAAATAGCAGCTCTGCAAAAAATAGCCCTTATTGAATACAAAATACAAAAACAGAAATATTTTTGGGTGATGCAAGATTGCTCTTACACCCAGGATGCTCCTGCATCAGACACCCGGGGTAATTTGAGAAGTGACCCTGTCACGACTCAGGTGTGTAGAGGAAAACCAAGACGGTTAACCTCCTCCTTTGTTAGCCATGATGAATCTTCAACAGGTCGTCCTTTCCATTTGACCAGATATTCTTCATATGTCCTGTTCCTTGTGCTTCTGCCAACATGACTGTCCAGTATGTCTTCAATCTCCTTGATATCTGAACTAGTTGCTGGAATACTCCACTGTGCTGCTGTGATCTCATCTTCAACACCTCCTTCATGATACTCTGTCAGATCTGAAATGTTAAACACTGGTGAAATATTTAGCTCAGTAGGCAATTCTACCTCATATGCGTTTCCTGAATCATGTTTCTTCAGTATCCTACATGGTCCAAACTTCTTCATTTTTAGCTTGTTATATGTACCAATTGGAAACCGCTCCTTTCGCAAATGAACCATGACTTCATCACCAACCTGAAATTCCTTATACCTCCTTTTCTCATCTGCCTTAGCCTTATACTGTGCGTTCATCTTGGTAATATGCTTCCTCACCTCCCCATGGATGTTCTTCAAGTGTTCTGCAAAATCTTCAGCTTCAGCACTACTTATTTCTCCTTTATCTATCTTTCTCAATTCAGATGCATTTCTTGGACTACTTCCATATACAATCTAGAATGGTGATTTACCAGTGCTCCTGTTGACAGAATTATTGTATGCAAATTCCGCCTGTGGTAAAATCAAATCCCATCCTGTTGGCTTATCTCCAACCAAACATCTTAGCAAATTTCCCAAACTCCTATTCACCACCTCTGTCTGTCCATCAGTCTGTGGATGATGTGATGAACTGAACTTCAAATCTGTCTTCAACTTCTTCCACAATGTACGCTAGAAATATCCAACAAACTTAGTGTCCCGATCTGAAACTATGGTCTTTGGCAAACCATGAAGTCTCACTACTTCTCTGAAAAACAATTCTGCTATATGAACAGCATCATTAGTCTTCTTGCAGGGAATAAAATGTGCCATCTTCGAGAATCTGTCAACTACCACAAAAATTGAATCGTGTCCCCGCTGAGTCCTCGGTAAACCAAGAACAAAGTCCATACTGATATCCTCCCAAGGCTTCTCTGGTACGGGTAATGGCTGATACAATCCTGTATTCTACTTCACTCCTTTCGCCATCTGACATACTCTGCAACTCTGTACAAACTTCTTCACATCTTGCTGCAATTGTGGCCAATAATAATTCTCACCAACCAAAGCAACGGTTTTATCACGACCAAAATGTCCAGCCAATCCTCCACTATGCTTCTCCTTGATGAGATTCTCCCTCATAGAACTTTGTGGAATGCACAACTGACTCCCTCTGAATAGCATATCATCCTGGATGATGAAATCCAACCATTTCATCCTGTCTAGAGTAACAGGTTCTGTGCAAGCTTTCCAAGCTTCACCAAAATCAGGATCCTCTGGATACAAATTCTTGAGTTCCTTGAACCCAACCACTTCAATCTGCATTTCTGTCAGCAATAGTTGCCTTCTGCTAAGAGCATCTGCAACCCTATTAGACTTTCCACTCATGTGTTTCAAAACAAATGTATAACTCTGCAAAAACTCAACCCATTTCAAATGCCTTTGATTCAATTTTCCTTGACTATTCAAATATTGCAAAGCTTGATGATCAGTATACAAAACAAACTCCTTAGGAAGTAGATAATGTCTCCACTTCTTTAATGCCTGAACTATAGCATAAAATTCATGATCATAAACAGAATACTTCCTCTTGGCATCATTTAACTTCTCACTGAAATAAGCAATAGGTTTACCTTCTTGGCTCATAACAGCTCCTATTGCAGTACCACTAGCATCACAATCTACTTGAAACACCTTATTAAAATTTGGAAGTGCTAAAACAGGTTGTTCTGTAACTTTTTGTTTCAACAATTGAAAACTCTTTTCTGCCCCATTAGTCCACTTAAACTCTTTTCTATCCACTCTCATTGTTTCAGTCAAGGGTCCACAAATACTGCTAAAATTTTTGATAAACTTTCTGTAAAAGCTAGCTAGACCATGAAAAGATCTTACCTCAGTAGCACTCCTTGGAGTAGGCCATTCAAGGATAGCCTGTACCTTCTCTGGGTCCATTTTTAGACCTTCTGCTGAAACTACAAATCCCAAATACACTAACTCTTTCTTCACAAAACTGCACTTCTTCAAATTAATCAACAATTTCTCTTCTCTCAACTTCTCAAACACCATACGAATATGCATCATATGTTCCTCCAATGTCTTGCTAAAAATCAAAATATCATCTAGGTAAACAATGACAAACTTACCCAGAAATTCTTTCAGAACCTCGTTCATGAGCCGCATGAAAGTGCTCGGTGCATTGGTTAGCCCAAAAGGCATGACTAACCACTCATATAGTCCTTCCTTTGTCTTGAATGCAGTCTTCCATTCATCTCCTTCTCTGATCCGAATCTGATGATATCCACTCTTCAGATCTATCTTTGAGAAATACACAGCTCCACTCAAATAGTCCATAATATCATCCATTCGTGGCAATGGAAACCTGTACTTGATTGTGATCTTGTTTATTGCCCTAGAATCTGTACACATCCTCCATTCTCCATTCTTCTTTGGTGCTAATACCGCCGGTACAGCACAGGGACTCAGACTCTCTCGAATCAATCCTTTCTGTAATAGTTCATGCACTTGTCTGTTCAACTCCTCACTTTCTACAGGTGTCATTCTGTGTGCTGCCTTATTCGGCAAACTCGCTCCTGGGATCAAGTCCATCTGATGACTGATCTTTCGGACTGGTGGTAATCCATCAGGCACGTTATCGGATACAATATCCTGAAACTCATTCAACAAATCTGCAACTTCTACAGGAACATCTTCTACTTCCTCTTTACCAGCTTTTGGAATTAAAGCAAAACATACATGCTCATGCCTCATACCATCTAGGAATTTCCTTCCATCAACAAATGTTATTCTTGCATTACCACATACCTTTTCTTCGGTCTCCTTCAATGGCTTTAGCTTATGTCGCACTCCATCCTTTGTCAGGGAATAGGTATTCGCACGACCATCGTGTACAGCACATCTGTCAAACTGCCATGGTCTACCCAATAACATATGACATGCATCCATAGAGATGATATCACATAGTACCTCATCTTGGTACCCGCCGATCTTGAACTTCACTAGGCATTGTTCATTGACCATGACCTTGTGGTCATCCTATACCTAGGCAATCCGATATGGATGTGGGTGTTTCTGTCTCTTGAGTTTCAACTTTGTCACCATCTCTTCTGACACCAAATTGTCAGTGCTTCCACTATCAATAATCACATCACAACATTTACCTTCACACTTGCACCTAGTGCGAAACAGGCTTCTCCTTTGCTCAGGTTCATTCTCACCACTCAACAGGACTCTTCTGTTAATCAACGTTTCTCCTCTTTAAGCATCTTCAGAATTTGATGATCTGGCATCTTCATCTACATGTGCAACTCTGGCCTGGCCTTCATTTCTCCTATCTGTTCTTCCTTGGCGCTGAGGACATTCAAATGCCCTATGACCTTCTTCTCCACAGTGAAAACATGTTCCACGGAAGCCACCTCTTCCAGATCCTTGTCCTCTTCCTCTTCCCCTCTGATCTCTATTATTCTGATCCTGGAAGCGATTGGAATTATTTCCACACTGATTCTGACTGCTACTGGCCTCATCCTTCTTTTTCAAATCTTCATTTCAGCCACCATATGACCGTCCACCAGATCGTCCACCGCGACCTCTTCCATTTTGTCTGCTCTCGAACTTCTTGTTCAGCTTTTCCTCTACTTTTAGGGCAAATTGGTATGCCTCCTCAATACTGTTCATTCGAACCAGATTCAGCTCCTCCTGAATGCTTGGCCTTAACCCATTAAGGTATTGGGAAACTTTCTCCTTATCAGCTTCTGCATGGCCTGTTCTGATGAGAAGTCGATAGAACTCCTCTGTATACTCCTGAACAGATCTTCCTGCTTGCTTCAAACTCTGCATTTTCTTCAGTAGGTCAAGCTCATAATCAACAAGAATGAACTGCCGCTTCAATTTATCCACCATCCGATCCCATCTTGTGATTTTATCTTTCCCTCTTCTATTTCGCTCCCATTGAATTTCTTGCCACCAGATCTTCGCATGACCTTTCAGTCTGGCCTTCGTAAATTTGACTCTATCAGGATCGTCAACATCTTCGTACTCAAAATATTCCTCACATTCATTGATCCAGTCAATCAATTCCTCTGGGTTAAGATTTCCAGAAAATGTAGGAACCTCAATCTTAGGTCTTTTCCCAATCTTGGAAATGGCCCGAAAAAGTCTTTCTTCCTCCTGGTTCACAATTTCGGCTTCTCCTTCTTGATATTCTTCTTCAGCTTCATCCTCGCTTTCATCTCTGACATTAAGATTCATTCCTCTGTGAATCTCTTCTTGCAATGCTCGCACTTGTCTCTGCAGCTCTCTAACCTTAGGTGTCACAGCACCAACTCTTCCGCCACGTTCTCGTCGTGGAGGCATTTTCGCGATGCGCGCTAAAACCCTAGCCACGGTCCTGGTGCAAACTACCTCACAGTCGGCGATCTGTTTACACACTCAAGAACTCCTGCTCTGATACCACTTGATGAAGGGTGCTCCCCTTAATACCACAAACACATAACAGAAATAGAGAAACAACAACAATATGCAAGAATAGAAAATTGGCTTCTTATTATCTCCATAAATGTGGAATTACAAACTTTCAGAATTACAATATGCAAAGCCACATGGGCATTCCCTTACAATATTCTGTAGGACAAAGCCTCGAACTATTACCCAGAACTATTCTGAACTGCCTAAGACAATAATACAGCCTTCCTTATATAGGCAATTTCCACCGCCCGAGAAGGTTCCAGAAATTTAGCCCTAAGGGCCGACCAAACTTAGAATTATTTTATTTTTCAATTTATTACAGCAAAGTCGGCTCAAAATAACTTTTGAAACCCGAACAGAAATTTTGAAGGAAAATTATTTTCCGCCATTTTAGGTGACCCGACTTCCGAAGATCATAAGTCATCACCAGTTGACCCGATTGACTATTATAACCCCATTTCGGAAATGCCACGAAGCGCTCTACAGGCTTGACCTGCGCAAGCGCCCGTCACCCAAATTTTTGACCTCATCCGGGGCCTCTAAAGCCTTCAAAACTGAGTTCGAAGTTTCTGTACCCTGCTGCCAATACCAAAAATCTTCAATATCTTCCAATATACACTTGATCTGGCAATGAAACTTTACTGGCAGACTTATATGACCAAAATGAACCTCCAAGAAAGAAATCAGATCATTCTGAGCACATATGAAAATTACCAAAAATAGTAACTTTCCATAAATAGTAGCTCTGCACAAAATAGCCATTATTGAATACAAAATACAAAAACAGAAATATTTTTGGGTGATGCAAGATTGCTCTTACACCCAGGATGCTCCTGCATCAATATGTTATGACCAAGAAGCTTACCAGCCATCTGAATAGGTGTTCCTTGAAAAACAGCCTGTCTATTATTCGTAGCTACATGAATCTGGTGCTAAGTCTGAGGTCCCTTCCCATATCTATGGGCTGATCTCTGAGGACAAACACTATCATAATGGTAACCTCCATAGGTGTAGCAACCATCTCATCGTCCTTGTTTACCATCAGGTTTATTCCTCCTATTATCATTCTTGTTGTTGCCCCTGTTCTAGTTACCATTATTTTTCCTTTCAACATTGCCTCTGCCCTTACCTCTCATATTCTGCACTTGTTTCCAACTAGTGTCCTTTGGTTTATTATGTTGAAACTTCCTCTTATATCCCTAAGGTGCACTAGTCCTTTGGCTCACTCTGATTGAAGACACCTTCTTGAGTTTCTTCTCTTGTCTCAATGCGGTCCTGAAAGAAAAATCCATAGTCTTAGGCTCATGCATATCCACTTCTAATCCTATCTCTGGATGTAATCTGAGAATAAACTTGTAGGTTCTAAACCACTCATCCTACTGATATTGAGGTACATACTTTACCAAGTGATAGAATCTCTCATGGTATTAAGTGATAGTCAAAACACCCTAGATCAAGTTTTGGAATTCAGCCACTTTCCTATCATAGTATAGTTGTGGTAACCACCTCTTACAAAAAAGTACTAGGAATTCTTCCTAAGAGATCTCACCAGGCTACATCCTCTTTTTGGCCATGTCATTGTCCCACCAAGTACTAGCCTTACCAACCAATTGAAAAGCACCCCACATAGCTCTAGATTTAGCTGAAAGATTACAAACACAAAAATACTTTTCCATGGATACTATCCATGCCTCAGTAGCACCACCAATGGCCTTACCATCAAATGTAGGAGGTATGACCTTCTTGAGGCCCTTACTTAGTTCCTCTACCATTATTTCTCCTTTATTAGGTATGTTCACTGCCCCTTGATCTATATGTTGGTTTTGCTTCTCTTTATTCCTTCTATCCTCTTCTTCCTTTCTTAGTGCTTCCAAAGATTGTTCCTCATCCTGTTTCTGTTGATCTTCAAGTCTCTGATCCTCTTCCCTCTTTCTTCTTTCCTCTTCATTCTATCTACCTCTTGCATCCTATTCCAATTGATCCATACAGTTATTTTATGGTGCACGTAGACATGATGTAATCTTGGTTGTAGTTGATAAACTAACCAAGATAGCTCACTTTATTCCAGGGAGCTTGAGAGATGGATCTTTGGTTTTGGCCAAGAAGTTTGTCCAGGAAATTTTCAGATTGCATGGGGTACCTGAAACTATTATATAAGACATGGATACTAGGATGAAATCAAAGTTTTGGATAGCCTTGAATGCATCTTTGGGAACTAGGTTGAATTTCAGTACCACTTATCATCCTCAGATAGACAGACAGACAGAGAGAGTGAATCAAGTGACTGAGGATTTTCTCTAGATTTATTGCATGGATCAATAGTACAAATGGGAAGAGTATCTCCCATTGGTAGAGTTTGCCTACAACAACTCTTACCATGCTTCTTTGGGAATTACACCATTTAAGGCACTTTATGGATGAAAGTGTCATACTCTTATTAGTTGGGATAGAGTAGAGGATAGGATAATCATTGGTCCTAATATGTTGAGAGAGATGGAAGAACAAATGACTCTGATACAATTATTAGTTTCTTTGTTTAACAATAGTATGGTTTTATTTAAATTTCTATAGTTTCAATTTTTTTTTATACACAAGCTAACTCTAAACAACATGCTAAAATTTCTACATAAATTCTTCTTATATAATACCTTTACATAAGGCATCGAGGATGATACACTTTCTAAGAGGGGAAGGATGTCATAATCAGATTTTAGACTCCTAAATTTGTGCAAGGAAATGACTAACTGTGTGACTGGAGATGTTTAATTTGTTGACTAAGTGTTAACTTAGTATTAAAGGCTCAGTTCTATTTTAGATGCCAAGTGTAAGCTAAACTGACTAGAGGATTTTGGGCGATGAAGTAAACCACGTCTAAGAGAGAAATGAATACAACAAAGAGTATTGTGCAGTTTTGAGGGGACGTGCACCATAATTTTTGGAACTTAAACAACATGCGGCTTTAATAAGAAAAAAGGAGATGCACAACATAGAGGGAAGACATAAATCAAAATTTGGGAAAAACTAGTGGAGAAAGAGAGAGAGAGAGGAGAGAGAGAGAGAGAGAGAGCAAAAAGGAAATTTGATTGGGAGAAGAACTAACATACCAGGAAGAAACAGGGGAGGAAACACCTAGAATTCTTATTAAGAGAAACATAGTGACAACATTTTTTTATCTCTTCTTAGAAATATTGGGTAGAAAGGACTCTTGTTACCAGTTTTCCATAAATCCAGATTCTTCTCTTATTTTTATATATATTTCAACAAGAAAAATGTACCCATAATAATATTTTTGATCAATTGCTAGGTGTGGTATAAATGATGCATTTCGTACATTATTCAACCTATATATGAGATTTTTCAATGCCTTGCATTTATAGGAATCACAGTAGTAAAAAATTTAGAACCATGTTGCTTTTTGGTCTTTTGTCTTTATCTTTTCTCTAGCAGGGCTATGTTACTCACGTTTGGAGATGTTCTAATTTACAAGTTGTTTTCCATATAATTTTGTAACCCAATACAATTTTCATTTTTAGAAGTCTTAGTAGGAACCGTTATAACATGACCCAAAAACATATTAGTTTAGTTTAGAAAACCATACTACTATAAAAAATTTTGATATAATACATAACAATCTATAGAGTTGAATTTAGTAGAGCATATCTTCTGGTTTGTTTTATAAACAGAAGCAAAAATTAAATCTTCCTGTATATAAATAGTGGGTATAATCTATCATTTCTTTAAGGGATTGAGTTTTTATATTCTGTAAGGAGTAATATGGTCTTGTGGTAGAAGATGATTATTTTAAAACATGGAAGATTTACCACATTGAATTTTCTTTATGAAAGAGTTAAATTTGGTTTTTATGTTTTCTTAAGTGTTTTTACTTAATTTCTTATGAGGAAAGATATCTTGGGAAAGGGTGCCTAATATGGGGAAAACAGAGAAGGGTAAAATTATTTTCTTTTACCTGCCAGTAGAAATCTGGTTATTTATGCTTAGGCCTAAACTATGTAAACACATAATGGAATTTGTGTTGGTTATGTATTTTCTCTCAGCCATACCTCTATTAGTTCTACTTTGTATATGATAAAGTAGTTAGTTCACAGCTTGCACCAGATTCCTTTCTGATCCATCAGTGCTGAGTTGATAGATCACTCATGTAGGGTCAGTGAGCTCTTCATTTTAGGATGAGCCCTGGGGGAGCTAACCACTCTGTGGTTGGGAAGAATAAATGCCTGGATCACATTTCCATCTCAAGTTTTGCAGATGGACGATAGACTGTCTGATGGCATAGGAGATAGGAATATGCAGATGAACAACTGACAGTCTAATGGAATATATATTGGATATCTTGTATTATTTTGACCTTAGAGTCATGTGCTCTATTGTATGTTGATGTAGCCCAAACCCTTCAAAACAATAACTCAAAAAATTACACAACATACAAGTTTCAGAATGCCAAATTCTTCATTAAACTTTTCCAACTCTACTCTACCTCTACAAAGAAAGAAAATCAACTACTTATTACAATTTCAAAAATTACCATATTTGGCAAATTTTTGAGAAAAATAGATTTTTCCATTTTTGGTAATTTTCAAAACCCATCCTACAAATCCTGATTTTTCCCAAGAAAAGCCTCCAACTAAGGCAAGATGAATTTCCAACTAATCTATGAAATCAAGAATATGATTTCAGATTTATTACAAAAACAACTTTCTAAAAAAATGGAAAAAACCACAAAAATCTAATTTCGGAGGCCAAGATGAAAATTTAGTCTCCCAAAAAAGTGTCAAAATGGCCACCAATTGAGTTGAGCTCATCAACAATCCAAATAGCTCCTCTTCATGCAACTGCTTGTAAAATTTCAGCCAAAACCCACATCTGAGTCAAAAGTTATGACCCTCAAAAGTAAATCTCGACCAAAACCCGCATCTGAGTCAACAGCCTTGATCCTCGGATGCTCTTGCATCATTCTCCCCTGCTTGAAAAGAATGCAACTCTTGCAAGTTTCAATTCTCAAATTGCTTCCATTTAGGCTCATCTAGCTTCTGCAAATCTCATTTTGTAATCCAGGTGCTATTTGTCAGTGCCAACCCTTCCCACTGCACAAGATATCTGTTACAGTCACCCTGGTGAGTCTGAACAGTCTTCTTGTCTAGAATCCATGTAACCTTTTCCCTTTTCTGGATGGGGATAGTTTGTGTCTAGTATACCTCATCCTCACTTTCAATAGAGGCATCATCACCATGGAAAGTATATAAATCACAAATATTAAACAAAGGATATATATAAAGACCACTAGGGAGCTTTACCTCATAAGTATTATCATTAATCTTCTTCAGAATCTTGCAAGGACCAATTTTATTATATTTAAATTTATGATAAGTCCCAATAGGAAACCTCTCCTTTCTTAGATAAACCATCACTAGATCACCTGCACTAAAAACCTGATACCTTCTAGTAGCATTTATGGAAGCTTTGTACCGCTCATTCTTGTTCTATAACTTTTGTCTCACATCTTCCTGCAATTGGTAGAGCTACTCTACAAAGGCTTCTTCATCATCATTGAATCTATCACCCAAGGGAAGTTGCACCAAATTGAAAACACCCTGAGGATTACGACCATAAATAACTTGAAATGTTGACTTACCAGTTGACCTATTCACTGAGCTGTTATAAGAAAATTCTGCTTGGGGCAATGCCAAATCTCATTGTTTGGATTCTCTCCAACAATACATTGCAACAAATTACCCAAACTATGATTGACAACTTATGTTTTTCCATCAGTTTGTGGATGATAAGTACTACTGAACTGTAACTTTGTCCCCAGCTTCTTCCATAAGGTCCTCCAGAAATGACTTAGGGACTTAGTATCTCGATCAAAGGTGATCATTTTTGGAACCCCATGTAATCTGACTATTTTAGAAAAGAATAAGTTAGCCACCCTAGTGGCATCACTAGTTTTCTTACAAGCAATGAAATGAGCCATTTTTGAGACTCTATCCACAACTACAAAGATAGAGTCATTACCTAACTGTGTATGTGGCAGTCCCAATACAAAATCCATACTCAAGTTTGTCCATGGTCCTACTAGTACTAGTAATGGCATGTACAATCCAGTGTTCTGAGAGTGCCATTTGGGTGCTTGACAAATTTGACACCTTTCCACAAACTTGGTGATGGCTCGCTTCATCTTTGGCTAGTAGTACTTATCTGTTACCAAAGCTATTGTTTTATCCTTCCCAAAATGCCTAGCCATATGACTTCTATGAAATTTTCTAATAATATTTTTTCGCATTGAGCCTACAGGATCACACAACTACTTCCCCTTGAATAAATAACCATCTTGCATAAGATACTCACCTTGAATAGTGTCTGCGTGCCCAGGTACTGGATTCTTCAACTGATCAACAACTTCCCAAAAGTCACTATCAGATTCATACAAGTCTTTGATTTCATCAAATCCAATGACTTGTGTTTCCATTATGGTCAGAAGAACAACTTGCCTACTCAAGGCATCTGCAACTTGATTATGTTTCCCTGATTTATGCTTCAGAACAAAAGTAAACCCTTGTAGGAAAGAGACCCATTTTGCATGTCTAGTGTTCAATTTCTTTTGTGTGTTCAAGTATTTTAGAGCAATATGGTCTATAAAAAACACAAATTCTTTGGCTATTAGATAATGCTTCCATTGTCTTAAAGCTTGCACAATTGCATGGAATTCTATATCATATGTAGAATATTTCTTTCACACATCATTCAATTTTTCACTAAAAAAGGTAATGGGCCTACCTTCTTGACTGACTACAACACCAATGCCCACATGTGAGGCATCACACTCCACTTCAAACACTTTATCAAAATTTGGTAGGGCTAGTATTGGAGCTTCAGTGACCTTCTTCTTTAGGTATTGGAAACTCTCTTCAGCCTCTTTGGTCCATGAAATCTCCCGACCCTTAGTGCAGTTTTTCACAGGTGATACAATGCTATTGAAATTACGAATGAACTTTCTATAGAAAGTAGCCAAGCCATGAAAAATTCTCACCTCGGTAATACTATGTGGACTATGCCATTCAAGAATGGCTCAAACTTTCTCTGGATCCATCTTGACACCATCTGCAAAAATGACAAACCCCAGAAAAACCAAGCTTGCTTGCATGAACCTACACTTCTTCAAATTAGCATAGAGTTTCTCTCTTCTCAATATCCCCAATATGATCCTCAGGTGTTGTAAATGTTCTTCCCTTACCTTACTAAAAATTATTATATCATCAAAATAAACTACTACAAACTTACCAATGTAGGAATGCAAAATAGTATTCATGAGTTTCATAAAAGTACTAGGTATGTTTGATAAACCAAAAGGCATAACCTTCCATTCATACAAACCATCCCTAGTTTTGAAAGTAGTTTTCCACTCATCCCCCTCTCAGATGTAGATCTGGTGGTACCCACTTCACAGATCAATCTTAGAGAAATACGTTGCTCCAGCAAGAACATCCATCATGTCATCCAAATGTGGGATAGGAAAATGATACCTGATGGTTATCCTATTGATGGCTCGACTATTTGTGCACATCCTCCATGTTCCATATTTCTTTGGTGTTAATATCACTAGGACAACATAGGGGCTCATGCTTTCCTAAACTAAACCTTTTTGTATGAGCTTAGTCACCTTTTTGTCCAATTTTGCATGTTGTGTTGGACTCATTCTGTATGCCGCTTGATTGGGAAGACTTGCTCCTGGAATGATATCAATGTGATATTGGATATCTCATTTCGGGGGAAGTCCATCAGGTAGCTCCTCTAGAATAAAATCTAAATATTCTTCCAACACTGAAGCTTCTTCTGGTGGTATAGACAAGTCTTCCTCTTTCCCCTTTTGTACTACCAATGCATAACAACACCCTGTTACTTTCATCTCCTTGACAAGTTCTTTTTCAGATAGCATACTTTCAATTTTTCCATCACCCCTGAGAGGCAATAAGATTACCTTAGATCCATCCTTCCAGAAGGTGTAAGTATTCTTTTCCCCATTATGAATAACCTTTTTGTCATACTACTAGGGACAACCCAAGAGGACATGGCATGCGTCCATCAGAATCACATCACACCATAGCTAATCCTTGTAGACCTTTCCTACAGAAAATTTAACAAGGCACCTCTTATCTACTATGACTTCATTTCCCTTTTTAAACCATGCAATCCAATAAGGATGAGGGTGCTTTTCACATTGGAGATTTAGTTTCTCCACCTTTTCTTTAGAAACCATATTCTCACAACTACCTCCATCAATAATTACTTGACATACCTTTCCTCTTGAGGTACACCTTGTCCAAAATATGTTGGTTCTAAGCCATGAATCATCAATTCCTTTCTCCTCTACATCCTCCTTGGCTGGAATAATCATTGTCCTCCTCATCATGAGACTTTCTTCGATATTCAGAGACACTTCTCATTCAGATCCTTCATTGTCAACTTGGGCTAGGTTCACTCTGGATGGCCCTCCTTGATTTCTATCTTGCATGTTAAAATTGGAACAATCAAAGGCCCTGTGTCCTTCTTCTCCACACCTAAAACAAGTGAAAGGCATTCTCTGGTTTTTCTAGCCTCGACCTTTTTGAAACCCCCTTCCGCTTTCTTGATTTGGAGGATCTTGCCTAGTGTCTATATTTTTTTCAAATCCTTGAAAAGACTCTCCCCGACCATTATTAGAACCTCCCTAAAATGGAGTTGAGGTACCCCTTTGACCACCTCTATTCCTCTAGATATATTTCCTATTCTACTTTTCTTCATCCTTTAGAGCTAATTGGTAGGCTTCCTCCATACTGTTAACATGATGCATGCTCAGTTCATCTTGGATAGAGAATTTTAGGCCATTCATATATCTAGCAGCCATTTTCTCATTATTTTCTTGATGCTCTATGTGCATGGCTAGCTTGTAGAATTCATTTGTATAGTCTTGCATTAAAGACAAGTTTTGCTTCAAATTCTAGAATCTGCGAAAGAGGGTTTGTGAATAATCCATGGGTAAGAATTTTTCTTTCAAATTTTTCTCTATCTTGCTCCATGCCTTAATATTTTCCTTTTCCTTTCTAGTTCGTTCCTTTTGGAGGTGATCCCACCATATCATTGCATGTCCTTTTAATTTTGTGCATGCAAACTTCATCTTCTTTTCTTCTGTCATAGGCTTCCATTCAAAAAATTTCCCCATCTCGTTTAACCAATCCATTAGTTCTTCTGGCTTAAGACTACCAGCAGAGTCTGAAACATCAATCTTTATGGCTTCACTTCTTCCTTCTAAAGCCCTGAGAACTCTATCTTCATAGCTCATTTCTTCCATCCTTTCTTCTATATTTTCTTCATTTTGATCAGTACCTCTTTGGTTTCCCTCTTCATTAGATTCATTCCCTCTTTGTATTCCTTGATTATCTAGTTGCTCACTTAGTCATTCAATCTGCCTCTGCAAATCTAGCATCAATCTGTGCATTGGTGTGACACCTCCTCTTCCTCTTCCTCTTCCTCTCCCAGCCATCTTCCTAATCTGATACCAAATGATGTAGCCCAAACCCTTCAAAACAATAACTCAAAAAATTACACAACACAGAAGTTTCAGAATGCCAGATTCTTCATTAAAATTTTTCAACTCTACTTTGCCTCTACAATGAAAGAAAATCAACTACTTATTACAATTTCAAAAATTACCATATTTGGAAAATTTTTGGGAAAAACAAATTTTTCCATTTTTTGGTAATTTTCAAAACCCATCCTACGAATCTTGATATTTCCCAAGGAAAGCCCCCAACTAAGGCAAGATGAATTGCCAACTAATCTACGAAATCAAGAATATGATTTCAGATTTATTACAAAAACAACTTTCTAAAAAATTGGAAAAAAACACAAAAATCTAATTTCAGAGGCCAAGATGATATTTCAGGCTCCTAGAAAAATGTTGAAATGACCACCAATCAAATTGAGCTCCATTGACAATCCAAATAGCTCCTCCTCATGCAACTGCCTATAAAATTTCAGCCAAAACCCACATCCGAGTCAAAAGTTGTGACCCTCGGAAGTAAATCTCGACCAAAACCCACATCTGAGTCAATAGCCTTGATCCTCGGATGCTCTTGCAGAATTTTTGATGACATAGGAGACAAGAATATATGGATGGACGACTGACAGTCTGATGGCATATATATTGGATATCTTGTATTATTTTGACCTTAGAGTCATGTGTTCTATTGTATGTGTATATATGTACTTTGATGTTTTATGTGCGACAGTATGGTTGACATACTCTATGTATTATTTTACTCATGTTGTTTTAATTCGACAGTTTGGTCAAATTTTTAACTATTATGTCAAGGATTTCAACATTATCTCATATTATTGTAACCTCTTTAAATGGAAATGGAATTCATGTCATGGAAAAGTCTTTATTATCTTTCCGACTTGTTATGATTTAGACTTTCTGATTTTTTCTAATCTAGAGCTTACATGTCTCTTATGTGCAAGTTTTGGTCTTTACAACAAGTCTATTATGGATTCCTTATGGACCTCAATAGTGGTTGCTTAGAAAGATCTGTAACATAGAGATTTTTAGTGCAAAAAGGTTGGATGCTTTGCAACATTTGAGAAGAGATGAGGTATTTAGGACTATTGATTCGATCATGGACGTTTGTAAATAGGGGAATAGTGTGAAGATTGGGGAAAAAGCATTTATGATTTCTCTAGCATTATGAGTAAGACTATTCGTGGCAAAAAACTTCTTGAGTCAGGCTCTGCACAAGCTATAGAGTTTAAAAGCATGGTAAGAGAAGTTCTCAAGTTGGCAGGGATTCCAAACTTAACTGACTTCTTCCCTTTTCTGAGCAAGTTTGATGTTCAGAGGCTGACAGTCAAATCTGACAGTTTGGCCAAGTATTTTGATAAAATGTTCAAGAGAGTCATTGAGGAGCGATTAGCACAGAGGACTGCTAGTGCAAAACAAGTGAAGGATTTTCTGGATGTAATGTTGAACTTGAGAGAAGATGGTGCACAACTCACTTTGGACAGCATGAAAGCAATCCTCATGGTAAGCCGTGTTCCTTAGATTAATTTGGCATGAATAGAAAATAGACAAGGAGGAAATATTTTCTTGGGTAGTAAATAAAGTGGTCTTAATTTTGGAGAAATTTTAGATCATTATGTTGTTTGAGTTCCATTAGTAATGGGATGGTTGACTTTTGGGAAGACCTAATGTTTCACCTATGTGAGTATCATCTAGATCCAATGAGTGCTAAGTGTACCATTCATTTTCATGATAGATGGATCATGAGACACGGGTCAATGAATTTGACTAAAAAGCTACACATTTGAATCCTTCCAGCATTAGTATACCCTTCATTCTCATGAGAAATATATATTCTTGTAAACTACTACTCATAAAACATTGATCAATTTAATCTTAATAATAAAAACTGTTAAATTTTGAGATCGCTGCAAATGTAATAGCATTGTCGTAAAAGTATGTGTTTTCCAAATGCATCAATCTCTTGTATATATGCATAGAAAAGACAAGAAGAGACATGTCCCTTCATGGGACATGTCTATTCATTAATCTAAGATATTAATTTAACTATATAATCATTATAAGAATAAATAAAAGATTAACTTCATATATATATATGTGTGTGTGTGTGTGTGTGTGTGAATTCTTATAATAATTATATAATCAATTTTATTTATCTGACCAATGCTACATACATCAACACTCCCTCTTAGCTAGGGAAGATAAAATCCATCAAGGTAATAAATCATTAATTTTGAAAGAGAGGAGATATCACCCTACTGTGATATCAGGAGATATGGTATATGCAAGAATATCAAGTCACATGGTGTTCACCATAGCTCATAAATATCCACGGTATGTCTAATGACAATAAGTCTCATGATGTATGTCATATGGATACTAAGTTTATGTAGAGACATGTCACTATGTGATATGTTTCATAGGGTCCAATCAATATGTAATACTAAGTTCAGAAGGATCCTAATATGATTCATATGGATACTAAGAAATCATGTGTTACATAATTTGTGATATGAAGTATCACCTAACATGTGATATGAGGAATTACCTAACATGTGATATGAGGAATCACCTAACATGTGATACCCAGTTTTCAATATCACCTAACATGTGATATGACGAATCACCTAACATGTGATACCCAGTTTTCAATATCACCTAACATGTGATATGAGGAATCACCTAACATGTGATACCCATTTTTCATATCACCTTGATATGAGGAATCACTTTTGATCGTGATACCTAATTTTCATACCACCTTGATATGAGGAATCACTTTTGATCATGATACCTGATTTTCATACCACCTTGATATGAGGAATCACTTTTGATCATGATACTTGATTTTCATATCACCTCAGATCATGATGAAAGAATATAGTAAATAGGAACATTACATTCCATTTACATATAACCCTATTATGGTTTGTGTATAGACATATAACTGTCTACCATAACGAATCTCCATGTTACAAGATCGTCACCTTGTAACATCAAATACAAGTGTTCATTGTCAAAAAGTCATCACCTTTCTCCAATGTTCACAGGAGGGCCCATAAGTCCTAGAGTCACACACATGAAATCCACCTTGACTCATGTCAGAGGGTGGATCCATCATGACTCATCCCAAAGGGTGGAAAACAAGGGCTTTCACCTTAGACTTCTCTCTCAAGGAGAAGAATGCAATAACATACAAGATAATAGATGAAACTCCTTTTCATCTAAGGCTTCATTCTCCAACATGCCAAGTTTATCTCAAAGATACACAACCTTACCTTTAGCAAGAACCTTGGTGATAATATCAACCATATATTCTATAGGGATAATGTACCTTGAATAGCATACTTATGCACTATATCTCTTATATAGTTTGCATTACTTTAGGTGAACCCAAGTTATGTAGGAGATAGCATAAAATGATTTTAAATGCCTCGTGATATTATTTGTGAATTTTGTTCATGTCGTCTGCTCATTCCCAACGATGAGTATCTTGAGAAGAATCCATGCCCAAAACTTCAAGGAGGAGATTCTGAGTGAACGGTGACCTCAAAAATGTGTTTTTCATATGAACTGATCAATGCTATGAAGACCATTCTCGATATTCCTTTTATATCAATTCTTTCTCACATTTGCAGTTTGGCTCTGATACCATGTTAAATTTTGAGATCACTGCAAATGTAATAGCACAGTCGTAAAAGTATGTGTTTTCCAAATGCATCGATCTCTTGTATATATGCATAGTAAAGACAAGAAGAGACATGTCCCTTCATGGGACATGTCTATTCATTAATCTAAGATATTAATTTAACTATAAATTCATTATAAGAATAAATAAAAGATTAACTTCATATATATATATATATATATATATATATATATATATATATATATGTCAATTCTTATAATAATTATATAATCAATTTTATTTATCTGACCAATGCTACATACATCAATAGAAACTATTAAATTGAATGGATATAAATTATATACACTCACTCATATGAACTAATTATTTTCAACTTTTCAACTTACCCAAAACCATTTTTAAGCTTCTAAATCATAGTGGGTATGTGTAAGCTATGTAAGATCTTTCTAGTTTGGCTTGTTCATATTAATAACACTACCCAAATTGTTGTATGTGTAGGATATGTTTATTGCAGGGATCGACACAACTTCAATAGCAATTGAATGGGCAATGATAGAGCTTCTGAAAAAACTAGCTCTAATGAGAAAAGCCCAAGAAGAGCGGGGTGAAGTTGTGGGAGTGGAGAGAAGAATGGAGAGGTAGATATAGAAAATCTTGAATATCTCAAAGTAGAAGTGAAAGAAGTGTTTTGACTGCACCCTCCAGTCCCATTGATTATTAGAAAAGTAGATGTGTCTCGTGAGATTAATGGGTTTCTTATTCCAAAGAATACCCAAGTGCTTGTGAATTTGTAGGCCTATGGGGAGAGACCCTAGCGTGTGGAAGGATCCCTTAAATTTTAATCCATATAGGTTTTTATAATCCAACATTGATTACAAAGGCCATGATTTTGAATTGATACCATTTGGGGCAAGAAGAAGGATATGCATTAGGCTTCTGCTAGCACACAGACAAGTTCATCTGGTTGTGGGTTCATTTTTGCAAGCCTTCACTTGGCCCATTCTTATAGACACTAAGGCAAGCATTGATATGTATGAGAGACTTGGGATAACTCTACGAAAAGTTGTGCCACTCACAACTATTCCAACCCTAAGACATGGGGTGAAGTTTTAGTGTTATAGTTTTCAAGTTAGTTAATGTTTTAGTGTTATAATATTTTGAAAATAAGTAGGGGTTGATCTCATTGGGTAGAGTTTTGGTATAGAGTTAGTGATTTTAATATTTAGTTTGGTATTATATTTATATTATATATATTGACAAATGATGTGAAAGATAATAAATATTGTGAATTAGTTATTGTTAAGGAGTAATTAGATCTAATTAGGTAACATTTATCTAATTCAATTTTGTTTTTGATGAATAGGTCATTTCTATTAATATATAATTAAAAATAAGTTATTCACAAGAAAAAAAGGAGTACATAGAGTCACTCCACAAGAGTCACGGGGATGTCTAGAAAGTTAGCTAAAAACATAAACATGGGCAGAGCCTAGAAATAGCAACAAGAAAACAAATCACTAAGAAACTAAAGAAATGCCTATGAAAGGTGGAGAATCATGATCATTCTTCTTTCCCATACATCAATAGGGTCAGGATTGGGGTCCAGAAGGGACCATCCTTCCTTTGTGTTTTCTTCTTCTTCATTCTCTTTTCTGGTAGGAGAAATTTTTAGAGCCAATTAAACGAACCACTTGGAAGAAGTCATGAGAAACCCAACATCACCATTGGATCCTAGCTATCAAGAGCCACCCAGAGAAAATGAAATTACACTATCTATAAGACAACCAAAATTTGAGCCACCACAAGGTGGTGAAGCTAATTTGTGATGCTAAATATTTCTTCCCCTGCTAGAAGGCCGGTGAGAGACCTGGGAGAACAACATATCTAAACGATGGGTGGAAGAAATGTAGCCACACTAGAGGCCAAAAGAAGAGAATTCTTGTTAGAAGAAGAAATATTTGGTAGCACTCTAGAAACTATACAAGGTACATTGCCCCAATGCTCAAGTAACTCTTGCAAGCGGGCCACCTTGGTAGCTTGTACTTAAATCTACATCATGACAATATTACATATACATGCTTTACCATATAAAGAAATAATAATATAAAGAAAGTTGCGATTAAATAACACAACATTTCTATCTGTCCATGGAGTGAAGAGGATTTCTATCCTAAAAGTATGTCAAATCTACAAAAATTTGAAGGGAAGTCTTGGAAAATCTCTCACCAAAATCATATGCCAAAAGAAGTCATGAGTCCAAACCTAGAACTGTTGGGCTCTTCTTCAATACAAGAAAATATGAATGAACATCTCAAGTTGTCTAAAAAAAGAACATTGAGGGTCTAGCACTCCCAAATTTTAGAAACAAGAGGCCAAAGGCAAGCCTTGGAAAAGAATACACCAAGTGAAATGAGCCACTTTAGGCTCCACTATGGTAGACTAGACCATGAGAAATTTGTGTCTCCAAGTGGACTAAGAAGAATGCAAGTTCCATTGCTAGTTTAGAGTGGGGACCATAGGTAGGTGAAGAACTAGTCAGTGGTAGCCCATCTTAGGCTTGTACTTTAAAAAAGAAGTACATGGAAACTACCACCATTCCTTCCACCATGGCTTGACATAATGAATGCTAAGCTTTTGAAGCATATTTAGAGGCAATATCAAGACCACCAAGTTGAAAGTTTTTAGATCTAGGTGAGTTAGACAAAACTTAGCCTACATATCTTCAAAAGTGTGAAGATTCATAGTAGTATGAGAAGAGAGATCTTTTGGAGTGCAAATCTTGCATTTGTTAAAACACAGAGCATGGAGGCCAATAACTCTAGCTAAAGGGAGTCATTGATTCTGGATAAGTGAAAACCACCAAATTTTATGTTGGTTGAAAGAAAAACCATCACAAAAGCATGCCCAATCCTAGAAAAGCCAAGGTTTGATAGCTTCACAGGTACACCAAATGCTTTTGGCAACAAAAGTGCCCTAGATCTAGATTGTATCTTTCATTGTAAGAAAGGTTTGAAAGTCAATCCCCTTACATGTCAATCTATGAATTGGATGGCCTAAAGGAATAAAATGCCTGAGAAGAATTTGTTGGGCTTCATTTCCAAAAATGTCCCAAACAACCCATTTGGCACACAGGGCTAGACCTTGTTTCTAGGTGGATAAGAGGCAAAGGCGTCCGGACTCCCTTGGTAGATAGAAATACTCCTAGGTGACTCTATGAAATCTATGATGGTCAGCTCTAAAAGCCCATAAAAATTCACATGAAAGCTTTTCAATTTTACTGTAGGTGGCCTTTGAGGGAGCCCAACATGAAGAATAGTAAACATGGGTGGCAGCCAAAACTTTCATACAAATCTGAAATTTACCAACCAAAGAAAGTGGTTTGGTAATCTAGTAAGCAATTTTTTCTCTATCCAAGCCAACACCCCATTCCAAAGGTCAACAATATAACCCAAGAAAGTATAGGAGATGCCCAAAATTCTAAAAAATTCACCATGTTGAATCCACTTTCACCAATATTGGAGAATCGAAGGCGGGTTGGGAAGAAAATATTACATGTATAGCTATTTTATGTGCTATTGAATCACTAACCCATAAGCTTAAAAAAAAGTTTCAAGGCAATGAAGAGAATCCAAGACATTATCTTCATCCTCAATCAACTTAAGAATAGAATCATCAACAAAATAGCTATTGACAAGATGAGAAGGTGACTAGGGTAGGAAAATTCCCGTAACACAACCTGTTGAAATGGTAGAGAACAAAAGATAGCCAAATTCTTCGGCTGCAAGAACATAAAGAGAAGGGGCCAAAGGGCATCCCTTGTGAATAGATCTGAGTAGGCCAAAAGCATTGGATTATTGACCATTAATGGTGATGCAAGCCAAGGCATTGAAAAAAAGCATCTAAACTGATTGAATGCAATTGTAGTTGTCTCTTTCTTTATTTTTTCCTCCTTTCATGTTTCTTACTTATCCTTTCAATTTTTCTTTTATTATTATTTTTTTTCTTTGACCATACACATCAACATAGATATATTAGGCTTGAACAAGCATCTGACAGAATACCCAAGTGCTTGTGAATTTATGGGCCATGGGGAGAGACCCTAGTGTGTGGAAAGATCCCTTAAATTTTAATCCTAATAGATTTTTGGAATCCAACATTGACTAAAAAGAGTAGTATTATGAATTGATACCATTTGGAGGAGGAAGAAGGATATGTGTTGGACTTCTATTGGCTCATAAACAAGTTCATCTATTAACAGGATCAATGATGCAAGCTTTCAATTGGTCCATTCTTATGAAAAATAAGGCAAGCATTGATATGTCTCAAATATTTGGACTAATTGTACAAAAATTTGTGCCACTAATAGTTATTCCTACACTAAGAGATGGGGTCAACTTTTGGTGTTAAAAATCATATAAATTCTTGTGTTTGAATTTGATACTTGTGGTAGTGAGAAGGCAATTTTAATATTTCAATACTTGAATAAATATTCAAATTAGAAGGTTGGACCATAAATGTGAGTTATAAATACTTAAAGATCTATTTTTCACTACCTTATATATAAATGAAATATGTTGCTTGTAGGAAATTGTTAAATATTTAAAATTTATGTGGAAAATGTGTATTTAGGTGTAGATAAATGAATAAAATATTTGTATTTAGAGAAACTTTATGTAAAAAACATTTATGTGTGAAGTTAAAAGGTAATAAAAGTACAAAGATGTATTTATTAAAATCGAATTAAATTTTAGCTTTTTGTTTTTCTATTGTGCTCCTATAATGTTGTCATTGTGGATAAAGTGTGTGTGTTGCCACTTTTTTTTTTAACTTACAACTTCTCAAAACATAACTTATTCTTAAGAAAATTAGCTCTTTTATTATGTAAAATCTTCCACAAATTTTAATACAAAATAATGAAAAATAAATTACATATTTTAGTATCTATATGCATATGTATATGTATATGTATATGTATATGTATGTGTAAAAATATATACACATGTGTGTGTACACATATGTATACATATATGTATGTGTATTCATATATGTATACGTATATGTATGTGTGTACACATACATACATATACATACATATTCTTTTACTATATTTAATTTTTTTAAGTATTATTTTTCATTATTTGTAAAATTTGTGCAAGATTTTACATAATAATAGAGTTTTTATCTTAACAATAAGTTATGTTTTGAGAATTTGCAAGTAAAAAAAGACTACATTTTTCACATTCCTCTCTCTCACTCACTCTCTCATTGAAGTATATTAAATATATTTCTATTTAAAATATAATAACCATAAATTATATCAAATCACCACTAATGCATCCAAGAAAAGAAATTTTTTATTTCTTAATATCTTAATGTTGCATTTAACTTGTGGCCGATGATCAATCTAAGAGAGTCCTAATATATTCCATTAAAATTTTGAGCTTTATTTCATTTGACTTGTATGTGCTCCATGCCCTTTCATGTTATATTTTAATTAGTTTATATTTTTTAGTTTTTGACTTTTCTCTCATTGTGACCTAACTTAATACTTATGTGTTTGCACATTTATTCCTTGAGTCTTGAGTCTCATGTGTCTATGATCTTGGTTTCTTTGTTTCTCTCATATCAGACCTAAGATTATTGTGTGTTATGTTTTATTTGATGATTTGGTGTTAATAATGCTTGTGTCTTGGAGTCCCAAACTTGAGTTCTCATATCAAATGTTGTCATGTTTTCA
Source organism: Chamaecyparis obtusa (assembly GCA_027943335.1). NCBI lineage: Eukaryota > Viridiplantae > Streptophyta > Pinopsida > Cupressales > Cupressaceae > Chamaecyparis > Chamaecyparis obtusa. The sequence continues at coordinate 1,296,862 of BSBK01000329.1, read as the reverse complement.
TTGATTCACTAGGCCTAGTGAAATTTTGAAAGACCAATGTTACAACCTATTGACTATATTTGTCTCCTCTCCCAATCATTCTTGATGTACTTGATATGGAATTATTTAGCATATTAATAATCATTTAATTTGAAGAGAGACTAGGTGTCTTGTGCATGAATAGGAGTACAAGGTAGCTTCAAACATTATAAGCCATATGTAGACCCAAACCAAGTTGCTTGACATCATAGACTATAAAATGATTATGTTTCTATATAATTTTTAATATATATTTTTGTGATATTTCACCTAATATTGAAAAGTTTGAAATGTAACTTAATATTTTAATATAATACTTAGATGAGATTCTAATAAAAAATGACATACTTTATAGGCAATTATTTTGAGAATAAAATGAAAGGACCATTCTTATTAAGTGACCTACATATAGTTTTATATGATTGTGAATGTGACCCTAAGAAATTTTGTTTTCCTATTAATAGACCCAACAAATTACATAACATAGAATTGTTGGCATTAAGCAGAATTGCCACTAGTACAAACCGAGCAAACAGTACAAACCGAGCAGACAGTGCAAACCGAGCAGATAGTGCAAACCGAGCAGACAGTGCAAACCGAGAAGACAGTGCAAACCGAGCAGACAGTGCAAACCGAGCAAGTTAGTACAAACCGATCAGGACAATGTAAACTGAGTAACATCTTGTCTACCGAGTCACCAGTACTTACCGAGTTCAATACCTACCGAGTGATCAGTATGAACCGTGCCTTCACTTCTACCGAGTGCATGACGATGCCGAGTAATGCAGTGGTCGCCGAGTATCAGAAAGTCACCGAGTCAGTTTGAAGGAACCGAGTAACTACTTGGGCCGACTTAGTAGCACTTATGTTTATTTGTCAAGCCGACTGTGTAATTGTAATTGTAATTAATTGTTTAAGACCTGTATATAAGCAATGTTGTAAAAAGAAAATATATGAATATAATCATATGTGAAAGAGAAAGAAAGGCAGAGATAAGCGAATTGCAGAAGGCTTCAGAAGTATAAGGTACAGTAAAGACAAATTCATCACAGAAGGTGATCAGTACATCAGAGAATCTCAATCAGCAATCCAGTTGCAAAGCAGAGATCTACTGTTTCATTCTAACAGGTGAATCAGTACTAAATCCTTTAACCGGGTAGACTTAACAGTCTTTGTAAAAATATCTTTACCGAGTGCATACTTCACTGTATGTTTGTAAATCCTTTAACAGGGTGGATTTAGCAATCCTTATTGCTCCTAACAGGGCAGATCATCAAAAGTGATCAAATTTTAAGCCTTAACCGGCCAACTTTATTCTGCAGTACTAAAGCTTTGTGGGTTTCATCCCCACCCCAGTTTTACTTTCTTTTGGAAGGTTTCTGGGTAACCAAATCTATGTGTCATTATTGTGAATGCTTTCAAGTTTCATGCTTTCTGTATGCAAAGGTTAAAAAGTAAAATACATGTTAAAATTAGAAGAAAATTGAAGTTACTGATTCACCCCTCCCCTCTCAGTAACTCAGTTAATTCCTGAATATTTCCAACAATTGGTATCAGAGCAGCATTGGTTCTCAAGACAAAGCTTAACTAGCTTGAGCAAAGATCCAGGACAATGGAGGTATTCAAACTGAACAAGGTGATTGAAAATGAAAAGCTAGATCTGGAAATGGCCATAGCTAAACTCAAAGAAGAAAAAGAACATCTTTCCCAATCCCTAAAGAGAAGGAAGGAACTTGCAAATCAGATGAATGATCAGAATTACATTGAAGAAAAGATTGAAGATCTTCTTCCCTCAAATAACTCAGATGAAGCAAACAATGCTATCAAAGAACTTCTAGAAAAGAATGGGTCTCTGCAGGAAGAAGTGAGAAAATTGAAAATAGAACAAGAACTACACTCTACAAGATTCTGTGAGATCTTGGAACAAAGAAACAAGTTGAAAGATGAATTAGATGAAAGAAACATTGAAGTCCAAAACAAAACCCTTTAGCTAGAAAATCTAATTGATCAGATCTCTCATGCAAATGAAGAAATAGAAAACACAAGAGAAGAACTAAGATCTGAAAAGGAAACCAATCTAAGATTGATGGATGACCTAAACGCTGAAAAACAAATCAATGAAGGAATGCTGAAAAGTCAAGAAGACTTGAATCAGCTGTATGAACGAAATCTTCATAGGCAAAAAGGAAAAGCAGGACTTGGATACAAAGAAGAAGGCGAATCCTCTAAGAAAGGTACTCAAAGAAATCAAAAACCTACTTGTAATCATTGTGGTAAAATAGGACATACTTCAAATAAATGCTGGAACAATGAAAAAGTAGAATTCAATGGAAAATGTTATAGCTGCAATCAACCCGGTCACAAAGCAAATGAATGCAGGGAAAAACCTAGATTCAGAGGTAATTGTCACAAGTGCAACAAACAAGGTCACAAGGCATCCGAGTGCAGATCCAAGATATTTAATCCAGCAGAACAAATTGTGAAAGCAATGTTTGGATGGGACTACAACACCTGGTGTAGATGTCATTACTGTGGAGAATATGGACACATTGGCATGAATTGCATAAAACATCATCTAAGGAAAAGAGATACTACCATAAGATGTTTCAAATGCACTAAACTCGGTCACATAGCCAGAAACTGCATGAATGCTAGTGAAATTGAAGAAGGAAAGAAGAATGAAGCAACTAAGGTCAGGAAACAGGTGAGACAAAAATGGATTCCTAAAGCTACCGAGAAATCCAGTCCAAGTAATGGAATGGATGGCTCTACCGACTCAAACTAAATTTCCAAGGAAGCACTGGAATTGTATTCTCATAGATCAATCTCAAGCAGTTCCAGAACCGAAATTAAAAGAAAAGTCTAAATCAGCATGCAAGATGCAGTGAGATCACAGGGAGGTCGGTATAGTCTTCACCGAGCAAGGTCGGTATAGTCTTCACCGAGCAAGGTCGGTATAGTCTTCACCGAGCAAGGTCGGTACCTATCTTTACCAAGCGAGGTCGGAGCAGTATGAATTCTCGAGTTCACCGAGCTGTGAAGTCTTTTTCGAGCAATTAATTCTTAGTGGGTGATAGTCTGTTAGAGTTCCTACCCTAATTTGAAATGAGCATTAATGAAAAAATTGTAAACAAAAAGCAAGTAATCGAACTCATTCTTCACCGCAAATCTTTAGCACTTTGAGAGTAGAAAATTTCAAGGGCAACCCGGCGATTCAATACTTTTGCGAAAGGAATTTTCTGTGAGCTACCATGGCATCATCCAGCACTTCAGCGAAGAAAGGATCTGATATGTTAGTCCAAGGGGAGTGGAAAGCACCAGATTTTAAGATCGTGCCCGCAATTGCAGCAGCCCTAGATCTGAACGGAGCTCAATCTCAGATTCCTCCTAAGGTACTGCTTATTAACGATATCCGCAATCATTTTAACTATTCAATTCAAGAAATGGGAAATCTAGAACTAGACATTGTGCGTGAGGAACTATGTGTGGATAGTATTTTGAAACCTGAGCACAAACATCTGGAAGATAAGGGTTTAGTTCACATTGCACATCTTCCTCGAAACTTTCGAGATAAATGGGTTAGGTACATTCTTAGCCGAGTACACGATGGCAAGATTTGGCTTGAGAAACCTATTGAGATCACAAAGAAAATGATTCAACAAGTTACCGGTCTTCCCATGTTGAACAAAGCTAAAACTACCAAAACCCTAGGTCGGACGGAACTAGAGAAGAAAACCCTAGCCGAGTGGGATGGTAGAGGCATGAAAGTTAGCAGCATTACCGACGCTGAACTGAAGTTTGGTACACATATCATTGCCCACAAGATTTACAGTTCTAGTCGACAGAACAGTGTCTCCTGTGAAGCTGTTGACCTAGCATACAAAGTGGTCAAAAACAACTTGACATTTGACCTAGCAGACTTATTGTTGAAACAGTTCAACAAGAACATGGAAAGCATCAAAACTTCCAAAAACAATCCATGTAAGTTTGGATCCTTGTTAGTCTGTTTATTCTTCTATGTTCAGAAATTCTTCCCTTCTAAAGGAAAAGTTGTATGGAGAAAAGATGTGCCAGTACTTTATGAAATAAATGAATACATCGCAGAAATGGGTGAAAACTTTGAAAGCATCATGGATAACTATTTTGAGTCTTTCAAAGAGAAAATGAATGACAGATTTCGGATTCCACAGAAGTTGGTGGAAGATTACAAAGATGACATCTATTTTATGGTAGATTGTGATAATGTGTATATTCAAGCAGTTAAACCAAGAACTGTATATGTAAAACCTCTTCCTTATGAGGTAAATATTGATGAAACCAAGAATATCATTGAAGCTCTTCTAAATCAGCCTGTCAATCCCAAAGCTCCATATTTTGGAACATATGATGAAGCTAAGGTGAGAATTGAACTAAGCATAAAGCTTCCACAGGTGGTAAACAAAGGAAAGAAGAGGATAGCCAAAATGCAAATGATAACCGAGGACAAAGAAGAAATAGATGAAAAAGAAGAGGAAGAGGATGAGAAAATAGAGGAACCAGAACCTGCAAAGAAGAAAGGAAAAGTTTTCATCACTAAGGCATCTGTGCCTCCCACTGCTGTGTTTACAAGGACAAATACAAAAGGCAAGGAAGACAAGGCAGAAAAGGCAGATAAAGACATAGTATTCAAAAGGCCTCCTCTAAGCCTTCAAGAAAAGCTCAAACTCTTTAGAGATGGATCAGGATCTGGAGTAAGTAACATAAAATCCTTGAGATATGAAACTAGATCGGAAGCAGAACAGAAGGAAATAGAAGATGCTGTTGTTGAGAAGATGGGACAGTGGAAATACTCTCCTGAAGAAATTACCCCACAGGTTCCAGTAGTTCTATTGAATCCAATAAGAATGAGATGGAGCAATGCAAGGCAAACTGTGATAGACATATTTGATCAAAACCTGAGACAGTTGATGCCGAGCTTGAATAATGATGAAGTAAAGAAGGCATTAAAAGAAAATGAAAATAAGATGACATTGAAGTTCAATACTTGTTTGATTTTGATCAATAATATTGAATCGGTTGTGAAGGCTGCAAAAGCCACATGGAAGAACATATACCACCTTCACCAACCGAGCATTGAAACTGTAATAATAAAAGATATTGAAGATGACAGCGATGAACAAGAAGAATACACCGAGGTAGATGATACTGTAAGGATAGCAGCAGAAGTCATTGCATCCCTTCCTACCTCTCCAGTGAAAATCTCTACATCCAGCCCAGAGACACCTTCTAGCATGGTTGTGACAACTTCTACATTTGTCCAATCATCCCTAGCAACATCAGAGGCAGCTACCATTTCTTCTACCGAGCTGCAGTCTCCTGTACCAGTAAGTTTTCCAGCTTTTGAATCTTCAAGTGTAAATATTTTAAGTTCTCCAGTAGAAAGTATACCAGTATCAATAGCCAGCCCTACTTTATCTACTGTCACTACTACAAAAGCATTAAGTACAGTTAAGCCTAAAGCTCTACCGAGTATAAAATTTTTGGGTAAAAATGTAGTTGAGGATATAGACCTAGATGAAGAGATAGAGATTCCTACATTAGATTTTGCAAATCTCTCAGCAGACCAGATGCAGAATATAGGTGAGATCCTCCAAAGGAAAGCAAAACAAAAGAAGCTTAAAGAGGAGAGAGACAAGGAGTATCAAATCATCAAGGATGCTAAGGAAATTTTGTCTGATGCATTAGGCATTAAAGTAGACTCCTCCCAGCATGTTTTGTTACAATTAGCAGAAGCAGTTGAGAAATACAATGAGGACTCATCCGGGACAGAAAAGTTAGTTGAAAGAGCCGAGAAGAGATTCAACAATAAAGTACTTGAGCACATTGCTCAGCACATAGCTATTAACCAAGTGGAATTGTCTACAGTTTTGTCTAACATAGAATCTATCTATTCGAATGCTACCTCTCTTTTGACCAGACTATGCAATTTTGCCGAGTTCACAAAGGATGTTAAAGATAAAATGAATAAAATGGATGAGGATATGAAGATTAGCATACAAAAGCTACAACTTGAACCAAGTTCAAGCTCTGCTCATCACATGAAAATTTCACACCTATCTAATATGCAGTCTGATCTACTGAAAGAAGACTCAAGGATCCGGTCCACACTGCTAGACATCCAACACATGATCCTTCCCATCATGAATACAATGTATAAGCACATTGAACATTCCAGAACATTGATTCATGACAATCAGTTCTCTATAGCAGATCACATGATTGAACTCTCTGCAGAAGTCCAAATTGCTATACAAACATGTAAGATCCTGCAAGAAAGTTGGGACAGAACCCTGGCACTAATAATGAAGGTACATTCTGATTTCTTATCAAATTTTGGATTCTCTCTGTAAATAACTTGTATATGCACCTTTGCCATTATCGTCAAAAAGGGGGAGATATGTATAGAAGGAGAGATATGTATACAGTTATAGATTTGTATAAGGAACAGTTAGCACATTGAAAGGGGGAGACAATGTATAAAGCCCTATAACAAAGACAAATTTTGAAAAATCAAAATAAAACTCAGCATGATTCGTGTATATAAATTTTGGCCAATAAGTGTTTTTGTCACTAATGCCAAAGGGGGAGATTGTTGGCATTAAGCAGAATTGCCACTAGTGACAACACTTATTTGCATTCTGGATACAAACCGAGCAGACAATGCAAACCGAGCAGACAGTGCAAACCGAGCAGACAGTGCAAACCGAGCAGACAGTGCAAACCGAGCAGACAGTGCAAACTGAGCAGACAGTGCAAACCGAGCAGACAGTACAAACCGAGCAGACAGTGCAAACCGAGCAGACAGTGCAAACCGAGTAGACAGTGCAAACCGAGCAAGTTAGTACAAACCGATCAGGACAATGTAAACCGAGTAACATCTTGTCTACCGAGTCACCAGTACTTACTGAGTTCAATACCTACCGAGTGATCAGTATGAACCGTGCCTTCACTTCTACCGAGTGCATGACGATGCCGAGTAATGCTGTGGACGCCGAGTATCAGAAAGTCACCGAGTCAGTTTGAAGGAACCGAGTAACTACTTGGGCCGACTTAGTAGCACTTATGTTTATTTGTCAAGCCGACTGTGTAATTGTAATTGTAATTAATTGTTTAAGACCTGTATATAAGCAATGTTGTAAAAAGAAAATATATGAATATAATCATATGTGAAAGAGAAAGAAAGGCAGAGATAAGCGAATTGCAGAAGGCTTCAGAAGTATAAGGTACAGCAAAGACAAATTCATCACAGAAGGTGATCAGTACATCAGAGAATCTCAATCAGCAATCCAGTTGCAAAGCAGAGATCTACTGTTTCATTCTAACAGGTGAATCAGTACTAAATCCTTTAACCGGGTAGACTTAACAGTCTTTGTAAAAATCTCTTTACCAAGTGCATACTTCACTGTATGTTTGTAAATCCTTTAACAGGGTGGATTTAGCAATCCTTATTGCTCCTAACAGGGCAGATCATCAGAAGTGATCAAATTGTAAGCCTTAACCGGCCAACTTTATTCTGCAGTACTAAAGCTTTGTGGGTTTCATCCCCACCCCAGTTTTACTTTCTTTTGGAAGGTTTCTGGGTAACCAAATCTATGTGTCATTATTGTGAATGCTTTCAAGTTTCATGCTTTCTGTATGCAAAGGTTAAAAAGTAAAATACATGTTAAAATTAGAAGAAAATTGAAGTTACTGATTCACCCCTCCCCTCTCAGTAACTTGGTTAATTCCTGAATATTTCCAACAAGAATTTGTAGTGTGGAAAAATGTGATGGATAGGTAGGGTTTTTAACAATGCACCTAATAGAAGTCCTAAACCAATATTTACCAAAAAATATATAAATTGAAATGATAAGTAGAGTAAATATGGAAATGCTTGTAAAGAATACTGAAATTAAATAAGATGAAATACATACCTCATAATAAAGCTGATCTGGAAAATGTTGTTTTCTAGTGTCTCTACTCAGTTTCGGGAAATAGTGTAACCGAATCTGGGCTAAAAACATAGAGATAGGGAAAACCCAGAAACCTTCTGCTTTTCTAAGACAGATCGACCTTGACCTAAATACAGGGGCATAATTTTTCCCTTTATGTCGACCTTGACCTGCATTGTTCTGATGCAAAATCTATTCGCAGATCCTAGAAATTTTCCAAAAAGGGTACTCGGATATGCTCTGCAACTCTTATAATAGCAACTATAGATATCTGAAAATGGATTTTTGGGGTGGCTATATAGGTTTTTTCCTTAGTCAAAACCCCATTTTAGTGATCTCCACCTCCATGAATAGCTGAATGTAATAGTATATGTGTGTGTATTGAATGTGCAATGCCAAGATCTGAATCCTCTAGATTGAAACCCTAGCATGAATTGATATGAGAAAGTAATGCATAGATTTTAATATGATAAATAATTCATACCAAAACCCCAAGGCTAAAGTACTCCTACCAAAATCACAATCCATAATTGCTACCCCATAATTGTATCTTTGAATGCTTGAATGTTGAAAATGTTGGAACAAGGAAGAAGGAATCTTTCTTACTCCAAATGAATGTCCACAATAGCTTATCCAAAAAAATTCTTGATATCAACAATATCTTGATCTTGTATATCATCCTCTTTCAATCTTCCATCATCAGTTCACCATCACTTGCTTGCTTCAATCGATTGTGTCCAAATGAAGGTAAAAGAGAGTGCTTATATAGAGATTTCAAGGCAAGGTTCCTCGGGAAATGTAAGGGCCCATAATTCAAATTTCCCCTTGAATTATAGTCCAATCATAATAACCAACTAAGGAGGGAAAGTAATTAAATGAATTTTAAATTAAAACCCTTCCGCATTTGGATCAGGAGGCCCAACATTAATTTCGGGGCCCATTGTGACCAAATTTTGAAAAGGGGGATCAAAACCAGACATGGGTCAAGGTCGACCTTGACCTTTACCTAGGTCAGGGTCAACCTCAACCCTGACCCAAAGGTTTAGGCAGCACAGTCAACTTTGAAAATAGGGAAGTCCTGGTGTTGGCCAGAGACTTGGAATGATGAGAAAACAAGAGTGCCAAAAAAGGGCACAAAGACCTAGAATGAATGTGATGATGGATAGGAGGACCAATAACTAGATCCTACCTAGAAAATAGAGCCATAGAGAAGGGAAATCAAGGAGAATCATTGGGATCCTAACCCTAATTTCACCTAGAAACAAAGAATAAAGTGCAAATGCATCCTAAATGCAAATCTTATCATGAAAAATGCACTAAATGAGGGTGCTAAACCTATCAAGATGGAAGTTCTTCCATTTTAAGATGATACATTTGGCCCCCACTTTAGCTTAGATATGACACTACGTGAATATGCAAGCTAAAGTAAGAAAACAACATAGTAAATAAAAAGGATATAGCCATGTCCTCAATGTAGATATCCTGTAGAAAACTATTAGTACCTTCAGCACACAAGGTTAATGAAAATCCATAAATCACCTAAGAATTACTAGAATGAAATTGAGAAGTGAATAGAGCCCCTTATGCCCCCCTTGTTTTGGCTTTCTACTTCTAAAGGGTGAAACAGGGTGATAAGGATAACCTTATACACTAGATATGTAGTTTGTTGAGAAAGTATTTTCCTAAACCAATTATAAGGATTCCCATCCTTCCTAAATTGATTCAAGGGGTTAGGTATCTAAATCACAATTCCAACGCCATTGATGAAACTAAAAATGGAATTACCAAACTCAAGTTATGATGAAAAAGTGAATTTCTATCTAAATGCATATGAAGAGAAATTTGAATTTAACACAAGTAAACCATAACAAACCCTAATTTTGACTATAAATAAGGAAAGATAACTTATACTTACTCATTCTTACCATTTGTAGATTCAAAGAGAGAAAGAAGAATGTTGAGCAGAGAAGAACTTCGAGCAACGCACATGGAGCTCCTAAGAGAATGCCTGGCTACCAGATGGCTTCTTCTTGGGGTGAGTTTGTTGTTATTGATTTTTGTACTTCTTAAATTCTTGTTTTTGTAGGCAAGGTCAACCTAGACCCTTAAAGGTTGACCCTGACCTAGTTATGTTGACCTTGACCCTCAAAGGTCGACATGAACTGGAAGGTCTTCACCTTTTTTGGAATGAGGTTGAGCTTGACCCAAAAAGGTTGACCCTAACCCAGGAATGTTGACCTTGACCCAGGAAGGTCAACCTTGACCTAATTGAGGTCGACCTTGACCTAGTCAAGTTGGATTTATAGATTTTTTATTCTAGAATGCTGATATGATGTTTTTTTGTGCTTACAGGACCTAGTTTGTCTTCGACAACATCCATTTGGAGGGTTACTAGTGGTTATCAGAGAGAGACTATTTGAGCTAAGCGAGGATGAGATACAATTATTGAGAGACATAGGACTATGCTGGGTAACAGTCCTACCAAAAATTAGACTTCACTGAGCTATGTTATCGGCTCTCATAGAGAGGTGGGATGAGGATACATGCTTCTTTCATCTTCCCTTATGTGAGATCACTGTGACACTGGAGGATGTATACATGATCGTATGACTTCCAGTCTAAGGAAAGCCTATTAGACCAAGATTATAGTGGGGTCTTGAGGGTACCCACATAGATGAAGAGTATTTCTTGGGATAGGTTCCACATATGCGAACCCAAGTAGATCAGATCACTCTATTAGCCATACTAGCAGGCCCTACACCTTTGGTACAGAGAGTGATGCTATGTATACTATCCTTAGTTGTAGTACCCAACACAAAGGGTATAATCTTTTCAACACCTTTCACCCATCTTGTATGTAGTATGGAGAGTGATAGGACTATCTTCGTGTGGGGCCGCAACATGCTAGCCCACTTATACCATGAGCTATGTAAGTTGGTGAGATATTAGCAAGAGAGTCTCATGGTATGTACACTGTTGTAGATTTGGTTTTTTGAGAACTTCACATGTACACAACCATAGGGTTTTCCTATGATGATAGATGCTAGCACACCAAGAGGCTTTTCTTATCCATTGAGAGATGTCTGGTAGCATGGAGATATCCTCTATTAGAGGGTATGTCTAGACTGTATTCCAAGCACATATGTGATATGGAGACCCTATTGTCGCATGATAGAGTGGCCAGATACATGACCCCGAATGAGGCACTCATAGCAGTGCAAGCTACTAGAGGGTCATCAGAGTCACATAGTGATGCCATACTACTATGATTGAGTGATGAGACAATTTGGTCTAATACAGGGGCTCCCTAGAGCAATACCTTGGTATACACATCTAATGAGGTATTATCAGAGAATCGGCACCATACTTCGACCATCAGTAGAAGACATAGATGATAGTGATACAGATGAGACAAAGGATATAGAGGTATCACTAGATGTGTCTTATTCAAGCATTAGCTAAGACTACATCAGATACTAGAGTCCGAAGGGAACCCACCCCATCTTCCCTAATTACTATCCCATAGGTGATCTAGGCTTTTCAGAGAGGACACAACAGGATGGTGGCACAAAAAAGGATGATGAGGATCACAAAGATGATGATGGACCCATCTCTAAGGGAGACCCCATGGAGGAGGAGAGGGTAGAGGACAAAGTAGAGGAGATGCCCCCAACTAATAGAATAGGTGTGGATGTGCATGTTTTTTAATGCATCACCACTGAGATCACGATAACTTCCACATGCCCATACAAAGACACCACCTCCAAGACCTAGAAATAGCCATCATGGAGAGAGAAGTCACTCCATGCCCTCACCATCTAGATCCTTTAGTGACACCCAGGAGGGAGATACATGTATAAAACATGCATTTGATTTGAAAATTTAACTTAATTTGTGAAGAAAAATTACTAAAAGATAAATAAATTTCCATTCTATAGCTAGCGTGGTGGAGTGGAGGAGTTTTGTATTCGAGGTTATGAAGGATACATGTTTGACCTACTGACTACTAGCCAATGAAGGAGAGTCTCCCATTGGTCACAGAGATCCTGATAGGAATGCTGATAACTTTGTGTGTGTCCAACAAGAGCTGAGGTTGTGTAGAGAGAGAGAAGAGAGACTGATGGCTGACTTATGGAGAGCACAAGTGCATGTATGATATGAGCATATCAAGGAGCCACTCACGGACTACCAAACACTAATCTACATCCTCTCCTCATAGGTCAGAGAGATCTGGGAGTCATTGACCATCAGAGCATAGAGATTGACAAAGTGATAGATAGGGCCTTGTGGCACATATGTATCAAAACTCAAAAGATTTTATAAATGAAAAACTTTCTCTACTAGTTAGTTCTATGTGTTTGATTACTATATTTTCATCAATAACATAAAACTTAACAAAAAGAAATAATGTGTATAAATGTATTCAAATGTAATTTTCTAAAACCACTTAACTTATAAAACAAACATAATTATTCAATAAGGAATACATAAATACACAAGGAAAGAAAGATAAATTAGGGATAATAACATTTGAGATGCATAATTTTATAAGCACCTAAACCAAAGTCCTCAATTACAACAAAAGATCCAAGCCAATTAGGGCTAAACTTCCCCTTTTCACCAAGTAAAGCATTCACATTTTTTTGATTCTCATATAATACTAAATCACCTACTAAAAATGATCGCTCAATTACTTTATGATTAGACTGCTTCTGAAGTGATTTATGATAAGCTTTTATATGTTCCAAAACATTTATTCTTTATTCATCTAACATTTCCAATTCTTGTAATCATTGTTCTCGAAATGTATCCTTGTCAATTATCCCATGAAATGAAACACGTAAAGAAGGTATTTCTAATTCTAGAGGTATAATAGCATTAGCACTATAGAAAAGGTTGTAAGGAGAAGTAATCATGGTAGTATGAACACTAGTCCTATAATCCCATAAAGCATAGGTAAGTTGAGTATGCCAATCTTTCACATGCTTATTAACTCTTTTTCTCAAAATTTATTCAATGATTTTATTCGATGCTTCGGCTTGACCATTAGATTGAGGATAGTAAGGAGTAAAAAATCTATATTGAATTTGATATTTCTCCAAGAATTTTGTGACTTCTTTGTTCTTAAAAGAGGTACCATTATCCGAAACTATCATTGAAGGAATACCAAATCGCGTTCTAATAATTTTAAGGATGAAATCACAAATAACATCCGCAATTGTTGAATGAAGAGGGAAAGCTTCCACCCACTTTATAAAGTAATCTGTAGCAGTCAAGATATACGTATTTCCTTGAGAAGAAGTTGGTGAGATTTTTCCAATAAGGTCAAAACCCCAAATACTAAAAGGCCATGGAGAAACTTAATTACGAAGCTCATGAGTAGGAGCATGAATCTAATTACTATGTTGCTGACATTGAGGATATTTCTTAACAAACATAAAAGAATCTTGTTCCATTTTTTTCCAATAATATCCCATTCTAAAAAGTTTATTGACTAGATATTTTCCACCAAAATGTCCCCCACAAGAACCAAAATAAGCTTCTGCCAAAGCTACCAGGATTTTGGTTCTACCAAGACATCTTAATAGTAAACCCTCATAAGATTGTTTGTAAAGTGTGCCTCCTAAAATGATATAATGTGCTGCAAGCTTCCTAATATGATTACACATGTTCCTTGTTGCCAATTTAGGAAAAGTACCATCTCTCAAAAAAGAAAGATATGAGAATAGCATTCGGCCAAATGCAAAATGAAATAATCTGAGGTAACCTTATTAGAAATTGTAGGGTTTTTAAGAGTTTGTATAGTAAATCAAAATTTTTCAGCATTATTCTCAAGACAAACCAAAGAAGTTGTGCTTGCCATAGCGTCTACATGTTGATTATCTTTCCTAGGTAAAGTTTGAATCCTATAAGAAGAGAATTGTGAAAGCACATCAAGTGCCTAATCTCTATATTGTGTCATTTTATGATTCTTAGTCTGATAACCTCCTATAATCTATTCTACAATCAATTACGAATCTCCATAAATTTCCAAATTTTTAATGTTAAGGGATGAAGTTGGTCATAAACTAGCTATAAGAGCTTCATACTCTGCAACATTGTTAGTACAAGGAAAATTCAATTTATATGATAAAGCGATTGGTTTTTTCATAGGAGGGATCAAGATAATCCCAACACCAAAACCTATCTTACATCTAGATCCATCAAAATATAATTCCCAAACATCATCTTGTTTAATAGCTCGAATGTTTTCATCGGGGAATTCTATCGCAGTAACACATGTATTGAAATGAGGACAAGGAGATTCAACCAAATAATCTGTTAAATCTTGTCCTTTAATTGACTTTTGAGAAATGAAATTAAGATCAAATTTTGTAAGTAACATCACCCATTTTTCCAAATGGCCAGAGAGATCAATTTTTGAGAAAAGATGTTTCAAAGGATCAAATTTAACAATCACATTGACTTCAACATTTAAGAGATAATGTCTGAGTTTCTGACAAGCATAAACTGCTGCTAAGAATTGTCTTTCCAAATCTATATATCTTATTTTGTAATTGAGTAAATTTAGACTAATGTAGTACACAGATCTTTCCTTACCTTCACTATCATACTGAGCCAATAATGCACTCACCACTTTCAAAGTGGCTGAAGTATACAGATAAAAGGTTTTATCAAATTGAGAAGGTTGCAAAATAGGAGGATTGGCGAGATACTCCTTAAATTTCTCAAAGGATTGTTTACATTCATTATGCCAAGAGAAAGTGGTATCCTTTCTAAGAAAGGAAGTAAAAGGAACAATTCTATCAGCTAAGTTGGAAACAAAGCGATGAATAGCTTAGATGTTTCCTTGTAAGCTTTGTAACTAAAAAATATTCTTAGGATGAGGCATATTAACAATAGCTTCAATATTTTCAATATCTACCTCTATGCCTCTCTTAGAGATTATAAATCCTAATAATTTACCAGAATCAACTCCAAAGATACATTTCTTAGGATTCAACCTCATATTGTAACTTCAAATCCTTTCAAATATCTATTGTTAAATACTAACATGATCTTCTCTTTGTATAGATTTTTCCAAGATATCATCCACATAATCCTCAAGAACCTTATGATTGTAATCATGAAAAATCAAAGTCATAGCCCGTTGATAAGTTGCTCTTGCATTTTTTAATCCAAAAGGCATCGTGACCCAACAAAATGTTCCCCAAGGAGTTATAAATGTGGTCTTAAATTGATCTTCAAGAGGGATAAAAATTTGATTATAGCTAGAAAAGCCATCCATAAAAGATAATAAAGCATGACCCACTGTCGAATCCATAATCATATCAATATTAGGTAATGGGAAATCATCTTTTAAGGATGTTTTATTTAAATCTCTAAAGTCAGTACACATCCTTATCTTATTTTCTCCTTTTGAAGCAAGCACAATATTTGAAATCTAGTATGAGTAATCAATAGAGTGGATGAATCCAGCATCTAATAATCTTTCAATTTTAGCCTTAACTAATAAAGCAATTCATGGATTCATCTTTAAAATTTTTTGCTTCACAAGTTTAACATTTGGTTTAGGAAAAATATTGTGAGCAATAATCTTAGAATCTATACCTGTCATATCTGAATATGTCCAAACAAAAATGTCCTTAAATTCAATTAAAAGGGAAACCAACTGATCACGTTCATCCTAATTCAAACATTTCCAAATTTTTATCATCTTTTCATACTCATTTTCATCTATTTGAACCTCAACAATCTCAGTTATTAGTAAATCACTTTGTATCAGAGAATCCATCAGTAAAGAAGAAATATTTTGTTCATCATGTTCTCCAAAATAAGCTTATGCAAGTTTAAAAAATAAGGCTTCCATAGTTTGTGATGAAACGTAGGTAAATCCTCATAAACCCCTAAAAAATATGCTAAGGCTTCATTTGTGGGAAAAATATCCAAGGTAGGTCTTTGATTGATGTCAAGGAGGATCGAGTTAACCAACTTAAAATGTCCACCACAGATATGATTAACATTGAGAGGAAAATTAGATGGTTGTTTGTAAGGATTGAACCCCAATCCATGTGTATAATCATAAATTTTGTTTTCCAAAGGTACTTGTATACTTTTCTCATATTTACCACATCCTTTCCCATTAAACCCTGATTTCTTGAGCATATGATAACCAGAACCATATCTATCAGCCATATCAGATGGAGTCCAAGGAGCAGCGTATGTCACAATATCATAGCAATCAAGTTTTATTGTTTCAATTGTTTCTTCAATCGAGGCGGCAACAAAGTTACTTTTTAATTCCTCAAAAAGTGTGGAAGGAGTAAAAAATTGTTTTTCAAATTCATTTTGATGTTTCTTGAATTCTAAATCAGAGACTTTATATTCTCCAATGAAAGAAGGATTAAATTCCAATGTTCCCCAATCATCCTCAGTTAAAGAAGATGGAGCTTCAGTTTGTTTAATCTCAGGTTTCTTTTCAGTCTCTTTGCTTGGTTGGAGAGGCTCAGAAACTTTAACATATTCTTCATTTAAGTAAGGATTCAGCACATCATCCGCATGTAACATATATATTAAGTTGTTATAAATGAACCTAACCTTGTGATGAAGAGTAGAAGGAACTGCATGCATAGTATGTAACCAAGGTCTACCTAAAAGAACATTATAATTGAGAGGTCCAGGCATAACATGAATAGGTGTATTAAGAATAATCAGACCAACTTTAACATGTAAGGTAATAATGCCCAAATTTATCTTTGCAATATTATCAAATCCATGAATAGGGTTATTATCAGGTTGAATAGTTGTAAGATCAGCCTTAATTGTCTTAAGCATATCTATGCTACAAACATTAAGCCCTGATCTATTGTTAATTAATGTTCTATGAATGATACTTTGATTAATAGAAGCAACAACCATAAGAGAATCATATTGATTATGCACCTCAATGGAAGGTAAATCATCATCGGTAAACACAATAGGAGGTATAGAAGGCAAAGTATACATGCACTCCAAAAAGGAATTAATGTTCTCTTGATTAGGAGGCAAAACATGAGGGGTAGATAAAGCCTTTTGCAATGCCTTATGATATGTTAGGGAAGTTTGAAGTAATTCCCATAAAGATATCTTAGCAGGAGTAGCATGTAATTGTCCTACTAAGTCATACTCCTTAAAGTTAGATGGAAACCTAGGAGCTTGAGGAAGCATAGGTTGAGAAGGTGGTAAATAAACTAGAAAAGTATGCCAAGGGTTATTCCATGTGCGATAAGCATGTGAAACAGAATCTATGTTATCCAAGAAATCCAAAGGATCCTTAGGTTTACCATTAATTGTTATTCAAGGACATCCTTTTACTGTCAATAAAGGTTTAGGATATATCACTCTAGGTGTATCAATGTTGCAAATAGTGGAACATGAAGGTAACCATGCACACACCCTATGGTAAAGGTCAATTGAAGAGGTTGTGGAGAAGAGTGAAATAGGAATAGGATCAATGGAGATCTCATTCAAACAACTTTTATCCTCACTTCCATGTACCTCATTAAGGGATCTATCCTATTTTAGAATAAAAGCCTCATCAAAGTATTCAAAACAAAAATCATACATGTTGAACACAAAGTAACACTATAAGCATAAAAAATGTAAATATTTTTGTATTTTTAAAGAAATTTTGCAATTTTTTTTGTATTTTTGAAATATAAATGCAAGAGCATAAAATAAATCTACTTTTATAAGCATGTAAGATCTAACATAAAATAAAAATCTAACACCAAAAAGAAAGAGTTGTCATAAACGGGTTCACCAAAATGTAGTGTGGAAAAATGTGATGGATGGGTAGGGTGATGGATGAAAAATGTGATTGATGTATATGACTTAATATAGTGTTTTCATTATGGCAACACAATCATATAGAAGTTTGGAGTCAACGCACTTAATGAGAAGATCATAAATCGACTAAGTGTTGAAGACTAGATAGTATACAAAGTACCAGAGACTCAGAGCATTAGTGCACATGTGTATGATTGAGTTATGGTGTGTGCCCTAGAAGTTAAGTTGGTTATACTATATTCATGCTTATTCTATGAGTACATAATCAGATATGCAAGTATGAGGAAGATACATGTAGTTGAATTTTCACAGCCAGTGTGTGCCAGTGAAGAATACAGTAAGCAACCGACTATTATCATTTTGAGTTGCGTTTATAATATAATGATGTAAAGGCTATGCTCCCATTATAATTAGGTTTCTGACATGTATTTTTGTTTGTTTGTCAACACACTTGAGCCAATTCAATTGGAAGCATTGTATGTAATAGGTTTAAGGGCTGACCTAGTTGTTTATTTTGTATGCGCATATAAATATGAGATGCACCCATTGTAATAGATATGGATGTTGAAATAGAGTTGTGAAAAGAAGAGCAGAAGTATGTGAAGACACTATAAGATGTATTAGATCTTTGTAAGAGGTCAAAACATTGGCACATCAAAGGAACTGATCTGACAAGCAGTGTCATAGTAATAGTTCATCCAACAGATATAGTGTGTATCTGAGATTAGAAGCTTGTAGTCTCCACCACTTGAGCAGTGAGCTCTAGGATAGTGCATCCACTCCCTTGAAAGGGACTATTGTAAAAGACTCCTAACAGGGTCTACTGTACTTAATGCATTGTAAAGAAACTCCTAACAGGGTTAAGGATCTTCTAACAAGGATCACAAAATACTAGTATAGAATATTAGTGGGTGTTAATTCCCATCGCGGTTTTTACCTATTTGGGTTTCCCCATAATCATATTGGTGTCATGTGTTGATTTAATGTTTCATGTTTATGTGGATGATTATTTCAGTACTTAAGTATTTAATTTCAGTTTAAATATTTAATTAAAAAGATAAAATACAGTGAACACTGATTTAGCCCCCCCCCCGTCTCAGTGTTCCCATTCCTAACAATCCTAAACCAATATTTACCAAAAAAAATATAAATTGTAATGATAAGTAGAGTAAATCTAGAAATGCTTGTAAAGAATACTAAAATTAAATAAGATGAAATACATACCTCATAATAAAGTTGATCTGGAAAATGTTGTTTTCTAGTGTTTGTACTTAGTTTCAGGAAATTTTGCAACTAAATCTAGGCTGGAAACATAGAGACAGAGAAAATTTAGAAACCTTCTTCTTTTCTGGGATAGATCAACCTTGACCTAAATATAGGGGCACAATCTTGCCCCTTTATGTCGACCTTGACCTGCACTATTTCGATAGAAAATATGTTCACAGATCCTAAAAGTTTTCTGAAAAGGGTACTCAGATCTTCTTTACAACTCCCGAAACAATGACTGTAGAGATCTGAAAATGGATTTTTGGGGTGGCTATATAGGGTTTTTCCTTAGTCAAACCCTTTTTTTGGTTATCTTCACATCCACGAATAGCCGAATGTAATTGAATATGTGTGTGTATTGAATGTGCAATGCCAAGATCTAAATCCTCTATATTGAAATCCTAGCATAAATTGATATGAGAAAGCAATGGATAGATTTGAATATGATAAAGAAATCATACCAAGCCCCCAAGGCTAAATTACTCCTACCAAACTCACTATCTGTAATTGCTACCCATGATTGTATATTTGAATGGTTGAATGTTGAAAATGGTGGATCAAGGAAGAAGGAATCTTTATTGGTCCAAATGAAAGTCCACAATAGTTTGTCCACAAAAATGCTTATATCAAACATATCTTGATCTTCTATATCATCCTCTTGTAATCTTGCATCATCACTTCACCGTCGCTTGCTTGCTTCAATCAATTATGTGTCCAAATGAAGGCAAAAGAGAGTACTTATACAGAGATTTCAAGGCAAGGCTCCTCGGGAAATGTAAGGGCCCATAATTCAAATTTCCCCTTGAATTATGGTCCAATCACAATAAAAAAATAAGGAGGGAAAATAATTAAATGAATTTTATTTTAAAATCCTTCCGCATTCAGATCCGAGGGCCCGACATTAATTTCAGGGCCTGCTATGACCAAATTTTGAAAAGGGGGATCAAAACTCAATAGGGGTCAAGGTCGACCTCAACCTTGACCTAGGTCAAGGTTGACCATGACCCTGACCCAAAGGTTCAGGCCAGACAATGTTGAAAATAGGGAAGTGTCAAGATCGACCAGAGACTTGGAATGATGAGAAAATAGGGTAGAGTACCAAAAAAGGGCACAAAGACCTAGAATGAATGTGATGAGGGATAGGAGGACCAATACCTATATCCTACCTAGAAAATAGACCCATAGAGAAGGGAAATCAAGGAGAATCCTCGAGATCCTAACCCTAATTTCACCTAGAAACGGAGAATCAAGTGCAAATGCATCCTAAATGAAAATCTTATCATGAAAAATGTACTAAATGAGGGTGTTAAACCTATCAAGAAGGAAGTTCTTCCATTTTAAGAGGATACAAAATATAAAAGATTTCATTTTCATTTAGTCATCTATATTTTCTTTTGTAATATTTTATCTATTTATATAGATAAGCTTGAAAGATAATTTAAAACATTAATATAATCATATTTAGATGATCTTGAGTTAAAAAAGTCATATTTCCATTGATAGTATTTTGCACAAAAGACCAAACAAAAAATAGCCTTACTAAATAACTCATATATTTGTACAATTATTAAAAAATGGTCTAAAAATTTAGATTTTCTAATTAAATAAACCAAATGAGATCACATCAAATAATAGACTATAAATTCTATTTCCATTTTCTTTAAAAGTTTATAACTTCCAAAACAAAAATTATTGCTTTAATAATTATTTATATAATAAAAAACTAAATTTATTAGGCTACCCATGTATGCATATTTGTATGTTGTATGTTTTTATCAATAAAAAGTACTAAAGCCAAAATGTATTAATATAAAAAAGTCATATATTAACATAAAGATTTAAAAAGTAAAATTAAGTCTGTTGAGATTTCACACCCAAAATCTAAGAAAGTCTAAGAAAGTCTAAGAAAGTCTATGCATATTTTTATGTTGCTATGATAGTGAACGGGACAACTTTGTTTGGGTTTGCCTTCAAGTTATTAAATTATTTTCAATAAGTTGCACGCAAATTGATATTATTGGCAAGTGCTCAGCACATGCACACATATGCACATGCACACATATAGAATGTTTTCATTAATGGAAACACTTATCATTTTTATGGTCCCACATATTGGATATGATGAATATGTTTGAATTCAGTTGTTGAATGGATAAAAGCCTAAGTCCACAGACTATTCCAGTAACCCAATCGGACAAAGAAGATTAGTGAACTTTACAAAAGTTTTATTAATGACACAGTGCAATAGGGAAAATCCTAGAATGGATAGTCCAAATCTACACAAGCAACAACAATACAACGAAAACACAACAATAGAATGCTCAAATAGAATTTTCATTCAACATGCCCGACTATAAGGCCTTTTGGGTTATGGCCAAATACAAAAAATTACAATAGTAATTCTCCAATCCCCTAGCTAGTCCAACTCTATGACACATCAACAACTCGTAAAATACTAAGGTAGATCTAAAATTGAGCTCGCAAGTCACTAAGAAATCTTCCTATCTCCAAGCATGCAAACCACTAGCTCTACTATTACAAATATCAGACAAATAGTCTAATCTTCAAGATATCGCAGGATCCCATCACTATTTCCTGACCTTTTCTCCTTTTTATTATTTGCCTCTCAACTACCCCAAACCTCTTCTTTTATACTACTCCATCCAGAAGTTAGCTGGAAGAAAGAAATAAATCCTAAAACATAGTCGACTTCTAAATATAAACAAATATTAAATGCAACATCAATCATCTCTCAAATAGCCTAAAAAATAATTAATTCTCAATGTCAGCCTCTAGATCCACATAGGATAATATAACATAAGCTACTCACATTAAATACATTAATTCAACCAACCAAAACTCCAAGAACTCTAGCTGGTAATCCAAAATATCAAGCGCTAGTAAAAACAACCAAGCAAGCTAGGCATCACCATGTAAGCACATCGACTGAGCACCACAAGCATCACCGAGCATAGGTTCTTTCGAGCACCAAAAATTTTACCGAGTTCCCTTCAGCAACCAAGCCCCTTGGTCAAAGCTGCAATCAAGTAACATAGAAATAAACCAACATACAGGATTTCCAACTACCCTAGGATGCTCTTGTATTAGACACTCTAGGTGCAAAAATATGTTCTCAATGGCTAGAAGAACATCTTCTAGGATTCAACACATAAACCCCAAATTGGCTCTTCACATACATGTCCTCCAAGTCTCCAGCTTGCATATTTTTCCACTTCTTCTTTCTCTACCTTTTCAAGTCTCTCCTCGACAATCCACGAGTCTATTGTCCATATTGATCTCCACTCCTTTTAGGATCCCCTAACTCAACTCAGCTCCCAAAGCTCAGGTTCCTCCTACTAAGTATTGTATCTAGTAAAGGCATCAGGGAAAACTTCATCTGACCCTTCTCAACAATAAATACATTCTTGACACAATCATGCACAACCCTGCAATCATACTACCAAGGTCTACTAAGAAAAATTTGACAACTACTCATGTCCACAATATCACACAATACTTGATCCTTATATTGGCCAATCTGAAAATCAATAAGACATTGCTTCCTTACTTCCAAACCATGAACATCTTGCAACCAACCAATCCTATAAGGATAAGGATGTCTCACTCTCTTCAAACCAATTTTCTTAACCATCTGCTTAGCTACAAGGTTACTAGTACTACCACTATCTACAATCACATTACAAAGTTTACCTCCTGACTTCCAACTAGTTTTGAATAAGTTACTCCTCTAACAAGGTTCTACCTTAGTACCAATCAATGTTCTTCAAACTAGCAAATTTTCTAAATCTACCCCAAGCTCATTTAGTATGTTCTCATTCACCACAACATTCCTACTATTACCAAGCTTCTTATGTGAACATTCAAATGATTGGTGTCCTTCTTCACCACAATTATAACAAGTATCATTAAAGACAACTTTACATGTCCTCTTTCTCGATTCAATAGGTTTTGGTTCATCTTTAGCAGTCAGTTTATCCTTCACCAAGTGATCCTACTTCTCCTTCCCTAAGGAATTACCATATTGTCTCCTCTTCAACTTATCTTCTGCCTTAAAAGCATATTGATAAGCATCCACAACCGAATCAATCTTTAGCATACCAACTTCATCTTGAATACTAAATCTCAAACCATTCACATACCAAGCTACCTTCCTTATCAAGTTCTCTATGTCTAGACCGAATAGTAAACTTATAGAACTCCTCAGTATAGTCTTCCATAGTCATCTCTTTCTGCTTCAAGTTTTGCAATTTCTTAAAAAAATCAAGTTCATGGTCAGTAGGTATGAGCTTAGCTTTCAATTTAGTCACCATCAACCTCCAATGATTGATTCTCATTTCACCTTCATCTTCTCTATCTCTTTGCAATTCTTTCCACCAAAGAGTAGCATGTCCTTTCAACTTAGTCTATGTCAATCTCAATCTAAGAGGATCTTCAATTTCTTCAAGCTCAAACAATTCTTCTAACTCACCAATCCAATCAATCAAGTTCTCAGGTCTCAAAATATGAGAGAAGTTAGAAACTTCCATTCAGTAATGAGTACTTAACTGAGCTCCAAATCTCTACAACCAACCAGTTCTATCTTCATCAAATCTATCCCTCTGATCATTTCTATCATCTCCTCTAGATCCAATAGCTTCAAAGTCTTCAATAGCTTCCTCATAGCCATCTTCAGTACTAAGATTCCTTAGCATAGCAACAACAGCTCTCATGATCTCATCAATCATGTCATTCTTCATCAATTCCATCTAAGATATGACATCTGATCTGACCTTCTCAAAGATCCTAGCTTCCACAACATCAGAGAGATCTGCAATCACCCTAGGGTCTAATCTTCTTGAAGGCATCTTTGAAAACCCAAGGAAGGTCAGGAAATAGTGATGGGATCCTATGAGATCTTGAAGATCAGATTTTTTGTCTGATATTTGTAATAGTAGAGCTAGTGGTTTGCATGCTTAGAGACCAGGAGATTTATTGGTGGCTTGTGAGCTCGAGTTTAGATTTGCCTTAGTGTTTCTACTAGTTTTTGATGTGTCACAAAGCTAGACTAGCTAGGTGATTGAAGAATTACTATGGTAATTTTTTGTATTTGGTCATAACCTGGAACTCCTTACTGATGTAGCCCCAAACCCTTCAAACACTAACTCAGACAAAATACAGAACATGAAAGTTTTAGAACACAAGATTCTTCATTAAACTGATCCAAATTCTACTCTGCCTCTACAATGAAAGAAAACAACTACTTATTACAATTCTAGAAAATTACCATATTTGGCAAATTTTCAAAAAAATCAGATTTTTCCATTTTGGTAATTTTCAAAATCCATCCTACGAATCCTAATTTTTCCCAAAAGATGCCCCCAACTAAGGCAAGATGAATTACCAACTAATCTATGAAATCAAGAATATGATTTTGGATTTATTACAAAAACAACTTTCTAAAAAACTGGAAAAAAAAAACAAAAAGTCAAATTCGGAGGCCAAGATGATATTTCAGGCTCCCGAAAAAATGACAAAATGGCCACCTATCAAGCTGAGCTCCATTGGCAATCCAAATAACTCCTCACGCAATTGCTTGTAAAATTTCAGCCAAAACCCACATCCGAGTCAAAAGTTATGACCCTCTGAAGTAAATCTCAACCAAAACCCACATTTGAGTCAACAACTTTGATCCTGGGATGCTCCAACATCATTCTCCCCTGGTTGAAAAGAACACAACTCCTGCAAGTTTTGGTTCTCAAACTACTTCCATTTAGGCTCATCTAGCTTCTTCAAATCCCATTTTGTAATCCAAGTGCTAACTGTCACTGCCAACCCTTCCCATTGCACAAGATATCTGTTATAGTCACCCTGGCAAGTCTAAAAAGTCTTCTTGTCTAGAATCTGTGCAACCTTTTCCTTTTTCTTGATGGGGATAGTGCATGTCCAATCTACCTCATCCTCATTTTCAACAAAGGCATCATCACCATGGAAAGTATATAAATCAGAAATATTAAACACGGGAGAAATATCAAGACCACTAGGGAGCACAACCTCAAAAGCATTATCATTAATCTTCTTCAGAATCTTGTAGGGACCAATTTTCTTATATTTCAATTTGTGATAAGTCCTAGTAGGAAACCTCTCCTTCCTTAGATAAACCATCACTAGATCACCTACACTAAAAACCTTATACCTTCTCGTAGCATCTTTGGAAGCCTTGTACTGCTCCTTGTTGTCTTGTAACTTTTGTCTCATATCTTCCTACAACTGGTAGAGATTCTCTACAAAGGCTTCTCCATCATCACTATCTCTGTCACCCAAGGGAAGTTGCACCAAATCAAGAACACCTTGAGGATTTTGACCATAGACAACTTGAAATGGTGACTTACCAGTTGACTTGTTCACTGAACTGTTATAAGAAAATTTTGCCTGGGACAATGCCAAATCCCATCGTTTGGGCTTCTCTCCAACAATACATCACAACAAATTATCCAAACTAAAATTGACAACTTTTGTTTTCCCATCAGTTTGTGGATGATGAGCACTACCGAACTGTAACTTTGTCCCCATCTTCCTCCATAAGGTCCTCCATAAATGACTCAAGAACTTTGTATCCTAATCAGAGGTGATCATTTTTGGAACCCCATGCAATCTGACTATTTCAAAAAAGAATAACTCGTCCACCCTAGTGGCATCACTAGTTTTCTTACAAGCAATGAAATGAGCCATTTTTTAGAATCTATCAACAACTACAAAGATAAAGTCATTACCTTGCTGTGTATGTGGAAGTCCCAATACAAAATCCATAGTCAAGGCTGTCTAGGGTGCTACTGGTACTAGTAATGGCATGTGCAATCTAGTGTTCTGGGAGTTCCCTTTGGCTACTTGACAAATTCAACACCTTTCCACAAACTTGGTGATATCTCGCTTCATCTTTGGCCAGTAGTACTTATCTGCTACCAAGGCTATTGTTTTATCCTTTGCAAAATGCCCAGTTATACCACTGCTATGAAATTCTCTAATAATATTTTCCCACATTGAGCCTATAGGAACACACGATTGTTTTCCCTTGAATAAATAACCATCTTGCATAAGATAATCATCTTGAATAGTGTCTATGTGTCCAGGTACAACATTCTTCAACTGATCAACAACCTCCCAAAAGTCACTATCAGATTCATACAAGTCTTTGATTGCATCAAAGCCAATTACTTATGTTTCCATGATGGTCAGAAGCACAACTCACCTTCTCAAGGCATCTGCAACTTGATTCTATTTCGTAGATTTATGCTTCAGAACAAAATTAAACCCTTGTAGGAAAGAAATCCATCTTGCATGTCTGGTGTTCAATTTCTTTTGTGTGTTCAAGTATTTTAGAGCAATATGGTCTGTAAACAACACAAATTCTTTGGGTACTAGATAATGCTTCCAATGTCTCAAGGCTTGCACAATGGCATGGAACTATATATCATATGTAGAATATTTCTTTCACACATCATTCAATTTTTCACTAAAAAATGCAATGGGCCTACCTTCTTGGCTGAGTATAGCACCAATTCCCACATGTGAGGCATTACAGTTCACTTCAAACACTTTATCAAAATCTAGTAAGGCCAATATAGGAGCTTCAGTGACCTTCTTCTTTAGATACTAGAAACTCTCTTCAACCTTTTTGGTCCATGAAAACTCTTGATCCTTAGTGCAGTCTGTCATAGGTGCTACAATGTTGCTGAAATTATGAATGAAATTTTTATAGAAATTAGCCAAGCCATGAAAACTTCTCACCTCGGTGATGCTACATGGACTACACCATTCAAGAATAGCTTGAACTTTCTCTGGATCCATCTTAACACCATCTGCAAAAATGAAAAATCCATAAAAAACCAAGCTTGCTTGCATGAACCTACACTTCTTCAAATTAGTATAGAGTTTTTCTCTTCTTAATACCCCCAATATGATCCTCAAGTGCTGCAAATGTTCTTCCCTTGCCTTACTAAAAATCAATATATCATCAAAATAAACTACTACAAACTTTCCAATGTAGGGACGCAACACAGTATTCATGAGTCTCATAAAAGTACTAGGTGCATTTGATAAGCCAAAAGGCATAACCTTCCATTCATACAAACCATCCCTGGTTTTGAAAGTGGTCTTCCATTCATCCCCTTCTTGGATGCAGATTTAGTGGTACCCACTTCGCAGATCAATCTTAGTGAAATGTGTTGCTCCAGCAAGAACATCCATCATATCATCCAAATGAGGGATAGGAAAATGATACCTGATGGTTATCCTATTGATTG
Organism: Chamaecyparis obtusa; assembly: GCA_027943335.1. Classification (NCBI taxonomy): domain Eukaryota; kingdom Viridiplantae; phylum Streptophyta; class Pinopsida; order Cupressales; family Cupressaceae; genus Chamaecyparis; species Chamaecyparis obtusa. The sequence continues at coordinate 1,269,480 of BSBK01000329.1, read as the reverse complement.
CTTGACTATCTTTGCACATCCTCCATGTTCCATCTTTCTTTAGGGTTAATAATGTCAGGACAACAGAGGGGCTCATGCTTTCCTGAACTAAACATTTATGTATGAGCTCAGTTACTTGTTTGTTCAATTATGCATGTTGTGTCAGACTCATTCTGTAAGCCACTTGATTGGGAAGACTTTCGTCTGGAATAAGATCAATATGATGTTGGATATCTCATTTTGGGGGAGCCCATCTGGTAGTTCCTCTAGAATGACATCTGAATATTCTTCCAATACTGAAGCTTCTTCTAGTGGTATCATCAAGTCTTCCTCCTTCCCCTTTTGCACTACCAAGGCATAACAACACCCTGTTACTTTCATCTCCTTGACAAGTTCCTTTTCAAACAACATACTTTCATCTTTACCATCATCCCCGAGAGGTAGCAAGACTACCTTGGATCCATCCTTCCAGAAGGTGTAAGTATTCCTTTCTCCATTATGAATAACCTTTCTATCATATTTCCAGGGCCGACCTAAGAGGACATGACATGCATCCATTGGAATCACATCACACCATAACTCATCTTTGTAGACTTTCCTATGGAAAATTTGATAAGGAACCTTTTATCTACCATAACTTCATTACCTTTTTTGAACCATGCAATCCTATAGGGACGAGGGTGCTTTTCATAATGGAGATTCAATTTCTCCACCATTTCTTTAGAAACCATGTTCTCACAACTGCCTCCATCAACAATTACTTTACAGACCTTTCCACCTAAGGTACACCTTATTCATAATATGTTGGTTCTAAGCCATGAATCATCAACACATTTCTCCTCTACCTCCTCCTTTGTAGGAATAATCATTGTCCTCCTCATCATGAGACTTTCTCTGATATTTGGAGACACTTCTTATTTAGATTCTTCATTGTCAACCTGGGCTAGATTCACTCTCGATGGCCCTCCTTGATTTCCATCTTGCATGTTAAAATTGGAACAATCAAAGGCCCTGTGTCCTTCTTCACCACATCTAAAACAAGTGAATGACCTTGTTTGGACTTACCATCCTCTTCCATTACCATAGCCTCTACCACATTGAAATCCCCTTCATCTTTGTTGATTTGATGGAGTCTGACTCGATTCTTCTTGTTTCTCACCTCCTTGACTGGAACTTGAGCCTCCTCGATATGCAGTTGATGTACCCCTTTGTCCTACTCTATTTCTTTGATTGTACTACCTATTTTGTTTTTCTTCATCCTTGAGAGCCAGCTGATATGCATCCTCCATGTAGTTGATCTAATGCATGCTTAGCTCATCCTGAATAGTGTATTTCAAACCATTCACATACCTTGCAGCCATTGATTCATTACTTTCTTGATGTTCTATATGGATGGACAACTTATAAAACTCATCTATATAATCTTGCACAGAAAACAAATTATGTTTCAAATTTTGAAACCTTTGAAAGAGTGTTTGAGCATAATCGACAGGTAAGAATTTTTCTCTCATATTTTTCTCCATGTCTTGGTTTTATCCATTCCTTTCTTTGTTCATTCCTTTTGGAGATGATCCCACTAGATCATCACATGTCCCTTTAGCTTTGTGCATGCAAACCTCATCTTCTTTTCTTCTATCATATACTTCCATTCAAAAAAATTTCTCATCTCGTTTAGCCAGTCTATTAGCTCTTCTGGCTTAAGAATACCAGCATAGTCGAAAATGTCAATCTTGATTGCTTCACTTCTTCCTTCTAAAGCCCTAAGAAATCTATCTTCATAGCTCATTTCTTCAAGCCTTTCTTCTATATTTTCTTCATTTTGGTCAGCACCTCTTTGGTTTCCCTCTTCATCAAACTCAGTCCCTCTATGTATTCCTTGATTATCTAGTCGCTCATTGAGTCATTCAATCTACCTCTGCATATCCAACATTAATCTTTTCATTGGTGTGACACCTCATCTTCCTCTTCCTCTCCCTCTCCCTCTCCCAACCATCTTCATGCTCTTATACCAAATGATGTAGCCCCAAACCCTTCAAACACTAACTTAGAAAAAATACAAAACACAAAAGTTTTAGAACACGAGATTCTTCATTAAATTGATCCAGCTTCTACTCTGCCTCTACAATGAAAGAAAACAACTACTTATTACAATTCCAAAAAATTACCATATTTGGTAGATTTTTGGAAAAATCAGATGTTTCCATTTTTGGTAATTTTCAAAACCCATCTTACGAATCTTGATTTTTCCCAAAAGATGCCCCCAACTAATGCAAGATGAATTACCAACTAATCTATGAAATCAAGAATATTATTTCGGATTTATTACAAAAACAACTATATAAAAAACTAGAAAAAAATACTAAAAGTCAAATTCAGAGGCCAAGATGATATTTTAGGCTCCCAGAAAAATGTCAAAATGAACACCTATTGAACTTAGCTCCCTTGGCAATCCAAATAACTCCTCCTCACGCAATTGCCTATAAAATTTTAGCCAAAACCCACATCTGAGTCAAAATTTATGACCCTCTGAAGTAAATCTCAACCAAAATCCACATCTGAGTCAATGGATTTGATCCTGGGATGTTCCTGCATCACTTACATTCAGACATGTTGAATGGAAATTCTATTTGATTATTCTATTGTTGTGTTTCCATTGTATTGTTGTTGCTTGTGTAGATTTGGACTATCCATTCTGGGATTTTCCCTAATTTTCCCTATTGCACTGCGTCAATTAAGGCTTGCGATCTTAAGGACATACTTGCAGGATACCAATGAACACATGTGTGAGGTCACACATGTTAGTATTTAAGGATCAAAGAGATATGTTCATTTGATTGGATGTGAGGACAGTAAATTATGAATAACATGTTAGCGATCATTAAGGCCAACCTTGTGAGAGTTCAGAAAGATATTTTTGGATGCTATCTTGGATTTGAGGCCGATTAAGGATGATAATAAAGCACACAATTGTGCTTGAATTAATATGATATTTATCTAGATTAATGTCAAATAGATTTTGTAATTATACTTTTGTAAAAGTGTGCAGTGATGAGACGAATATATTTCATGGATATTAGATGCGAATTGTGAAGACATCCAAAAAGGCAGAGTAGAGATCAAGAGGAAGGAGAACAAGAGGAGTTCTTCTAGGAATACTTTGTTAACTCTTTGTATTCAAGACAACTAATTTTTTGTAAGTTTTGTTGCACCTATTGTACACCCCTAATAGTGTTTATTTTCCTTTAGCAGGGATAGGACCTTTAACAGGGTTGATTCCTTAACAGGGATCTCATTGTATACATCCCCTAACAAAGATCTACTTATATTGTATTAATCAGCTCCTAACAGGGTTCCAAGATTTATAGTGCAGGATTTTTTGGGTACCATCCCCACAAGGGTTTTCCCTTAGCCAAGATTTCCTATAAAAAAAATGGTGTTATGAGTTCTTTTGTGTTTATCTGTGTTTCATTGTTATTCATTTTATACTATATCTTTATCTGTTGGTTAAAGAAGTTAAAGAAGTTTGAGAAATTTATTAAGTACTGTAACACTGATTCACCCCCCCTCTCAATGTTACCAAATCCTAACAACTAGTATTAGAGCATTAGGCCCTTGAAATAAAAGATTAACAGATTTGCGAAGATCAAGATGGATTGAAAAATTGAAGAAGAATTATGAAATGGCCTTGGAAGATGTGGACATTGCTAATGTAGATAGAGTGGATCTAAAGTACAAGCTAAGGAAGCCAGATGACTTTATTAATAAGTTGAAGCAACAACTTAAACATGAGATAAAATTGAGAGATGATCTTATGGAAGCACAAAATGAAGAGTTATCAGATCAAGATTAGATTTAGCAGCTTAAGCATGAAAAGGATTCCTTGAGGATGAATTGGAGATCACAAAATTGAACATGATGAAAGAATTTGATAATGAAAAAGAAGTAAATGAAAAATTGCAAAATGAATTGTCAAGTACAAAGGATAGGATGAAAACTTTGGAAAGTGGGTTGAATACATTAAAGACAAAGTATGAAAAGGTAGATAAATATTGCATCACTATTTCTAGTGAACTTGATCAGACTAAAGGTTGCATAGAGAAACTTCATGAGAGAAGATAGAAATTGGATGAAGAAATTGACATCTAGAAGCCTATTAGAGATAAGACAGGAATAGGGTTTAATGACAATCTTGATCAGAGGAAAGATAGATTTGTTGTAAACCTTGAATAACCTAAGAAGTCTAAATCTAAGGTTGTGATAGAAGAACATGAGATGTCTCCTTTCAAAGTCAATGAAAAGGATTGCAGCCATGAAGATAAGTCAAAGAAACCAACTGAAAAAGGTATTCCTAAGCCCAAGTTTACAGGTTTTTGTTTTAATTGCTACTTGTATGGACACAAGATAATAGAATGTAGAAAACCATATATGAGATCTATAAGACCTACATATGATCACTTGGATAATTTTCTTAAGAAACAAAAAGAGAAAAGCTTGAATGCAGCAAATATGGAAAAAGGTGAATTTAGTAAAAAATGTTGAACTTAGGAAACCTTAGGATAAAGAAACAAGAAAAGATAATGTTTCTAATACCAGTAAGGATGAAGCTAACAAGATAGTTGAAGAGGTTAAGAAACCTATTGCCAGACCTAGAAAGATTGTGTGCTACAAACACAACAACTTTGGTCATATTGTTAAATATTGCAAATTGCAAATTGATTACATTTAATTGAAACCTAAGAAGAAGGTGACATGTTTTAAGTGTAACAATGATGGACATGTATGAAAGTATTGTATATTTGAAGGACTAGTGAATAATTCTTTTAGACCATTCGCAAAGGAAAAATAATTGAATAAAGTAGATAGAGAGTTAGCAGAACTGAAAGAAAAATTTAAGGAGAAATGGGTCAAACAGAATGAACCTATGGAATTTTAGATTAAGAAAGATGAAGAGTAGAATGAGAGAATTCACAAGAATCCTAAGATTCTTGTTGAATAATTTCTAGGGTGCATTTCTTCACCATCTTTATGATGGGCAATGTGTGCCTTAGGATTAGCATGACAGATTAACACCAGTCAGGTAGAGAGCCCCTATATGGATGATTTAAGTTGTGTAAACTTGAAGGAATCTTAGTTACTATGTTGTGTGATCTTGGACAAGATCGCATCAGTTTTAGAGATGTTTGTGAGAAGGTCTACTAGTTTGAACCTGCACTGGTTTCTTGTAGCTTTATTAGTAGTTTTTGGGACTTGTGCCAAATTATCTATAAGGTTAATATTGTGGTTGAATTATTTACCACTTACATTGAAGATTAGAGAGCATTGAAGATTATGGAGAAGTAGTTGGAGCTTGAAGTATTTGTAGTTGTGTTCGCAAAACCCTCACACGGCCACGTGAGCTAGGTTTTTGTGATTATCTCAAGAAATCTTTGTCAATTATAGTAAAATAGTAATCAATATGGATAGACCTAAGGTTTTCAATGTACTTGAGAGGAATAGATATAAATTTAAGAGTCATCCCTTCAAATCTACCGAAGAGGATCAAGAGGTTACATTTTCACACACTTCGGTTAGGTTTCTTCATGTTGAAGACGTTAGGGAATACATACACAATAAGATTGAATTCATAGGAACCACGGATATTTATGATACAATTCTAGGATTATATAATGCAGACAAAACCCTAAGAGAAGAATTTAGGAAATTCCATGAGTTGCTAGTGGTCAAATTCATGGAGAGATTTGAATTTGATGAATTAGACTAGATTAAGATTGTACTAAGTAGAATACATGATGAATTCATATAGATTGGTGGAACTCCCACCAAGATTAGCAAAGAAATACTACATGAAATTATTGTATTACCTATGACATGTAAAATACCTAATGCAGAGAAGAACATAAGGTTTGAAGTAGAAAATTTGATAAAAAGAAAATGGAACAAAAGAGCCATGATTGTAAATGACATCGCACAAGAAGATGTCAAACTAGTAGCAATGATATTGGGATATAAATTCTAATATAGAAGAAAACTAAATAGTGTGTCATCCATTTTTGTTCACATGGCATACAAGATGGTAATGGAGGATGAAAAGTATGACCTATGCAAGGTCCTAAGATAGAAGCTGGTGGAAAATCTTGTAGGAATAAAAAGGAACAGGACAACACATTTTAGATTTAGATCACTAATTATGTACACATTCATTCATGTTATGAGAAGATTTCCTAATATGTACCTATGGATACCTAATAGATGCTCCATGAAAATGATTAGTGATTTTTATAGGAGGAGTGATGAGAAAAATAGGTATGTTGAGATTGTAGGCATGATGAAACTCTTTCAAAAGAAAATGCATGAAAGGGAAAGAATCCCTTGGAGACTAGTTGATAAGTATAAAAATGACATTTGTTTCATGGTGGAAACTAATAGCACATGTTTTGAAGTAGTAGAACCTAGAAATTCATGGCATACCCCTATGCGATATGAAGTTTATTACACCATTCTTGAGCTTCATATTCAACATGTCCTACAATATCCTAAAGAACCCAATTCTCCTAGATGGAGCACATATGAAGATAAATACACAATAGTGAAAGAAGAGTTGGTAAAAGGAAGAATGGAAAAGAAATTTGAGTCCCTTGTTGATAAAATAGTAGGGCAACATGGAATAACTAAATAAGAGATGAAGAATGTTAGAGAAAAAGTGGTAGAACTTGGAGAGAAATATAATATGCCCCCTCAACAAAACTAATATTGAGGCACCTCAAGTGGTGGAGGTCAAAGAAGAAGAAGAAAAGGACAAGGATGAAACTCCTACACCTACTAGGAGGACATCACAAAGGTAGGTTGCACAAGTAGCTACACAAGGTCAAACACCTCCCAAAGCTAGACCAAAGGCCATGGCTAGTGGACCAGGAAGGAAGAGAAAAACATATGATATTTCTCCATCTTTGCATGGGAAGGATAGAAAACAAAAGATTGCAGAAGAAAAAGAACAAAAAGAGGAAATTCAAGTAATGGATACAAAAAAGATCGAGGAATAAAAGAAGAAGGAAAAAAAAGATGAAAAAGATAGAAAACTTCAAGAGGCCAACCTAAGGGCAATTGAAGCATACAAGAAGAAAGAAACAAATACATAAGAGACATAATATAAAAAGGGGTAGGAAGCAAAAAGGTATTTGTTCAAACCCTTCCTGAAATTTCTAGAGAAGAGAGAAGCGAATGATGGTAAACTTGCCTCTATTGAAAAATATTTTGATAGATATGATGAGGATGAGAAAAATAAGATATAAGATATAGTTGTGGAGCACATGCTTGCCTTCAAAAAGAATCTGATTGAAATAGAAGGTCAAATCATTAAGGACCTATTTGAGAGATTAGATGAAATAAAGAAGAGAGTCTTGGATGAAGACACCAAGATGAGACAGGATATCCTTTTTCAGAATATTTCTATTATGACAGGAAGGGAGATGGTAGATTGGGTTGAGAAGTTAAGGACCAAAACCAGAATCATTAAGTTTGTGGCCTCAAAGTATGAAGAGGTTGAAAAGGAAACACATGACAAGATTGGATAGCTACTCCTTGAGGAGTGACCTGATCTTGGTAAGTCTACAAGGACCCCAACCCTAGTGATCACCCCTACTAAGCCTGAAATTGCTAAATTTGTAGAAGAAGTTGCAATTCCTAAAGAGCCAGAGGTAGTAGATACTACCTTACTTGATGTTTACATTGACAATGTTGGAATTTCATGAGACACTAAGAAGGATACATCTGATACATTTTAGATAACCGAAACATTGACCAAAATTGATGCAATAGTAAAGAATCTTGAGCCTCCCAAGATCACTCAAAAAGAATCAGCTAAGAAGGAGAAAAAAAAGGAGAAAACACCTGAAAAGAGAAGGTAATAGAATAAAAAGGTGAAGAAAAAGAAAAATAAAAGGAGAAGGAAAAAGAAAAGGGAGAGGAGAAGGCACTTAGTAATCCTAGTGCACAAGGATTTCTACCTATAAATTCTTTTTCTACACCTAGTTTGTTGGAAAGTGGATCCCAATAACTTCATCCCAACTTAGAGTACATGGATGTAACAAATCTAATAAATGGTCAGTACTTCCTTTTGTTAAGATAAAAGAGAAATCTAAGAAGAAATCTGATAAGACTACAAAGACAATCTAGCGAGCCACACAAGTGATGACTAAGTTTTTTATTACACATCTTGTAGATATTGAAGATCCTATAAATAATTTAGATAATGTTCTAAGTATAGTAGAACAAAGTTTTGATACATTAGAAGAAGCAACAAGAATAAAAGTGGTAGATTACTTTAAGAGGTTAAGGATGAAAGATACTCTTGATGAGATCAACAGTGATCTTAATACATTAATTTCCACTAAAATGAAAATCAAATCTTGTCTTAACAATGGACAAGACCTATATAGACACTGCATGACTTCACATAAGCATGTAAAGAGTATATCAGATATTATAGCTTAGGATAAAGAGGCTTTGGAAAACCTCTCTAAGGATTTTGAAAATAAGAAAATTCTGGACATAAATAAGGAAGAAAATAGGATCATGGATAAAATCCATACCTTGTAGTTGGAAAAGGACAAAGTTTAGAGAAGATTCTCATAATTAAGGATCTTTTAACTCCAAAGATTAGTGTCTTGGAAAGTACCCATAAGGACCTTCAGCTTGGCCTCAGAACATTTCAAGGATTAGTACCTATAGATGTAGAGGAAGCAGACAAGGCTTCATTTTGTCTTAATGGAATGATTCAGGTAGCCGAGGCAATCAAAGCATCTTGGGATGTAGACATGCAGATTTTGAAGACAAATTATAGAGATGTACTACAGAAAGTTAAGTTGTAATCTTGTACACTCCATTTTTGTTGTTCTGGTCACTAATTTTGATATTTTGTTACCCTTTACCAATAATGTCAAAGGGAGAGAGATAGAAGAAAAAATGAAAAATTTAATATGAGAAAGAGAGAAAGTATGTGTATGTAAAATGAAAATACAAAAAACATAAATAAAGGGAAGTTTTCTTTTGAAGGCTATGTGTTAAATTTTTATGTGTTGCATTTTTGTCAGTATATTTCCTTTTATGTTTTTTTCTTTGATGATGCACTTAGTCATTTTTTCACTAAGTGTTGCCATCAATGTCAAAGGGGGAGATTATTGGGAAGTGGTCAGCACATGCACGCATATGGAATGTTGTCATTTATGGAAACACTTATCAATTTTATAGTCACACATAATGGATATGATGGATATGTTTAAATGTAGTTGTTGAATGGAAAAATGCCTAAGTTAATAGACTGTTTCAGTACCCTGTCTAATGGAGAAGCTTGGTGAGCTTTATAGAATTTGTATTAAGGCTTGTGATCTTAAGGACATACCTACAAGACACCAACAAACACATGTATGAGGTCGCATGTGTTAGTATTGAAGGATCGAAGAGATATGTTCAATTGATTGGATGTTAAGACAGTAAACATAGCATAACATGTTAGTGATCATTGAGGCCGACCTTGTGAGCGTTTGGAAGATATTTTCGATGCTATCTTGGATTTGAGGCTGACTAAGGATGATAATAAAGTGCACAATTGCGCTTGAATTAATATGATGTTTAGCTAGAGTAATGTCAACTAGCTTTTGTAATTATACCTCTAACAGAGTATAAGCATACAAACACTTTTGTAAAAGTGTGTGATGATGAGATGAATATATTTCATCGATGTTGGATGTGAATTGTGAAGACATCCAAAAGGTAGAGCAAAGATCAAGAGGAAGGAGAGCAAGGGAGTTCTTTTATGAATACTTTGTTAAATATTTTTATTCAAGACAACAGATTTGTTGTAAGTGTTGTTGCACCTATTGTACACCCCTAATAGGGTTTTTTCTTCCTTTAACAAGGCTAGGACCTTTAACAGGGTCGATTCCTTAATAGGGATCTCATTGTATACATCCCCTAACATGGATCTTCCTATATTATATTAATAAGCTCCTAACAGGGCTAGAACTCCTAATATGGTTTCAAGATTCATATTGCATAATTTTGTGGGTGCCATCCCCATCAGGCTTTTCCCTTGGACAAGGTTTCCTCAAAAACAAATATGGTGTTATGATTTCTTCTATGTTTATCTTTATTGCATGGTTATTCATTTTATGTTATATATTTATCTATTGGTTAAAGATGTTAAAGAAGTTTGAGAAATTAATTAAGTACTATAACACTGATTCACCCCCTCTCTCAGTGTTATCAAATCATCACAAATATTTCTCCCTATGTTTAGAGTCCAAATCAAATGAGGTTCTTCACATACTCGTGATAATCTGATTTGAGTGTGCATCTTTTACTTGATCCTTAATTTATTGTCTAGATAAAGAAATGCCATGGTGGCATATGGTGTATTGCAAGTGTTAATAATATAAATAATTTAATGTAATTATTTAATATTATAAATTTTTATATTTGTTGTTTATTTTGAAATAATTTATATAATATTATATAATAAAATATTATATTATAAATATATGAGAATACAATAAGTTATTTTGAAGGTGTAAACTTTTTGAAGGTCTTTAAGAACACAATTTGTAATAAGGTCATCAAACAATCATTAATTAAATTATATACACCATACTAAGGGAAAAAAAACCAAAACATGAAAAATTGAATGTATTTTTCTTGAAATAGGTAACTCTAATTTGTGAGCTACAATACTAATCCTCTAAAAAACCTTATAAAGACCATAATACATTTTATTTTGGTAAAAATGTATACTCATTTTATTAACTTATAAGAAAATAGTATACATTAAACCTGATTGAAGAAAGCATACAAGTAAGAAATAAATGGGTAAAGAAAACCTCTGATTGTAGCTCTCGATTCAAATCTAGGACCTAAGACATTGTTACAATAGTATGATGAAGAGTCATACCCTAGTACAAATACAAATGTTTTACATAAGCCCACCTCATGAAAGATACCCAAAACTATATATTAGAATTACATCCAAGTAAAAAAAAATTAATTCCATGAATTATCCCAAGAAGAAGAAAAAGAAGTAGAATCCCATATGTCAATCGAAGATGCCAATTTATGAGGATTGAAAGGATGGTCTTTACAAGGATGTGGTAGAGTGTCATTAGCCACACATTATTTGCAGTGAATCAAAATAGTCTAGATAGCCAGATAGGAATCAAAAGTCAGAGAAGTGATAGAAAGTCAACTATGTGAATGAGTTTTCTAAACTCTATAGTGATGTCAATGATGCTTCCTTCCTGCACAACATTCTTAACAATAGAAAAAACATCTCGGAGATAGTTGTTAGTCATAAACAAATGGAAGTCCATACAACATAGAGAGACTCTCCAAATAACTTTTCATCAATAATCCCAAAGAAAAGAACAGAATAAAATCACATGTCAAAATAGTCATCCATGCTTAAAGAAGCAATCTAGTAAAGCATCAAATCATACATAAAGAAACTTTATGCCAAAAAGACTCAATATCAAAAAAAACTTTGAGAAAATTCACAAGGATCAGCATGATTAAACAAAAATCTAAAGACCATGAGGTGCTATATCAATTAGAATGATTTAAGCTACATGTGATATTTAAAAAATGACAACAAGAACCAATAGTCATGTCGAATCAATAAACAAAAAGGCATCATTTCATGCCCAGCACAACAATATGATGAAATCATCAAAAACAGTTTTGTTAAAGGACATAAGATAAAAACTTGCAAAATACCACCTCCAAGACATATGAAACAAAAAAATAGTCAAGAAAAAGAGAAAGCCATGGCCATAGATTCGTACACAAGAAGTACCAACCATCGATGTATTATACCTACAAAGAAAAACCATAAAATCCAATGTGTCAACAATTCATGAACATACCATGTATGATTATGATAACAGTCGGGTAAGACCATAATAATTGAGTGCATACTTGTTATCCTTTTGTTGTTGTTTCAATGAAATTTTCTTTTATGGTTGTAATCATACAAATACACAATCTCCCACTTAAGAAGCTCTTGCATTGTATTGTTGATCAATCTAGTTCTTTATTTTCTTATTTTATTTTTATGTTCTCCTTGAAAATAACAAGTACTTCTTATTGATGTTGAAGACTTTGTATGTACTTGCAATGAAGAGGTAATGGATGGTTGTTGGCACCTATATAGTCCTAAAAATTGAGATAATTTGGGAAAGGTATGACAAGAAGTGTTATAACACCATTATGCTAGTGGAAACCATTGCATCTATTTCTTTTGTTTATCCAAAGAAAAACACTGGAGATAGGGTAGCTTCAAACAATATAAGTCATATGTAGACCCAAACCAAGTTTCTTGACATGATAGACTATAAAATGATTATATTTAAATTTTTATATAATTTTTAATATATATTTTTGTGATAGTTCACCTAATATTTAAAAGTTTGAAATGTAACTTAATATTTTAATATAATACTTAGATGAGATTCCAATCTAGAATGTCATACTTTATCAACATTTTTTTTGAAAATAAATTCAAAGGACCATTCTTATTAAGTGACCCACATATAGTTTTATATGATTATGAAAGTGACTCCAACAAATTTTATTGTCTTATTAATAGACCCAACAAATTACATAACATATAATATAAAAGATTTCATTTTCATTTAGTCATCAATATTTTTTTTGTGATATTTTATCTATTATAGATAAGCTTGAAAGATAATTTAAAACATTAATATAATCATATTTAGATGATCTTGAGTTGGAAAAGTCATATTTCCATTGATAGTATTTTGCACAAAAGACCAATGAAAAAACAACCTTACTAAATGATTCATATATTTGTACAATTATAAATATGTCTAAAAACTAGGTTTTCTAATTAAATAACCCAAATTAGATCACCTCAAATAATAGACTATAAAGAAATTTTATTTATATTTTCTTTAAAATTTAATAACTTCCAAAAGAAAAATTACTCCTTTAATAATTATTTTTATAATAAAAACCAAATTTATTAGGCTACCCACGATATTTGTATGTTTTTTAATTTTTATCAATAAAAAAATACTAAAGTGAAAATATATTAATATATAAAAGTAAGATATTAACATAAAGATTTAAAAAGTAAAATTAAGTTTGTGGAGATTTCACTCCCAAAACCTGAGAAAGTCTAAGAAAGTTTGTGCATATTTGTGTATTGCTATGAAAGTGAACATGAGAAATTTGTTTGGGTTTGCCTTCAAGTTATTAAATTGTTTTCAATAAATTGCACACAAACTGATATTTCTCCCTATGTTTAGAGTTCAAATCAAATGGGGTTCTTCACGTACTCATGATAATCCAATTTGAGTGTGCATCTTTTACTTGATCTTTAATTTATTATCTGGATAGAGAAATATCATGGTAGCATAGGGTGTATTGTAAGTGTTAGTAATATAAATAATTTAATGTAATTATTTAATATTATAAATTTTTGTATTTTTAGATTTGTTGTTGTTTATTTTGAAATAATTTGTATAAGATTATAATAAAATATTATATTGTAAATATTTGTGAATACAATAAGTTATTTTGAAGGTGTAAACTTTTTGAAAGTCTTTAAGAAGAACACAATTTGTAATAAGGTCATCAAACAATCATTAATTAAATTATATATACCATACTAAGGGCAAAACATTCAAATATGAAACATGAAAAATGAAATGTATTTTTGTTGAAATGGGTATCTCTAATTTGTGAGCTAAAATACTAATCCTCTTAAACACCTTATAAAGACCATAATACTTTTTTTTGTAAAAATATATACTCATTTAACCACCTTATAAGAAAAGAGTATACATTGAACCCAGTTCAGGGAAGCATACGAGCAAGAAAGAAATGGGAGAAGAAAACCTCTGGTTGTAGCTCTTGATGCAAACCTAGGACCTAACACACTGTTACAATAGTATGATGAATAGTCATACCCCAGTACAAATACAGATGTTTTACCCAAACCCACCCCATGAAAGATGCCCAAAATTGTATTTTAAAATTACATACGAGTACAAATTTTTCAATTTTCTGAATTATCTCAAGAAGAAGAAAAAGAAATAGAATCCCATATGTCAATCAAAGATGCCAATTTATAATGATTCAAAGGATGCACTTTACGAGGATACACTAGAGTGTCATTGGCCACACACTATTTGCAATGAATCAAAATAATCTAGATAGCTAGAAAATAATCAAGAGCCAGAGGACTAAAAATCAACTATAAGAATGAGTTTTTTGAGCTCTGCAATGATTTCATGTTAATATGATTTAGAACAACAGAGAGGGGGGGTGAATCAGTTGTTCTCAGGTCCTGATGTATAAAATAACTTCAAAAACTTTTCCTTAAATCAGATCAAGCAACCAAAGCAAACTCAGTCACCACTAATTCAATAATAGAAACATATAACACTGCAGTCCACTACCCAGCTGTAACTAACTTGTAAAACATTGAAATGTTCAAACAAAAAAATATTCACATAAGTATTGACACCAGGATTTAGAGTGGAAACCCAATATGGGAAAAACCACTTTGTAACATGCTACTATTATTTTCACTCTTCTGAAGTGAGCTCGGTTAAAAGTCAACCCTGTCAAAGGCTACAATACACACTATCAAGTGTGACCCGGTTAAAGGATTTCAATCACCCTGTTAAAAGTGAGCCTAGTTACAGGACTTACATACACTCCATTAGAATGCAACCTTGTTCAAAGGATTTAACATATGACTATTAGGTCAACCTCTGCTAAAAGGATTTTGACTATTACAATGGTTAGAAAGTAGCAGTAGTATTGATCTGAAAACATACAACTCACTTTGCAAATATCAGATCCAATTCTATACACAAATGTTGGTTTACTGACTTTGAAACTTTGCCATCTCCATCTCTGATTTGCTCAGAACTTTTCTTCAAGCAATCACCACACTTCTCCTTCAACCTTTTCGGTTATACAGTCAATAAAACTTATTGTTCTTCCAGCATCTTCTTCACCCATGCATTTCATACCTTATGTTTTGGTTCCCTTTATACTTTCCTCTGTTAGGTTAACTTATCTTTTTCCACTTAATCTCCTTCATAGATCTTAGGGTTAGGTCAAATTCATTGAATCTACCCGCTTCATGTTCTTCGGCTTCACTTCTAGAATCATCTCAAATCTCATAAATATTTACAATAAAACATTTTACAAAGCATTAAATGCTTACATACAATCAATAAATTAAGTCAACACGTTTTACATAATCCAAGAATTCAACAATGTCGGCTCCAAATCTGAATTCTCTTCAAATATAAAAATGTTGATGCTCGGTCAATACTATGATCATCCACTTGGTCTCTATGTAAAATGCTCAGTCACTACTAAAATTGTTCCCTCGGCATAAACTGATACTCGGTCGACACTAGATTTTTCTCGGCATTCACTAACTCGGTCGACACTAACATAACTCGACTTAAACATGGTTTATCCATTTTTGCTCGGTTAAACCTACTAGTTTAGTCTTCAATCTTACTAAGATAAACAATACATTGTCTCATCATTGTACAACATAGTCAAGTACACTTTGTAGTATCAAGATAACTCAACCTCTCCCTAGGTGCTATTGTTACTAACCTTTCTTTTCCCTTCTCATAATAGATATAGTACTTTCCTAAGTAGCAATAGTCTTACCAGTTAAGGTTTGACATCAATGACAATACAACAATTGTTTCAATTGCAGTTTCCAACAATCTCCCTCTTTGGCATTGATGGCAACACCATATGATATAACCTGAATAACACATGGATTACCAACCAATCCAAAAAAAAAACTAATCTGTCCATCAGAAAAAATATTTATAATATCCTTAGCTTCATTCTGATTCAAAATCTGTAAATATCACTTCTGTGACCATCAGAAGTATCTGGATCTCCCTCTATCCTGATCTTTCATTTATGTTCATCATCATTCTTTCTTCAGTTCATGTGTTATGTATCATTTCTCAAAATCTCCCTCTTTGACAAAAATGCCAAAGCAGCAACTTAAACTTACATCCAATAGATGTAGATATATCTATGCAATTCAGTGTTTTCTCCCTCTGTCATCTTGCTTATGACTGATTTTGTTGTCTTTGCTTCTTCTTCACAACTCTAGGACAGTCCTAAAGTGTGACAAACTTCTGCATCAATTTGTCAAATATTCTACTATAGCATATTTGATGCAGTGCTCCTAGCTTGTCTAGGCAGCCTCAGTTAGGGGAAGAGCCCCTAATTGACTTCTCAAATACTCATGAGCTTCTTTTGGTAAAGCTTTAGTGAATATGTCTGCCAATTGTTCTTTTGTATTCACATATTCCATTTGAACTTCCTTGTATTGTACCAATTCTCTCAAATAGTGATACTTGATTGCTATATGCTTGGTCTTAGTGTGCATCACTGGATTCTTAGATGTATTGATATCACTTGTGTTGTCACAGAAGATAACAACAGGTTCAGTGATTTCTTCTTTCATGCCTATCAACAACTGTTTTATCCATATCAAATTTGAACAGTTTACTGTAGCAGCAACATACTCGGCTTCAACAATAGATTGGGAAATGTAATTTTGTTTCTTACTTGTCCAGGAGACTAGTCTCTGTCCAAGAAAGAAAGCTCCACCACTAGTTCTCTTTCTGTCATCTACATTTCTTGCCCAATCAGCATCAGTATATACTCTAAGTTCAAATTTGTCATTCCTTTTGTAGTATAACCTATAGTCAGCAGTCCCTTTCAAGTATCTCATAATTCTCTTAACTGCCATCATGTGTGTTTCCTTAGGATTGGCAGAGAATCTTGCCACAATCCCAACAGCTAATGCAATATATGGTCTACTATGCACAGCATAGTGCAGTTTTCCAATCATGGATCAGTACAAAGTCTAGTTTACTTCTGCAGCATCATCATTCTTAGATAACTTTTGCCCAGTAACCATAGGAGTTCCCACTGGTCTAGCATCTTCCATTCCAAAAAATTTCAGTATTTCATTAACATACTTAGACTGTGTAATGAAAATTCCTTTCTTCATTTGATATACTTGTAAACCAACAAAAAAATTGATCTTACCAAACATACTCATTTCAAATTTAGTTTGCATTTCATTTGAAAAACTTTTACACAATGCATCTTGTCCACTAAAAATAATGTCATCAACAAAAATTTTGGCCAACAGAATACCTTTACCTTCTTCATCTTTCAATTACAGATTGCTTGTGTCATTTGTTCTGGAAAATCCAATCTGTATCAGATAGTTATGCAACCTCTCATACCATGCTCTTGGAGCTTGTTTTAATCCATATAGTGCTTTGTTCAGTTTGCATACCATGTGTCTTCTGTTTGGATCAATAAAACCTTCTGGCTATTCTATGTAAACCTCTTCTTCCAGTACACCATTCAAAAATGAAGACTTGACATCCATTTGATATACCTTGAAATCTTTATAAGCAGCATATGCAAGTAGAGTTCTTACTCCTTCTAATCTAGCTACAAGGGAAAATGTCTCCCCATAATCTATTCCTTCTTCTTGTGCGTAGCCTTTGCATACTAGTCTAGCTTTGTTCCTAGTGATTTCACCTTTTTCATTCAACTTGTTTTGAAACACCCACTTTGTTCCTATAACATTCTTATCTACAGGTCTCGGCACCAGAGTCCAGGTATCATTCTTCTCAATCTAGTTAATCTCTTCATTCATTGCTTGTATCCAGTCTTCATTTTCTAATGCCTCTTTAGTTGTCTTAGGTTCAAACTCACATAGTAAGCATGTTGGATCCTTTGTCTTGCTTCTAGTCTGAATTCTAGTGTCCTTATCTCTAATTATCTATTCAGGCTTGTGATGTCTTCTTACATATTTTGCCAAAATAGGTTCAACATTTTTCTCTTCTATTTCATCAGGTTCTCCAACAAGATTGTCAGATTCAGCTTCTAAATGCTCGGCAACCTCTTCCTGATACTCAGCAGCATTATCTTGTAGCTCAACATGTTCTTGTTCTCTCTCGACACTATTTTCTTGTCACTTGACAACCATTTCCTGTCACTCGGCATTGCTTGCCTGAGACTCGGCATCAGGTGAAAGTTTATTACTTGCCTCTTGTATTTCCTCAATGTACACAAAAGATTTGTGATCTTCTGGTTCTCTTTTGTTGTCAGCTTCATTCCTTTCTACATACTCATCAATTTTTACATTTGCACTCTCCACAATTTTGTTAGTGTTAGAGTTCAAACACTTATAGGCTTTACTTTTTGTGGAGTATCCTAGGAATATTCCTTCATCACTTTTAGCATCAAACTTTCCATTCCTATTGTCTTTCAATATGTAACACTTTCTTCCAAAGATTTTAAAATATTTAACACTCGGTGCATGCCCATACCATAATTCATAGGGTGTCAGATTTGTACCTTTCTTGATCTGTACCCAATTAAGAGTGTAAACAATAGTACTTATAGCTTCTTTCTAGTATTTTTGTGCCACATTCTTCTCAATCAATAATGTCCTTGCACAGTCCAAAATAGATATGTTCCTTCTTTCTGCTATACCATTCTGTGGAGGTGTCCTAGGTGCAGACATCTGTCTTTTGATTCCTCTATCATTACAAAATAGATTGAATTCATTTGATGTAAATTCTCCACCTTGGTCAGATCTAAGACATTTTAGATTCCTACCTATCTCGTTCTCAACCTTAGCCAAATACCACTTAAAAAATTGAAAAGCATCAGATTTTTCTTTTAGAAACATTACATGCATCATCCTTGTATGATCATCAACAAACAAGATAAAATATCTAGCACCACAGTAACTTTGTATACCCATAGGTCCATCAAGGTCAGTATGAACCAAATCTAAAATATGTTCTGAAGTAAAGGATTTGCTCTTGAAACTTGACTTAGTCATTTTTCTTAACTGACATTCTTTGCACATCACATTCTCAAGTTTCTTGAATCTAGGTAGACCTCTTACTTTCTTCTTTTTACTTATCTCTACCAGATTGTCAAAGTTAACATGACATAGCCTCTTATGCCATAGCCAAATGTCATCATGTTGTGCAATCATACATATTTCTTCAAAAAGGTCGAGATAGAACAAATTACCTCTAGTTTGCTCTCCACTTCCAATCAGTTCACCAGTAGCATCAAATATCTTAGCTTTCTTGTGATGAAATTCCACTCGGTAACCAGTTCTATTGAGCTAAGCAACACTTAGCAAATTATAATTCAATTCTTCAACCCAATAAGCATTTTCACAAGAGATCTTATCAGTCAGTTTAATCAATCCTTTTCCTCTAACAAGACATGGTGCATCATTACCAAATTTTACACTTTTACCTCTATAATGATGTAAGGTCTCAAACTTACTCTTGTCACCAGTCATGTGATGTCAACAACCACTGTCTATAATCCATTTGTCAATCTTGTTCACATAGGAAATCAATGCAGTTTTCTCATCCTCATCAAATTCATCTTTCATTGCAACATAGACTACCTCAATTTCAAATTCATCACTATTAGTGTCAGTCTGTTCTTCAGCAATGTAGCAAGATTTCTTACCTTTTCCTTTGTAGTCTTTATACCTTCGATAGCCTTTGTCATCTATTCTATCTTTATGTTTTCTATCTCTTTCTTCATCTTTATCCTTCCTATCAGGACATCTAGCAGCTATATGACCAACTTTATTACATGCAAAACATATAATAGGGAGTTTACCTTTATATCTTCCTTTTCCTCTTCTCAATCATCTAGCCATAAGAGCTTCTAGATCTTCAAGATCTTCATCAGAAGTGTCACTGTCATCTTCACTTTCACTTTCACTTTCACTTTCACTTTTACTTTCACTTTTGCATCTTTCCTTTTCCTTCTTAGGCTTATTCAGAACTAACTGTGACTTAAAAGCAATTTCAACATTTACAAGGTTACCAACAGTGAAATTATCATAATTAGACAGTTCAAAAGTAGTCATCTTGCCAATCAAACTTTCCAAGGTAAGCACATTTGTAGAGTTACATCTAGATTCTTGAATGGCTGAGATCTTAATAGCATATATAGGATGTAGAGTTCTTAGCACTTTTCCAATTATGGTCTCATCATTAATAATTCCATTTGCTCCTCTAATAGCATTCACAACTTCTTTTATTCTACCACAATATTGTGCAATGTTTTCATCTTCTTTCATTCTCATTTCATCAAACTTACCTTTGAGACTCTCGACTTTAGCCTTCAGTACATATAGATCACCACCATAGATCTTTGCAAGAGTGTCCCACATATCTTTAGCAGTTGTGTAGTCCTTAACATCTTCAAATTCTGGATAGCTTAGGGCAGATGCAATTTCCAGCATTGCCTGATTGTGTTCTTTCTTAGCTCTCATTTCCTTGGTAGTCAAAGGTGTAACAGGTGTGACATAGTCATGCTCAATGTAGTACTTTGTAGAATCACCAATACCAGCTAGATGCAACTTCATCAAGCTTTGCCATGCAGGGAAGTTTTCCTTATTTAGCTTCGGTACCTCCTTCTTATACATCTTGATCATTTTCTTCAAGTCCCTTTAAACTTAATTTTTGTAAACACCAATAAGCAACATAGCTCTGATACCAATTGTTAATATGATTTAGAACAACAGAGAGGGGGGTGAATCCGTTGTTCTTAGGTCCTGATGTATAAAATAACTTCAAAAAATTTTCCTTAAATCAGATCAAGCAACCAAAGCAAACTTGATCACCACTAATTCAATAATAGAAACATATAACACTGCAGTCCACTACCCAGCTGTAACTAACTTATAAAACACAAAAATGTTCAAACAAAAAAACATTCACACAAGTATTGACACCAGGATTTATAGTGGAAACCCAATATGGGAAAAACCACTTTGTAACATGCTACTATTATTTTCACTCTTCTGAAGTGAGCTCAGTTAAAAGCCAACCCTGTCAAAGGTTACAATACACACTGTCAGGTGTGACCCGGTTAAAGGATTTCAATCACCCTGTTAAAAGTGAGCCTAGTTACAGGACTTACATAAACTCCATTAGAATGCAACCTTGTTCAAAGGATTTAACATATGACTGTTAGGTCAACCTCTGTTAAAAGGATTTTGACTGTTACAATGGTTAGAAAGTAGCAGTAGTATTGATCTGAAAACATACAACTCACTTTGCAAATATCAGATCCAATTCCATACACAAATGTTGGTTTACTGACTTTGAAACTTTTCCATCTCCATCTCTGATCTGCTCAGAACTTTTCTTCAAGCAATCACCACACTTCTCCTTCAACCTTTTCACTTATACAGTTAATAAAAATTACTATTCTTCCAGCATCTTCTTCACCCATGCATTTCATACCTTACATTTTGGTTCCCTTTATACTTTCCTCTATTAGGTTAACTTATCTTTTGCCACTTAATCTCCTTCATAGATCTTAGGGTTAGGTCAGATTCATTGAATCTACCTACTTCATGTTCTTTGGCTTCACTTCTAGAATCATCTCAAATCTCATAAATATTTACAATAAAATGTTTTACAAAGCATTAAATGCTTCCATACAATCAATAAATAAAGTCAACACGTTTTACATAATCCAAGAATTCAACAATGTCGGCTCCAAATCTGAATTCTCTTCAAATATAAAAATGTTGATGCTCGGTCAATACTGTGATCATCCACTTGGTCTCTATGTAAAACACTCAGTCACTACTGAAACTATTCCCTCAACATAAACTGATAATCGATCGACACTAGATTTTGCTTGGCATTCACTAAGTTGGTTGACACTAACATAACTCGGCTTAAACATGATTTATCCACTTTTGCTTAGTTAAGCCTACCAGTTTAGTCTTCAATCTTACTAAGATAAACAATACATTGTCTCATCATTATACAGCATAGTCAAGTACACTTTGTAGTATCAAGATAACTCAAACTCTCCCTAGGTGCTATTGTTACCAACCTTTCTTTTCCCTTCTCATAATAGATATAGTACTTTCCTAAGTAGCAATAGTCTTACCAGTTAAGGTTTGACATCAATGACAATACAACAATTGTTTCAATTGCAGTTTCCAACATTTCATTGATGTTGGTTTCCTACACAACATTCTTAACAATAGAAAAAACATCTCAGAGATATTTTTTAGTCGTAAACAAATGGAAGTCCATACAACACATAGAGACTCTCTAAATAACCCACTGTCAATAATCCCAAATAAAAGGACATAACAAAATCACATGTCAAAATAGTCATTCATGCTCAAAAAAGCCATCTAGTAAAGCAACAAATCAGACATAAAGAAACTTTATGCCAAAAAGACTCAATAATCAAGAAAAATTTGAGAAAATTCACAAGGATTAGAATGATTAAATCAAAATAGGAAGATTGTGAGGTTCTATATCAATGAATGATTTAAGCTACATGTGATATTTAAAAAGTGACAAAAAAAACCAATAATCATGTCAAATTAGTAAACATCAAGGCATCATTTCATGTCTAGCACAACTATATGATGAAAGCATCAAATCATATCTTCAAAAATAGCTTTGTAAATGACCATAAGATAAAATCTTGTAAAACACCACCTCCAAGACATATGAAACAAAAATCAGTCAAGAAAAAGAGAAGAATACAGCCATATATTTATATGAATAGCTCATGAACATATCATGTTTGATTATGATAACAAACAGGTAAGGCCATAATACTTGAGTGAATTTTTGTTATCTTGTTGTTGTTATTTCAATGAAATTTTATTTTAGAGTTGCAATCATACAAATACACAATCTCCCACTTAAGAAGTTCTTGCATTGTAGTGTTGATCAATCTATTGCTTTATTTTCTTATGTCATTGGTATGTTCTCCTTAAGAATAACAAGTACTTCTTATTGATGTTGGAAACTTTGGATGTACTTGAAAAGAAGAGGTAATTGATGGTTGTTGGTACCCATATAGTCATAAAAATTGAGACAATTTGGGAAAGGTATGGCAAAAAGTGTTATAACACCCTTATGCTAGTGGCAAACATTACATCCCATTTCTTTTGTTTATCCAAAGAAAAACATTGGAGATAAACATCGAAGCATTTTTTGGTCATCTTAGTTTATTCATCTAATTCAAGATGGACATGACAAGCTACACCAAGATAAGTATTCAAATATGAAAATAAGTCATTTCATGCATTAACTATAAATTTTGGATCATGATCACTTACTTTGACTTTTGGAGATCCATTTCATTTTTCAATAGTCTTCATGAATGACTTTTCTATAACTTTCTTACTAAATATGGGTGTTCTAAAGCATAGAAATGTGCATACCTAGTAAGATAATGAATAGAACCATGACACATTTATTTTCTTATAGATCAAAGAAAACTTAAGATGAAATCCATGGATACCTCATCTATTATTGTAGGTTTTAATTTTCCTAATTTACTATTTAATTTTTGTATTCCAATATTTTTTCTATGTAATACACCTCCCATAGTTTGATTATCTATATGTTATGATATTGTTTATGTTTATGGATTGACTTACTCCATACTAGCATGTGTATGGTTGGCGTGTATGTTTTACCTTTCTGTTTGATGTGTTTGATATGGTATGAGACAAAATTATAGTTACTTGCTTGTGAGATCCACACGATGTATCAATCCCAACTATATATATATATATATATATATATATATATATATATATATATATATATATATATATATATATATATATATATATATATATATATATAAAATTTAATTTATAACTAATATTTAATAAAAACTAATATTTAATAAAAACTAAATACTAATTAATATTTTATAATTTAAGAAATTTTAAATTTTGTTTATATTAAATAAATATTAAATGTGATTTAGTTATTAAGTAATGAATTTTTTTATTTAGGGTTAATTTTTTAAATATTTAATAAATGTTGAATATTAATATTTATCAAAAGTTTTAGTTTAATGAATATTTAGGATATTAATATTTATTAATAGATTGAGATTTTTACATTTAGAGTTAATTTATTCAATTAATGTTATATATAGCAAAGTTATTTATAGTGTAAAAAAATATATCCTTATTTTATTATCAAATATATAACATTTTTTTATGCATGAGATTTTTATATGAATGTTTTATAGTTAAATTGGACTTTAGTAAAACACTTTGATTATTTTATACATTTGTGACTAATATTATGATTTTGTTTGTTGGTGTATTTATTGCTTTATTTGGTGTTGTTCATATGGGGAATTATGTTGGCTTTAGGAGTGGTACACAGAGGCTTTGGGGATTTTGTTGTCTATGTGACTTGTGTATATTTAGTGTTTTATGATGTTGACTTGGTCATGATTATTTTACCCAACCAAATTTCTTAAGCTCATTATTTTGTGAACTTATTGAGAGAGTGTGTTTTATGATAATTTAGTTTGAGGACCAATATGTAATTATGATACTTTGGTTTGAGGACCATTATGTGTTCTAGGTATCTTTTTATGGAACTGAATTTGATAATCATGTCTTTTTGGATTTATGAGATATTTTTATGACTTATGAGCTTAGGGTAGGTTATCTACTTGTGTATAGATGGGAGTGGCTTGCAATAAACATCAGGGCCTACAAGTGGTTGGCAGGATCACTTATTGTAAGTTATTTAATTAAGTGATAACATGATACATTAATTGATATTTTAAAATAAATTAATAAGATAATGTGTACCTCACCCATGCTTGAGCACTAGTATAGGCTAAGATGGAGGATGAGATTATGCTTTTCACCTAGTGTGGTGTATATTTTGGCATAGTTAATTTAGCCTTGTCTATACAAGAGGTTATTGATACTGCATATGGTCACTTGAGTGTCGAATTCCAAAGAGGTTGTCAGGGAAAAACTCAAGGGTTATACATATGTGATGACACTGACCTATATTCATCTTAGGTTTCCTACATATGTTGGTTGCCTCTAGTTTAATATGTATTACCTTTGCAATTTTTTTGTACCTTTGGATATAGAGAGCTTTTAGGATCCCTTACTTAGGTTCTACCTTGTGATTGATTTTTGGTTTTTGATATCTGAGTGGGGTCTGATGTTATCTCAATGCAGTGGGAGTGGACTTCTTGGTTCCATGAGGTCGGGTGGTAGTGTTTCTTCTACCATTGATATGCTAACATTCCTGAACCGGTGTTGGATGATCCTTGTTATTGTTACCTTCTTGCTTGTTCATAATTATTGGATATGTATTCTTATCTTTCTTATATTGTGTGCTTGCATCATTGTATCAGTTTTGATTCTTTTAAGATATTGTACATGTACCTTGTATATGATCAGTTATTGTATATCTTGCAACTTGTGCAGTGGATGATGGTTCCTTGTGTATACGTCATGGCATCATTTGTATCTATGTTTCATTTATATCATGTTGTACTTGTTATTCATTTGCATTAAATGTGGAGATTGTATATTGTTATTGTACTTAGTATATTAATTAACTTATGAGTAATTCTATGTTAAGGAACCCTTGAGAATTGTAATATGTAAATGAATTACATTTATGAGTACATATTGGCTTATGTTATATTGCTTCCACTTGGTTATTATTATTGTTTGTAAACTATTAAGAAAAAAAATTATTTTGTAAACTTAGTATCATGTTTAAGGTTAATTTGTACAGGGTTCCCTAGCGGGGCATTACATCCTATAGTTGTAATTTTGATTTCTTATTATTAACATGAGTATAAGTTTGAGTGGGTGTAAGGAGTCAACATCTTTCATATGTGTTATATTTGCCAATTTTCTAGTTATTGTAGTAGAATCCTCCCAATTATTATTTTTTCCACCTCTCCCCTTTTTCATATTTCATATAAATTGAAATTCATAGCTTGTCTTTTGTACAACATTTTGCATTCTTTACTTTTACATTCTCCTCATGATATATTTAGCTATGAGCATTTTCATTTATCTCTTGGAGATTACCTTTGTGTTGTTATTTTGATCTTGTAACATTTGCATTCATAGTTTAATATGTGTCCATTTGCACAAATTTTTTGGATTATTTACCTTGTCAAATTTTAAGATGGTATTAGAGTTATTTTGGAGCAATATATTTTTGTTTACATATTTAAGAGATTCAAGAGTAGGGGAGCTAATAATTTAGCATGCAAATTTCTCAAAAACTAGTACACTCTTCTCTTGCATCTTTGAATGATTTACAAAATAAAAAGATTTTAAGTAAATATTTTACCCATAGGATTTGGTACTTGTATTTTTTCAATTTAGGTGTTTATATAGCATAGTAAAATTACAAATATTTCCCAAATTTCTATAGTGTTAAAGCCCACAATGGCCAAAGATACAACAAAAAATCGAGGAAAAAATAGCTATGTCCAACTTCAACATACAGTATCTAAAGAGAATGATAAAAAAAATCTATTAAACATAACATGGATGTAAAGTGCTCATATTTTTCTTTCCAACAATATCTTGTTCACTAAACTTTGATAACCTGGGCAAAATTTATGAATTTTTAATTAAAATTGAATTTGTTCTTTGTGAGTGACTTTCTCAAAAAAAAGGTTTTTTTTTTAATTTGATTTTTGTAAAATCTATTGATTCAATAAAATGATAACAAAAATTTATAAATAATTTTGAGCCAGGAAAAGAATCAAACAAAAAATGGGTTCAGCAAGCAGAAGATGGAAAAATGAATTAAATTTAGCTTTTTAGCTAATCAATTTATATAGTCACGTGATGCTTTGTGGACATTGTTTTATGTTAGTTCTACTCAATATCTGCAAAATCTAACAAATGCCTAGATAATTTTTGGGACTAAAAAGAACCTAGAAATCATTTTTTATCAAACTAGTAGAAGATACAAATCAAATGCAAAAACTAAAATGACTCCAATCTCTCTTTGTGCTCTGATTTTGGTGAAATGAAAGTCAAATCTAACTTTCTTGAACCTTTTGAATGTTATGGAATAGTTTAAAAAGCAACCAAGATTTCCAAAATGTTGCAAACACCTAGATTTTACAAAATATTTACATGCCAGCCTCCAAATATTAATAATTGTCCCTCAATTTTTTATTTATTCTCAAGTTCATATGGAAATGCAAGAGAAAAGTATACTGAGTTTTTAGGAAACTTGTTGAAAATTTAATAGCCACCAGAAAAGTAAAATCATCATACATAATCCAAGTCATGGTAGGCATTGAATCTCTCAACATCATTCAAAACATAAACTTCAATAACTCAAAAGGAATAACTATTAATTTTAAAAATATCCCACAATGCTCACTTTGTCTAGGGTCATATCATTGGACAACTAATTGTTGATGTCATATAGTAGAGAGAAATGTGACAAAGCAATCAAGAACCTACTTATAGTTGTTAAAAAAGTAGTAAGAAGTTCAAATGACATAAAAAGCTATGGACAACAAGAATCCAAAAGTATAAAAATCTTGTAAACAGAGAATGTCAAGACATGAAAACTATAACTGAACATCTCAACTAGAATTTAGAAACTTGAAATCACATACAAGAAGTTTATCAATTAATAAAGGATAAAAATAAGGAATAAAATATTGAATATTAATGTTTACTTCATTTAAGGAATTAAAACTATTGAATAAATGGAATCTCATTCCAATGTCAAGATTTACCGCATAATGTTTTATTTCTCTAACCACCATAAGGCTCTATGCATACAACCAAATTCTTAAAAATTGGGAGTATTAATACACCACAAGTAATGTAGAGGGGATAAGAGTAGATGGGTGATACAAGGACCCATTGGTGTGAGATTCTTCAATAGAATACCTAAAAAGCTAAACCATAAATCATCCTACACAACAAAATTATTCTTAAGAGTGAACTTTAATCCATGAACAAGCTCAAACATAGAAAATTCTAAAAATCTGCAAAAAAATATTACAAACCTAGGTGTAAACTAAAAAAAATTCCTAGAAGTGGCTCACCTTTAGGTGTTTCTCAATGATTAGGGGAATGCCTTGTGAGTTGTGGCTTGAGTTCCCCCATCTCCCTCCTCTTCTTGAGGATGCTTGATTCCTCATATAATTTTATGAGGTCAAAGTGTTTTTGGTAGTTATTCATAGGCTTCTCCCTTGCTAGCATAAGAGATCATGGACTTCAAGGTGTATCAATCAATTCATATTTTCTTTACCTTTTCACCAAGCTTTAGCTATTCATTCATTTCATGATGATAAAGAAAAAATAAAGAGTTGGAACCTTCTCATGGACACCTTAGATGCTATTAATGTATGGGAAAAACTGGATGACCAAGAGCTTCCTCCACCCTCCTTTACTATTGTTGTTGTCGATTATTGGTTGGTTTTTCTGCATATTTTTTCTAATCTTTTACCTCGTATAGATTCTTGGGGCCATAATTTTAGATCCACATTTTTTTTGTCGATATGTGTACTACTATTTTTATTCATAAAAGTTCACAAAAATTATTAAATTATAATTTCAAAGTTGTAGATAGTTGAATTTGGCCACAAAATTTAATCCAGATTTTTGCATAATTGATTAGTGTAGATTGTTAGAGTTTAGAACTCTCCAATGTCTTTAGTTTTGAGGGAAGAAAAATATAGCTCTTTGATGTATAACACCCTTTATTCATAGTTTTTTATTACTCTTGTAATCTTTCTTAGAATTTCCACAATATCATCCCACACTTATATACTATTTCACAACAAATTTTCCTTACCCACATAATTTTACTTTAAAATATTTATAATATCATCTCGCATATTCAATTCAATATTACATTAGCCACATATTCAATTCAAAAATATCTACAATATCATCCGCATATTCAATTTTAATTCAATATTATATGGACCACATTATCAATTCAATTTTTATTTTTTAATTAAAAGAATGCAAAAGATTACAAAAGAGAGACAACCAATAGACTCTAATAGATAGAATATAACAAACATATAGCTATATGAAAACATGACTACAAATGAAAGACCGACAAGAACAAATACAAGAACAAACAAGTGTAACAAGAAGACAATTCAATTCAATGTTTACTTGGCATCTAATAACTAGGGGAAGAGTATTAGTTTGCTGCAAGGGGGTCCAATAATTGTGACCTTTTTGTCATCTTGACTCCCCAATTACTAATATTAAAGGAGCCCCAAAAATGATAACATGTGTACCAATAGTTGATCACACATGTACTAATAGCCAATCATTTTTTAGCTTTTTTGGTTGGTAATTAGCCCATTTGTGCACCACTATTGAGACATTTCACAACTACCGGGACATTTGGCCACAAGTACTGGCATTTTTGAGTGAACGACTATTGGTGCAAGAACGTAGTGGGTATTGAGCAGCACTTTGAAATGACCACTTTTTGACCACTCTGTGTTCGATGATTCTGCAAAGAGATTTGTGAATACCCAGAAGCTGAAACCTTAACTTTAAGCAATTAACTTGTATATGGAGACAACCATAAAAACATCGCTGAAATCCGACACACCTTTTACGATCTAGATGTGTGCAAAGTTAAGTTGTACATGTAGAGAGTCCTTTCCCCTATTGTATTTAATACTATATGTACTAAGACCACAAATATGTCTCACCTAAAAAAAATGGACGCCGCTAAGCTCCATCCAAAATGTACCATTGACGAAATTTGAAAAATCTGAAAACACAGCAGATTTTTTGCGAAATTTCCAGTATCTGTTCTTCATGATCTGCATATTTTAAATCGAAAACAACAAAAAAAATGCAAAAAAAATCACTACAATTTTGCAGATCTGAAAGAAAAAAAAATCAGAATATTTTTATCTTTTGTACATTTTTGTCGGAAGATTAGCCACCCCGAAAAAAACATTTGGTTCAAAACGTTATCCCCACGTATTACATTCAATATACATGCACCGCATTTGAGCAAACAAATTGATCAGATGATTTCTTGCCCATCCCCATTTGAGCACAGGTTTTCATTGAAAGCTTTATGGGTCACGCACCAATTGAGCACAAATTCAGTGAATGCTTTTCTGTTAGTAGTTTCTCATGGATTCAATCAGTGCTGCATCATTATCATACTCCCTACCTGCAGGAGTTCTCTTGCTGATACTTACAATTTTCCTCATGAAGAAGAGTAAGAAGAGTTTATCGTTATCATTACCACCAGGTCCTCCTGGATGGCCCATCATTGGAAACATCCTTCAGCTTGGGGACAAACCCCACCAATCTCTTTTCCACCTTGCATAGAAATATGGGCCTCTCATGACTATCAAAATGGGGAGACAGACAAGTCTGGTTGTGTCATCTCCATCCATGGCAAGAGAAGTACTGAAGAACAATGACCAGAGCTTCTCAAGTAGGACAATCAATACAGCTGCAATGACATTTGCCTACCAAGGCACAACTCTAGTATGGAGTCCTTATGGACCTCAATGGCGCTTGCTTAGAAAGATCTGCACCACAGAGATTTTTAGTGCCAAAAGGCTGGATGCTCTGCAGCATTTGAGAAGAGAGGAGGTATTCAATGCTATTGAGTACATCTTGAAGGCTTCTAAACAGGGGAATATTGTGAATATTGGTGAAAGAGCTTTTATGATTTCCATGGCAAGAGAAGTACTAAAGAACAATGACCAGAGCTTTGCAAGAAGGGCGGTCAATACAGTTATAAGTGCATTTTCCTACAAGGGCACAAGTCTATTATGGAGTCCTTATGGCCCTCATTGGCGCATGCTTAGAAAGATCTCCAACACAGAGATTTTTAGTGTCAAAAGACTCGAAGCTCTGCAGCATTTGAGAAGAGATGAGGTGTTTAGAACTATTGATTTGATCATGGAGGACTGTAAACAAGGGAATAGTGTGAAGATTGGGGAAAGGGCGTTTATGATTTCTCTTAGCATTATGGGTAAGACTGTTTGTGGGAAAAAACTGCTCGAGTCAGGCTCTGCACAAGCTACAGAGTTTAAGAGCATGGTAAGAGAAGTCCTCGAGTTGGCAGGGGTTCCAAACTTACCTGACTTTTTCCCTTTTCTGGATAGGTTTGATGTTCAGGGGCTGACTGTCAAAGCTAACAGTTTGGCCAAGCGTTTTGATGACATGTTCAACAGACTCATTGAGGAGCGATTAGCACAGAGGACTGCTAGTGGCAAAGAAGTGAAGGATTTTCTGGATGTAATGTTGAACTTGAGAGAAGATGGTACAGAACTTACTCTGGACAACATGAAAGCAATCCTCATGGTAAGCCTTATTCCTTAGATTCATTTCGCATGAATAGAAAATAGATAAGGAGGAGATGTTTTTCTGGGGTTAAGTTAAGTAGTCTTAATTTTTTTTTTTAATTTTTTTAAGAAAGTCAGTTTGAGTTGGAGTAGTAATAGGATAGGTGATTTTTGAGAAGGTCTAATGTTTCACCTATGTGTATATCATCTAGATGCAATGAGTGTTAAGTGTACCATTCATTCTTATCAGAGATGGGTTCTTGTAAACCACTACTCATAAGTAATAAGACATGGGATCAATGAGTTTGACTAAAAAAACTACACAGTTGAATCTTGTGAGCATTAGTATACCTTTCATTCTTCTAAAAGATAAATTCTTATAAATTACTACTCATAAAACATTGATCAATAAATTTGACTAAAAATTTATAAGGCTGATATTATATATATATATATATAGAAAATATCAAATTGAATGGATATGAATTCCACACATGCATATAAATTCTATACACTCATATGAACTAATTGTTTTCAACTTTCCCACTTACCCGAAACCGTTTTTTAGCATCTAAATCGTAGTGGGTGTGTGTAAGCTATGTAAGATCTTTCTTGTTTGGTTTGTTCATGTTAATAACACTGCCCACATTGTTGTATGTGCAGGACATGTTTATTGCAGGGATCGACACAACTTCAGCAACAATTGAATGGGCAAGGACAGAACTTCTGAGAAAACCAGCTCTAATGAGAAAAGCCCAAGAAGAGCTGGATGAAGTTGTGGGAGTGGAGAGAAGAATGGAGGAGGCAGATATAGACAATCTTCCATATCTCAGAGCAGCAGTGAAAGAAGTGTTTCGACTACACCCTCCAGTCCCATTGATGGTTAGAAAAGCAGATGTTTCTGGTGAGATTAATGGGTTTCTTATTCCAGAGAATACCCAAGTGCTTGTGAATTTATGGGCCATGGGGAGAGACCCTAGCGTGTGGAAAGATCCCTTAAATTTTTATCCAGATAGGTTTTTGGAATCCAACAATGATTACAAAGGCCAGGATTTTGAATTGATACCATTTGGGGCAGGAAGAAGGATATGCATTGGGCTTCCGCTGGCACACAGACAAGTTCATCTGGTTGTGAGTTCATTGCTGCAAGCCTTCACTTGGTCCATTCCTATGGACACTGAGGCAGGCATTGATATGTCTGAGAGATTTGAGCTAACTCTACAAAAAGCTGTGCCACTCACAGCTATTCCAACCCTAAGAGATGGGGTCAAGTTTTGATGTTCTAGTTTTCAAGTTAGTTAATGTGGGTCAAGTTTTAGTGTTCTAGTTTTCAAGTTAGTTAATGTTTTAGTGTTATAATATTTTGAAAATAAGTAGGGGTTGATCTCGTCGAGTAGAGTTTTATG
Organism: Chamaecyparis obtusa; assembly: GCA_027943335.1. Lineage (NCBI taxonomy): Eukaryota > Viridiplantae > Streptophyta > Pinopsida > Cupressales > Cupressaceae > Chamaecyparis > Chamaecyparis obtusa. The sequence goes on along the minus strand of BSBK01000329.1, from coordinate 1,236,841 downwards.
GTTGGTATAGAGTTAGTGATTTTAAGATTTAGTTTGGTATTATATTTATATTATATATATATTGACAAATGATGTGAAAGATAATAAATATTGTGAATTAGTTATTGTTAAGGAGTAGTTAGATCTAATTAGGTAACATTTAGCTAATCCAATTTTGTTTTTGATGAATAGGTCATTTCTACTAATATATAATTAAAAATACATTATTTACAAGAAAATAAAGGAGGACAAAGTCATTCTACAAGAGTCACACGAGCAATGTCTAGAAAGTTAGCTAAAATATAAACATGGGCAGAGCCTAGAAATAGCAACAAGAAAATAAATCACTAAGCAACTAAAGCAATGCCCACGGAAGGTGGAGGATCATGATCATCCTTCTTTCCCATACATCAACGGGGTCAAGATTGGGGTCCAGAAGGGACCATCCTTCCTCTATGTTTTCTTCTTCTTCATTCTCATTTCTGGTAGGAGAATTTTTTAGAGCCAATTGAGCGAACCACTTGGAAGAAGTGGGCAACCCAAAATCTATCGGCAAAATGGTCAGCGATCCCCTCGGGATTCATGACATGGCTTAACCACCTCCTGTGTCTTTTATAAGTCTAGTGGTTATAACAGGCATTAACAAGTCAGTCTTTTGGTGCAATGGTAACCACTACTTGTAACAAGTGGTATCAGAGCTTGGTCACAAGTTCAAATCCCCTCAGGTAACGCTGATGGGGAGATTGTTGGCATAATGGTCAGTGCTCCCCTCGGGATTTGTGACATCTCTTAATCGCCTCATGTGTCTTCTATAATTCTAGTGGTTGTATCAAGCATTAACAGGTCGATCTTTTGGTGCAACGACAATCACTACTTGTAACAAGTGGTATCAAATCTTGGTCATAGGTTCAAATCCCCTCGGGTAACACTAAGGGGGAGATTGTTGGCAAAATGGTCAGCGCTCCCCTCGGGATTCGTGACATGGCTTAACCGCCTCCTATATTTTTTATAAGTCTAGTGGTTGTATCAGGCACTCATAGGTCGATCTTTTGGTGCAACGACAATCACTACTTGTAACAAAATCACCATTGGATCCTAGCTAGCCAAAGCCACCAGGAGAAGAGGGAATCGCACTATCTATAAGCCAACCAAAAGCTAAGCCACCACAAGGTGGTGAAGCTAAGTCGTGATGCTAAATATTGTTTCCCCTGCTAGAAGGCCGGTGAGAGACCTGGGAGCACAACATATGTGAGTGGTGTGTGGAAGAATTGTAGCCACACTAGAGGCCAAAAGGAAGAGAATGTTTGTCAGAAGAAGAAATATCTAGCGACACTCTGGAAACTATACAAGGTGCATTGCCCCAATGCTCAAGTAACTCTTGCAAGTGGGCCACCTTGTTAGCTTGTACTTAAGTCTGCATCATGACAATATTACATATACACGCTTTAGCATATAAAGAAATAGTAATATCAAGAGAGTTGTGAGTAAATAACACATCATTTCTATCTATCCATGGAGTGAAGAGGATTTCCATCCTAAAAGCATGTCAAATATACAAAAATTTGAAGGGAAGTCTTGGCAAATCTCTCAACAAAATCATATGCTAGGAGAAGGGTTATGGCTTGAAAGGCCAAAATAAGTTATGAGTCCAAACCTAGAACTGTTGGGCTCTTCTACAATACTATAAAATATGAATGAACATCTCAGGTTCTCTAAAAAAAGAACATTGAGGGTCTAGCACTCCCAAATGTTAGAAACAAGAGCCCAAAGGCAAGCCTTGGAAAAGAATACACCAAGTGAAATGAGCCACTTTAGGCTCCACCATGGTAGACTAGACCATGAGAAATTTGTGTCTCCAAGTGGACTAAGAAGAACACAAGTTCCATTGCTAGTTCAGAGTGGGGACCATATGTAGATGAAGAACTAGTCAATCGTAGCCCATCTTAGGCTTGTAGTTGCAAAAAGAAGTACATGAAAACTACCACCAATCCTTCCACCATGGATTGACAAAATGAATGCTAAGCTTTTGAAACATATTTAGAGGTAGTATCAAGACCACCAAGTCAAAAGTTTGTCAATCTGGATGAGTTAGACACAACTAGGCCTACATATCTTCCCAAGTGCGAAGATTCATAGTAGTATGAGAAGACAGATCTTTTAGAGTGCAAATGTCGCATTTTTTAAAATGCAGAGCATGGAGGCGAGTCACTCTAGCTAAAGGGAGTCATTGATTGTTGATAAGCGAAAACCACCAAATTTTATGTTGGTTGAAAGAAAGACCATCACGAAAGCTTGCTCAATCCCAGCAAAGCCAAGGTTCAATAGCTTCCTAGGAACGCCAAATGCTTTTGGCAACAAAAGTGCCCTAGATCTAGATTGTATCTTTCATTTTAAGAAAGGTTTCAAAGTCAACCCCCTTACATGTCAGTCTATGAACTAGATGGCCTAAAGAAATGAAATGCCCAAGAAGAATTTTTTGGGCTTCATTGCCAAAAATGTCCCAAACAACCCATTTGGCACACAAGGCTAGACCTTGTTTCTAGGTGGATAAGAGGCCAAGGCCTCTGGACTCCCTTGGTAGATAGAAATACTCCTAGGTGACTCTGTGAAATCTATGATGGTCAACTCTAAAAGCCCACAAAAAGTCACATGAAAGCTTTTCAAGTTTACTATTGGAGGCCTTTGAGGGAGCCCAACATGAAGAATAGTAAACATGGGTGGCAGCCAAAACTTTCATACAAATCTGAAATTTACCAACCAAAGAAAGTGGTTTGGTAATCCAGTGAGCAAGTTTTTTCTCTATCCGAGCCAACACCCCATTCCAAAGGTCAACAATAGAACCCTAGAAAGTAGACGGGATGCCCAAAATTCTAAAAAAATTACCATGTTGGATCCACTTCCACCCATATTGGAGAATTGAAGGTGGGGTGGGAAGAAAATATTGCATGTAACACTGTATCTATGTCATTGAATCACTAACCCATAAGCTTGACAAAAAGTTTCAAGGCAACGAAGAGAATCTAACACATTATCATCATCCTCCATCAACTTAAGGAAAGAGTCATCAACAAAATAGCTATTGACAAGATGAGAAGGTGACTAGAGCAGGGAAATTCTCGTAACACAACCTATTGAAATGGCAGAGGCCAAAACATAGCTAAAGTCTTCGACTGCAAGAACATAAAGAGAAGGGGCCAAAGGGCATCCCTTGTGAATAGATCTGAGTAGGCCAAAAGCATTGGATTATCGACCATTAATGGTGATGCTATCCAAGGCGTTGCAAAAAAGCATCTAAACTAATTGAATGCAATTGTGGTTGTCTCTTTCTTTATTTTTTCCTCCTTTCATGTTTCTTACTTATCCTTTCAATTTTTCTTTTATTATTATTTTTTTTCTTTGACCATACACATCAACATAATAGGCCTAAACAAGAATGTGACAGAATACCTGGAAGTGCTTGTGAATTTAAGGGTCATGGGGAGAGACCCTAGTGTGTGGAAAGATCCCTTAAATTTTAATCCTAATAGATTTTCGGAATCCAACATTGACTAAAAAGAGTAGTATTCTGAATTGACTCCATTTGGAGGAGGAAGAAGGATATGTGTTGGACTTCTATTGGCTCATAGACAAGTTCATCTAGTAACAGGACCAATGATGCAAGCTTTCAATTGGTCCATTCTCATGAAAAATGAGGCAAGCTCAATATGTCTCAAACATTTGGACTAATTGTACAAAAATTTGTGCCACTAATAGTTATTCCTACACTAAGAGATGGGGTCAACTTTTGGTGTTAAAAATCATAGAAATTCTTGTGCTTGAATTTGATACTTGTGGTAGTGAGAAGGCAATTTTAATATTTCAATACTTGAATAAATATTCAAATTAGAAGGTTGGACCATAAATGTGAGTTATAAATAGTTAAAGAGCTATTTTTTCACTACCTTATATATAAATGAAATATGTTGCTTGTAGGAAATTGTTAAATATTTAAAATTTATGTGGCAAATGTGTATTTAGGTGTGGATAAATGAATAACATATTTGTATTTAGAAAAACTTTATGTAAAAACATTTATGTGTGAAGTTAATTTAAGGTAATAAAAGTACAAAGATGTATTAATTAAAATCAAATTAAATCTTATATTTTTGTTTTTCTATTGTGCTCCTACAATGTTGTCATTGTGGATAAAGTGTGTGTGTGTGTGTGTGTGTGTGTGTGTTGCCACTTTTTTTTTTAACTTACAACTTCTCAAAACATAACTTATTCTTAAGAAAATGAACTCTTTTATTATGTAAAATCTTGCACAAATTTTAATACTATAAAATAATGAAAAATAAATAATGTATATGTATGTGTATGTGTATGTGTATGTGTAAACATATATACACATGTGTGTGTGTGCACATATGTATACAGATAAGTATGTGTATTCATTAATGTATACATATATGTATATGTGTGGACACATACATACATATTCTATTACAATATTTAAACTTTTTAAGTATTATTTTTCGTTATTTGTAAAATTTGTGCAAGATTTTACATAATAATAGAATTAGTTATCTTAACAATAAGTTATGTTTTGAGAATTTTCAAGTGAAAAAAAAGACTACATTTTTCACATTCCTCTCTCTCACTCACTCTCTCACTCTCTCATTGAAGTATATCAAATATATTTCTATTGAAAATATAATAACCATAAATTATATCAAACTACCACTAATGCATCCAAGAAAAGAAATTTTTTGGTTTCTTAATATCTTAATGTTGCATTTAACTTGTGGCTAATGATCAATCTAAGAGAGTCCTTCTAATATATTCCATTAAAATTTTGATCTTTATTTCATTTGATTTGTATGTGATCGATGCCCTTTCATGTTATATTTTAATTAGTTTATATTTTTTAAGTTTCTTACTTTTCTCTTATTGTGACCTAACTTGATACTTATATGTTTGCACATTTATTCCTTGAGTCTTGATTCTCATGTGTCTATGATCTTGGTTTCTTTGTTTCTCTCACATCAGACCTAAGATTATTGTGTGTTATGTTTTATCTGGTGATTTGGTGTTAATAATGATTGTGTCTTGGTGTCCCAAACTTGAGTTCTCATATCAAATGTTGTCATGTTTTTATTGATTCACTAGGCCTAGTGAAATTTTTGAAAGACCAATGTTACAACCTATTGACTATATTTGTCTCCTCTCCCAATCATTCATGATGTACTTGATATTGAATTATTTAGCATAGTAATAATCATTTAATTTGAAGAGCAACTAGGTGTCTTGTGAATGAATAGGAGTACAAGGTAGCGTCAAACATTATAAGTCTTATGTAGACCCAAACCAATTTGCTTGACATCATAGACTATAAAATGATTATGTTTCTATATAATTTTTAATATATATTTTTGTGATATTTCACCTAATATTGAAAAGTTTGAAATGTAACTTAATATTTTAATATAATACTTAGATGAGATTCTAATCCAAAATGTCATAATTTATAGGCAGTTATTTTGAGAATAAAATGAAAGGACCATTCTTATTAAGTGACCTACATATAGTTTTATACGATTGTGAATGTGACCCTAAGAAATTTTGTTGTCTTATTAATAGACCCAACAAATTACTTAACATAGAATATAAAAGATTTCATTTTAATTTAGTCATCTATATTTTCTTTTGTAATATTTTATCTATTATAGATAAGCTTGAAAGATAATTTAAAACATTAATATAATCATATATTTAGATGATCTTGAGTCAGAAAAGTCATATTTCCATTGATAGTATTTTGCACAAAAAACCAAACAAAAAATAGCCTTACTAAATGACTCATATTTGTACAATTATAAAAAATGGTCTAAAATTTTAGATTTTCTAATTAAATAAACCAAATGAGATCACCTCAAATAATAGACTATAAATAAATTCTATTTTCATTTTCTTTAAAAGTTTATAACTTCCAAAAGAAAAATTATTCCTTTAACAATTATTTATATAATAAAAAACCAAATTTATTAGGCTACCCATGTGTGCATATTTGTATGTTGTTTGTTTTTATCGATAAAAAGTACTAAAGCCAAAATATATTAATATAAAAAAGTCATATATTAACATAAAGATTTAAAAAGTAAAATTAAGCTTGTCAAGATTTCACACCCAAAATCTAAGAAAGTCTGTGCATATTTGTATGTTGTTATGATAGTGAACAAGAGAAATTTGTTTCGGTTTGCCTTCAAGTTATTAAATTGTTTTCAATAAGTTGCACGCAAACTGATATTGTTGGCAAGTGGTCAGCACATGCACACATATGCACATGCACACATATAGAATGTTCTCATTTATGGAAATACTTATTCATTTTTATGGTCCCACATATTGGATATGATGAATATGTTTGAATGCAGTTGTTGAATGGAAAAATGCCTAAGTTAATAGACTATTCTAGTAACCCAGTCTAACAAAAAAGCTTAGCGAGATTTTTAGAATTTTTATTAAGGCTTGCGATCTTAAGGACATACCTATAGGATACCAATGAACACATGTATGAGGTCGCACATGTTAGTATTGAAGGATCGAAGAGATATGTTCAATAGATTGGATGTGAAAAATTTGTTATTGTCTACCTTGATGACATCCTTATCTTTAGCAAGAGTAAGGAGGAACATTTAGAACACCTTGATTTGGTCTTGAAGAGGCTGGATGAAGAAAAACACTTTATAAATTTGGACAAATGTGTTTTTATGCAGGAAGAACTTGTCTATTTGGGATTTGTGATTGCAGGTGGGAACATTAAGATGGACCCTGAGAAGGTAGAAGCCATCCTAAGTTGGCCTTCTCCAAGGACAATGACTGAAGTAAGAAGCTTCAATGGGCTTGCATCCTTTTATAGGAAATTCATCAGTAATTTCAGTCAATTGTGTGCTCCAATCCTTGAGACCATCAAGGGTGGACAGAAATGTAAGTTTGTGTGGAACAAAGAAGTAGAGGAAGCCTTTCAAATGCTGAAGCAAAAGGTAATGGAAAAGCCTATACTTGTGTTCCCTGATTTTCAAAAAGTTTTCACTATTGAATGTGATGCATCAAACCTAACCATAGGAGCTGTCTTGAGCCAAGAAGGTAGACCTGTGGCCTTCTTTAGTGAGAAGCTGAATGAAGCAAAGAGAAAATACTCCTCTTATGATTTGGAACTATATTCCTTAGTCCAATCATTGAAGAAATGGAGGCATTACCTCCTGCCTAAAGAATTTGTTGTCTTCACAGACAATCAAGCCTTGAGTTTCTTGAATAGCCAAGAGAAACTAAGCCACAAACACATGAAGTGGGTGGAGTCAATACAAGCCTACACATATTCAATCAAACACAAGAAGGGAGTTTCCAGTAAGGTGGCAGATGCTTTGAGCTAAAGATCTTTAGTTGTGCAACAAATCCAACTTCAAAGTGTTGGGATAGACTCATTGAAGGACATGTATAAGGATGATGATGATCTTAAAGATATCTACAAGGTGTGTTTTGATTTTTTTGAAGCCTATCATGTAGAATATGCAGACTATTTGATCAAAGATGGCCTATTGTTCAAAGGACATCAATTGTGCATTCCCAAGTGTTCCATGAGGGAGAACATTATCGGAGAGAAGCATGCAGGTAGCATGGGAGGACATTTTGGATTGGACAAGACCTTGGAATAGATGAGAAGGTTTTATCATTGGCCCAAACTTTAGAATGAAGTGAGGAAGATTGTGGAGACAAGTACTATTTGTCAAAGGGCCAAGGGTACATATACTAATGTAGGGCTATATCAACCTCTACCTATTCCTATAAGGCCTTGGGAGAGTTGCAACATGGACTTTGTCATGGGTTTGCCTAGAACACAAAAGGGATATGATAGCATATATGTTGTAGTGGATAGATTTAGCAAGATGGCCCACTTTATCCCTTTTAAAAGCACCAATGATGCATCATCCATTGTAAATGTCTTTCTTCTAAGAAATTGTGAGGATTCATGGTTTACCCCAAACCATACTATTAGACAGAGATGTAAATTTTGTTGGCCACTTTTGGAGGACCTTGTGGAAAAGGTTGGGAACCAATTTGAGTTTCAGCTCTGCCTATCATCCACAAATGGATGGGCAGACATACATTGTCAACAAGTCCCTTGGAAATCTACTTAGATGCCTAAAAAAGCAATATGGAGACAAGTGGGATTCAATCCTACCACAAGCAGAGTTTTCTTTCAATGACTCATTCAATAGAAGAATGGGAAAAAGTCCCTTTCAAATTGTGTATGGACAAATTCCAAGAGGCATCTTGGAACTTAGAGATCTTCCATCAAACACTCCTATCAGTGCTCATGGCAAAGAGTTTGCAGAGAGCATGAAGGAGATACATGATTCAGTTAGGTTGGCACTTGAGAAAAGTACAGAGAAATATAAGAAGCCAAAGACAAACATAGGAGGGATGTACAGTTGCAAGTTGGAGACTTGGTGTGGGCACACTTGAAGAAGGAAAGGATGCCTAAGGGAAAGCACACTAAGTTTCTCATGAGAAGATTGGACCTTGTCTAGTCTTGACGAAACATGGACTGAATGCATATGAGATTCAGTTGCCACCCAATCTTGGTATCTCCCCTATTTTCTATATTTATGATCTAACCCCTTACAAAGGTGATGTAAATGCAGGATCAGATGTGTAGGTAGAATAACTTGAAGAAGATCATGTGGGACTACCTCCTCATGAACCAAGAAATCTTGAGAAGATCTTAGACACAAAGGTCATCAAGAGGACCAAGAAGATTGTCTACAAGAAGTACTTGGTGAAATGGAAAGGAAGGCCCAGAGGAATAATCAGTGTGGATGAATGAAGTAGAGATTCAAAGGCATGGTTCAACCTTGCAAGACCTCATCTCAAGAGGACTTGAGATCAGTGCACCTTGGGAGTATGGTGCAGGAGCACCCTTAAATTCATCCATTGCTACGGGAACTAACTCATCCATTGGTATCACAGAAAAGGAACCAAACATGAAGGGTTAATATGTTTATTGGATCTTGAATCCAATGTTGTAATAAAGTCCTATTTTGTAAGGCAAGGTGACATTGGGTGTGGTTATAAGCCTAAGTGTCTATCATGACCATTATGGACAATTTGGTTATAAAGGGCTAGAATAGACTAGATGACTAGGATGGTCTAGTTGGCCTAAGAAAAGACTGAATAAGTTTATTTTAATCTATCTAAGGTCCTAGGTGGATTCTAGGGTATAATTTAATAAGATTGATTGACAATTGACAACTTTGGCAAAAGTTGTCAATGTTGTCAATATTGCATTAAGCAACTTTTTGAAAAGTTGTTAATTTTGAATCTCAATGGTCACAACCATCTCAAATGGTTGGAACTGATTGAGGAATGTATAAACATAAGGAAAACTTTGATCCAAGTCAGGTTGGAAGATCTGGAGAAGTTTTGTGATCTGAATTCAATAAATTTATTTAATTTCCTAAGAAACTGACTGTGTCTTTGAGTTGTACGGACCTGTACAGTCACACATGCACCATTGAAGGACTTTGGAAGTTGGATCATTATTTTATGATAAATATGCAATTGGTTTGAGGTCTTCAATTGACATAGTTCAAAAGTTATCCAACTTTGAGTATTCATTGGTTGGAGGAAGGCCCTACCTAGGGTTTCGAGAGAAAATTCCTCTTTCCAGGAGGCTCCACCATGGGAATTTTTGAAACCTGGTGGAAAGAAAGGAGGGAGGATGTACTATAGGATTCTTGAGGTCTTGGATCAAGAGATCAATGGAGATGGGAAGAATTATTAAACCCTCTGGACAGGCATCTCTATGTGACTGTCCAGAATTGTGGGTTTGAATGCACAACTCGGCCTAGGGGTGGAATGGTGATCTAAATATTTTAATTTTGTAGTTTTATGCTATCCTATATGTTTTCCAATATTTTAGGTTGGAAGGTGACAATTATTTCAGACACTTCCCTTGTTAATTTGACCTATTAGCCCTATTAGGCCTAGGAGAGATTTGAGGACATTAGGAGTTTGGAGATTGATCAAGGGTCCAAACTTGGTGAGTACTGTTGATAGGTTGATTGAAACCTTTGAGGGTGGTTAAGACTTATATTGGTGGAGTTCCAAGTAAGTTGCCTTCAAGAATTCAGGTTTTCTCCTTGTAGCCCTATTGTGGGAGTTGGTGTCTAAATTGTGTTCTAAGCTTGCTTGGTGTAGGATTAGTGTTCCATTTCATTGGGAATTGATATTCAAACTTGAATAAACCCTGGTTTCATCCCTGGATTGATAGGGTTGGGTTGTGTGAGTTAATACTATAAGGGTGTAGAAGATTGACTTGAAGAATCAATCTTGTCTTGTGGGTTTTCGGAACTCTTTTGTATGTTGGAGAAGAGGTACTAAGGACCTTTAGGTGTTTGTTTTAGGTACAGATTGGGACTCAGCTCCAGCTTCATTCCTTTTTGATAAATCATGAACACCCGCTCCACCTACTTAAGGAATATGTGCCATGTCTTGAAGAGAGATTAGAGGGATTTTCTTCTCTTCAGTCATGTTTCCCACCCAAAGGAAACCTCTAATCAGTTTTTGAATTTGTGAGAGAACTGAAGGGGGTGCTTTAAGGAAAGCTAGATAGTACTTCAGGATAGCTGAAAGTACTAATTTAATGAGTAGAATTATGCTTGATAATGAGAGCCATCTGGCTTTCCATGCCACTACTCTACTTGTAATTCTTTCAAGGACAGAAGTCCAGTAACTTGTTTTATTGGACCCCATAAAAAATGGTATTCCAAGATATGTTGAAGGTAAAAAAATCCTTTGGAAATCCCAGAATTTGCACAATTCTATCTGATATAACTCTGTTAGTATTGAATAGAAATATTTTCAATTTTTTAGGATTAATTTTCTGCCCTGATACAACCGAATATAACTGCAAAATATGTTTGATTTTTCTGGCCTTTGATACTTGTGATATACCAAAAAGCAGTGTTTCATCAACAAATAATGAGTGAGTGATGGATATGGATGTGCCATTAATTTTTTCTCCATTCCACTTATCTAGCAAGTTGTGATACTTGATAGTTCTACTAAAAGCTTCAGCCATGATGATGAATAAAACTGGGGATAATGGATCTCCTTGTCTCACACCTTGTGTAGAAGAGAATAAACCTGATGCTTTTCCAATAATAATAACTGAGAACCAAGCTCCTGATATGCATTCTTTTATCCATTTGCACCATCATTTTGAAAAACCCATTTTCTAAAGTACTTGAAATAGGAAGGTCCAATATACTCTGTCATAAGCCTTCCATATCTAATTTGATCACAAAATTGGAAGACTGATTAGTGTTGATAGAGTGAAGGACTTCATGAGCTACTAGTGCTCTCTCCATAGTTTATTGACCTGAAACAAAACCTCCTTGCTCAGAAGAAATTATGTTTGGAATAAGATGTTGCATTCACAGATAAATAGATTTTGCAACAATCTTATATGTCAAGTTGCACAGAGATATTGACCGAAAATCAGCGAAGGTCTTAGGATCCTTAATTTTTGGGATTATTGCAATATTATTAGTATTGAAATATTTGAGCATGGCTCTATTCTTCCTGGACTCCTCAATAGCTGCCAACAAATCCCAACCAATAGTACCCCAACAATATTGAAAGAAAAGCACAGTGAATCCATTTGGGCCCGGAGCTTTATCTGGAGGACATGAAAAAACTACATTTCAAATTTCTTGGATTGAGAAGGGAGCCATAAGCATGGTGTTATCTCTAGGAGACACTATTTTTAGAATAGCCTCTAGGATTTCATTCACTTGTAAATCCAGGGGTGTTGGGTATTCAGCTCGAGCAAGTAGACTCTTAAACAATTTGACTCCTTCTTCCTGAATTTTTTGTGCATTGGTTAATATGGTCCTTGAGTCAACTTATTTAATTTGAAATATTAATTTAGCTGCTCTCTTTTGTTTGGCTGAAGCGTGGAAGTATTTGTATTTTTATCTCCTTGTTGAAGCCACAGTTCTTTGGATTTTTATCTCCAATATTCTTCTTCTATGCTACACAGATCTTCCCACTCTTGTTGAAGACTCTTCTACTTAACATACGTATCATTGGTCATGCCGTTTTGAATGATATCACTATATATTTCATCCAACTGCATTTTAACAACATCTTTTCGTTTAAAGACATGTTGATTCCACTTCTTAATGAGCTCCTTAACATGTTTCAATTTCATGAAGAATTGATGCATCTTGGATCCTTTTACAAAAGGTGCACTGACCCACCAATTTTTTAGTAACTGAAGAAAATGGGGATGGAAAAGCCACATTCCTTCAAACTTGAAAGAAGAATTATACTGATTTTTGTCCCTATTAACTAAAGAAAATGGGGATGGCGAAGCCACATTCTTTCAAATGAGAAATTTTTTTAAAACCTTTAAAAATTAATAAAACCTATTTCCAAACTAGGTCATTTTCATATGATATTGCATTAAAACATGAGAAATGACTAACATAAATTATATTGATGAACCTTTAATTTACAGCACAATTATGTGCCTAATTCATGCATAGTTAAGGTCACATCTATTTTGCTATTTTGGAATTTGATATTCAATATATTGTAGTAACAAGTTCAAAATGTGATATTTGTTATCTTCAATTTTCAATTCAAAATTGAGAAGGAGAATAGGAATTGGAAAACCCTTGTTGGTGTAATTAATTATTCCTAATTACACTTTACTTAATCTTACTTAGGTTAATGCATTTCATAGTAATTTGTGATTGAGACACCTATGAGTGTGCACATCTATTAAGCACATGGTGTAGGAGAAATTCCACTTTTGGTGTGATAGTTGTCTTCACATACCTTGTTGTGTGTGAGATCCACCTTTTGTGCTCTTATCACATTATCATCCTAATCCAATGCACATACTTTATTGCATATTAGAGGATGATCCACATTTGGTGGACATGTGATTACACCTAGCATAGGTGATAGCTTATCAGCTCCCTATCATTGTCTCTTATTGCCTTTCCTATATAAGGAGGCCTATTATGTAATCTAAATCAATTATTCAAGGTGAATTCATTGGATCTATTCAATCCATCTTTGCATTCATATTTTCTCTCTTGTGCTTTTCTTCAACCTCTAGATCCTTGGTTCAATATTTGCTATTTGCAAATTCTTACAACCCTAAAAGAAACTAACTCCAAAGTTGTTCCTCTTTATTAGAAAACCCTAAAGAATTTGACCATGATTTTTTTGTCAATACCAGCTCATAGTGTGAGACTTTTTTGGCAACGTGTTTCTCTCCTAAAAGGCGTATCAACTAAATATATGCTCAAACAAGTTCCAAACCTATAGAATTTAGATTCACATCATATATACTTTGGTTTTTAAAAATAATAATGAAAAATCTACTATTTACAACACTTAATACCATAACTAAATTTAACACATTTTCCAATATAAAGATCTTAGTCTCCTCATCAACCTAGACCTAGGTCTATGTGTCACAACAAAGTCACAAAATAAGCTTTCATAAAGAAATTTCAAATACTTCCCTTGATTAAATTTTGTTAGTACATTTAATCAATAACAATAATAATGTAATTAATCTAAACTAAGTACTTTCACATTTCACCAAAACAAAAGGTTTCATACAATATATTTTATGGATAATAAAGTGAAGCTAATATTTGATTTGACATGTGTACCATTAAAAATTCAAAACTCCAATAGCATATTTATAAGTCATAATCATAATAAAGTTTCATGATAAAGAATAATCTAATATTGAATTAGTAGGAATGAATAAGCCTTTCATAAAATGAGTTAGCAATAGCAAGAACAAGAAATACATCTGTATTTTTTAATAACCTATAGTAAACATAATTTGCATGAACATTATTCTCAAGAAAAATTTGGTTGGAATGCATGATTTACATAATTCATTTACTAAAAACTCATCAAAACATTTTGTCATATTCTTACAAAAGTTGTATATCTACAATGAGATTTAGATCTACACTTGCCTCACTTGTCCTTTTGTCATTTCTCTTTCTTTCTTTCACAAACATATGGGATGTCCTTAATAAATACAAGATTATTTTTTCACATCTCTTCAAAAAATAATGATAGCATTACCTCATCCATTTCAAAGTTGGTTATAGTTCTCCCAATATCCATAATAATTTGGTGCCATGAAATTAGTGAAGAGAAGAATAAAGTCATACACTAATCCCCCTACTCTATCTCTACTCCAACATATTGCAAGTGTGTCATGGTAATATTGAAAGCATTTAGATGTTTGGACATAGAATCATCATCCTTCATCTTAAGGATGTATCTTATTTCTTAGGGTTCTTTTTAGTAGGGATTTATCTTGATAAATCTCACCTAGATTTTTCCAAAGATTTACTGCAATACTGGAACTTCATTCTCATTCAACAATACTAAATTATTTAAAAATTATCTAATGAGACCCTTAGGTATTTGGTCTAATATGTCCTAGTTTTCTTATATTATTGTAGTAAGTATGCATCTAAATATTGCAGCCCGCATATCTTTATCTATAAGCACATCATCCATGAGATTCAAAAAATCAAATTTTGGCACCTACAAACTTCTCCATCTTTATCCTTGATGTGATTGACCAAAAAAGTTGCAATAGTCAAAATGGAAGATGAGTCTTATGACTCAAATTCTAGTGATCTAGTCTAGTTTCCTTAGGCTCATGATTGGTACCTTTTGTGGGTTTCCTTAATCTATTTTTTATGTTATTCTAAATGGTCACTAGTTAAGGTCACATCATTTCCATTATTGACCAAAAGAAAAAACTTACTAAAACATGTACACAGATTTAATTTTTAATAATAAATTTGTCATTTTTATTTTTGATCAAAAAGCTTTGAGATTTTCAGCCTGAATGGAGAGGGGTCACTAGGGACCTCCTTCCCAATTAATATAATCAATTAAGAAGCCACTTAAAATCTACTTAACTCAAATCAACGTATAGGGTACAATAGAAATCTAAGAGCCACCACTTGGAATTTCAACACAAATGTCACTTTAAGATTTTGAATATAGAACTCCTTCTTGAGAACCTTATAACACTACCATTGAAAATAACCTCATTGATAGTAATAAGACTAAACTTTTACAAAAACAACAACTTCCATCTTCATTCTATACATTTGTCTTTCTATTATCTTCCACAAGAAATATGAAACATGATTCAATTAGTTAAGAGTGTATTGGTAAATAGAGGCAACAACTTTTCTAGTATATATGAAGCTATGTTGCCAAAAATACGATAGGAGAAGTTGTTGTAAGATATAAAAGATGATGTTTATGAAAATGTAAGGTAAGAAAATGGGAGATCTTCCTCTTATCCTCAAATTCCCAAAGGAAAGATCCAAATTGATTAACTGAAAAGGGCTAATGCACAAATGAATCAATTGATGAAGAATATGAAGAAAGGAGAAAGACCTTATATTATGTTATAAGGAAATATAGAAATATTAATTGAATTGAGGAAAAGTACTAACCTCAAAATAGGGAAAATCTAGAAAACATTATTTTTTGGTGTATGTGTATAGTTTCAAAAAATTCTACAACCGGATCTGGCGTGGAAATATAGAAATAGAGAAAACCTATAAACCTTTTGTCATTCTGAGGAAGGTCAACCTTGACCCAAAACAAGGGTAAGATCTTACCCTGATGCATAATCTTACCCCTAAAAGTCAACCTTGACCTGCACTGCTCCAATGAAAATTCTATTCACGGATCTCAGAAGTTCACTGAAAAGGGTACTCAAATCTGCACTAATATTCATTGTCCCGCACTTGGATCTGCAAAAAAAAGGGTTTTTTTGTTTGGATGAGGGGTTTGACTTGGCCAAACCCTAGTTTGGAATCAACCTTTCAAATGTAATTTAAATTGCAATAAATAAACAAAGCAAATGAAACAATTTACCTTGCTTATGTTGAAATCCTTGTGGAGGATTCAAATCCTTGAATCCACAAGTATGGATGCTCCAAATGAATGTAGAATTGGATGTAGGATATCTCAAATCAATTTCATTAGATCTTCAACACTAATCTTGAATGGATCTTGGAATAGGAAGAGGCTTGAATGAATGTGAATGGACAAATCTTCAACAAGAAGGCTCCAAAGAGATTGAGTCCTTCAATGACTATCAATGGATCTCCTTGATGAATTGGATCTTGAATGCTTGAATGATTGAAGATGAATTCTTGAATGCTTTCTCCTTCTTTCTTATTTGATAATTTCTTGATCTCTTGATTGTACTTATGCTTGAATTCAATGGTAGGTCAATCATGGATGGTCATGAATAGTTGATCTCAAAACTTGATTACATGATGGATAAAATGAGAGGAGAAGGATTCCTTTTATAGAGATCTAGGGCACAAAATCATAGAGAGGCTAACATATGAGAAATAAATTCTCATTGGGTCCATACCCATAGAAATGGACCTAGATTAAATTCAATTTAAGAGTTCACTGTTCTAAAACCCGAAACAGCTAACTCGAAAGTGGGAGAATAAACTTTTCAAAGCCCGACATCTCGAAACCTCTGAAACCTAAAATCTAGACCTAGGGTCAGGGTTGAGGTCACTCTGAGCTAGGTTAGGGTCGCAGTCAACCTTGACCCAGAAGGTTGACCTTGAACCTAAGGTCAAAGATATCAGATCCTCAAGATAAGGTGCAAAAAAAGGCTGGAAAAAGGTGGAGAGAGAAGCAGAATAAGGGAAATAGCCCACTACAACATTTGGGGTCAAATTTTGACACCAATTTGTGATGCTACTACAATTTATTTTATTTTTTGCAAGTGCCCCTGACGGTGTCATAATAGTGACTCTATCATCATAATTGTGACACCCATTTGGTTATAAACAAAAAAGAAAAAGAAAAAGAAAGTGTCATTTGTAATTTGTGACTTCGAAGAGCTACTGCGAAGATGACACTGCAATTTTGAATGGCACGAAGAGGGTATTCGAGTTTGGCATGTGCAAAGAGGCCGGCACTGTGTGGGAAGAGGGCACTAGCATTTGAGGTAGGCATTTGAGCTTTGTCTTCTCATTAAATCAATTTTAGTGTCATTGTTTACATCTTAATTAGCATTTGGAATGCTCGATGACTCGTGAGATTTGAGAGCTATTACCTTCAAGGCATTGTGTGAAGTGTTTGATCTCTCTTTATTTATTTTTCTGTTAATATTCACTATGTGGTACTCCCCGCTTATGATCATTTGACAAGGAAATGTCTTGATGGATCATGGGCGACAAGCTAGGGCATCATACATTGTTCATGATCTCATTGTTTAATACTGGCATTGTTTACATCTTTTCATTTGGAATGCTTAATGACCTATGAGCTTTGAGAGCTAGGGCATCATTTCTATTACCTTCAAGGCATTGTGTGAAGTGTTTGATCTCTCTTTATTTTTTTTGTTGTTGATATTCACTATGTGGTACTCCCTGTTTACGATCATTTCATGAGGAAATGTCTTGATGGCTCGCAGGCTGCAAGCTAGGGCATCATACATTGTTCATGAGCTTACTATTTAATACTGGCATTGTTCATGAGCTCACTGTTTAATATCTGGCATCATGCAAACATACATTAATACACTTACTATTTTGAATTTGATCTTCAGCATCATGCAATGTTATTGTTGTCATTGCATGCTTGCTGCTGTTGTGCACCATATATTATTTTATACACTGTTTATTTCATTGAGACCGTGAGCTTGACATTTGTAATGTATTTTTTGTTATTGGATCAATGCTACCATGTTTTTGAGTTTGTGTATGGCTTGACTATGTACATGCATAATTGTAGATGAGGATCAGTAATATGTTCCCAGGTATTGCTTAGATCCTTTGGATCTAACCCCATCTTTTCCTTCCTTGCAGGTTTTGGATCATACAAGAGCATACTGGATTGAACCCTGAGTCAACACTTCATTACTTTAGGCAATGTCTGGTACCTTCATTATTTATGTTCATCCACTTATGTATGTTTGCATTCATTCATATTCTTCCAAAAGTTGGCTATTAGTGACCATTTAGGACCATTCTTGATGTTTTTGGGTCATTTGATGAAAATATGTAAATAGGGACATCAATAATAAAATAGGGATATCTTAATAGGGATATATTAAGATTAATATCGTAAGTAAAAACATTACACAATGGCATTTAGATTGAGTACAATATGAATTCACATGCCTTTAATTATGATACACTTTTGAAATTATCACTCATTGGTCATTTGACAATTCAAGATATAAGTATCAGAATATAAACTGTTGCAAAAGGAAGAAACACATGTGTATCTATCATCATTTAATACAAAATATAAAAGTATCCCATAGACACACAATTTCTATTATAACAACCATCCTCTAATCCCATGGTGTACTAGTCTAAAGGTAAGAACAATTTACTTAAGCCATCATATAAGTATCATCCTATTTGAAACTTGTAACACCTAATTCTATCCTAGACTCCAAATTTGGTCCTAAAGCTTATTAGGTCTTTTAGGACTGCTTACACATTCACCATTCTTATTGCATGAAATGACCTCATAGGCCATTATAGGTGCCAAAATCCTCTAGTTAATGTCTTTGGATGTCTTTATAATCTCTGATGGCTCCAAACGTGTCTTCATAGGTATTTGGGTTTCTTTGTGTCTTCTCATTAAGTGTTTCCATTAAAATATATCACTCCTCCTTTTATATAATTTATATGCATAGTTGTTTAAAATGCCATACTTGTTGCTCTTAAATATTATTACCATTTCACTCAAATTTACATGACATTAAAGCCAAGCCCAAAATGTATACATATGTGTAAGTATAGGAGAAGCTGGATTCTGCAACTATTGAAAAAAAAAAACTATACCAATAGCAGCTTACGAGAAACTATACTTGTGCTTACCACACCATACCTCAGTATCATAATGCTTATCATTTTCAATCTTCAATGAAGCTTCATACCACGCAGTGTCCACAAATTTGTATTCAACACTAATTTAGGTTGGAGGTAAACTACATGTGTCATGTAAACAACATGGTTGAATGCAATCTCTTTTGCACATTTTCAAGAGTTTTCCCACCAATACAAGTGTAAATAACGCATTGAATGTAATCTATGAACATTGCATGGTATGAAATTTTGCTGAAGCTTGAAATATATCACTCCTCATGTTATTGTCAAAATTAAATTCAAATATTTCTCAAAACATTTATTCTTATAGACTTAAGATATCCTTATCTCAATAATAAAACAATCTTGCATAATAGATTTTGAATCACATTAACATACACCCATTATGTTTTGTAGCACAGTTCATTTTAGAAGTGTATGGCTTGACTATGCACATGCATAATTGTAGACGAGGATTAGTAATAGGGTGTTAGGCATTGCTTAGATCCTTTGGATCTAACCCCATCTTTTCCTTCCTTACAGGTTTTAGATCATACAAGAACATACTGGATTGAAGCCTAGGTCAACACTTCATTACTTTAGGCAATGTTTGGTACCTTCATTATTTATGTTCATCCACTTATGTATGTTTGTATTCATTCATATTCTTCTAAAAGTTAATCTTTATGAGCTCAAATTCAATACTGTATGTGTGTTATTTTATTACTAATGTCCCTATTTGATCTAATAGCATCAATATAACAAACAGAGCACTGACCAATCAAATAGGGACATGAGGTGCTCAATCAGTGAGCTCATAAAACAATATATTTATTCTTAATAAAATCTTATAAAATAACATATATTGTGTGTAGTGTTTGATCTCTCTTTATTTGTTTTGGTGTTGATATTCAGTATGTGGTACACCCCGTTTATGATCATTTCATGAGGAAATATCTTGATGGCTCACGGGCTACAAGCTAGGGCATCATACATTGTTCATGAGCTCACTGTTTAATACTGGCATTGTTTACATCTTTTCATTTGGAATGCTTGATGACCCATGAGCTTTGAGAGTTAGGGCATCGTTTCTATTACCTTCAAGGCATTGTGTGAAGTGTTTGATCTCTTTTTATTTATTTTGTTGTTGATATTCACTATGTGGTACTCCCTGTTTATGATCATTTCATGAGGACATGTCTTGATGGCTTGCGGGCTGCAAGCTAGGGCATCATGCATTATTTATGAGCTCACTATTTGAGCACCTCATGTCCCTATTTGATTGGCTGGTAATATAGTTGTAGGTAGTTATCTCTTCTATAATGATGGAGGAGTGAAAGGTAATGATCAATGAGGTTGTTGTTATTAGATCATACATTAACACACTTACTGTTTTGAATTTGAGCTCGGGCATCATGCAATGTTATTGTTGTCATTGCATGCTTGCTATTGTTGTGCACCATATATTGTTTTATACACTATTTATTTCATTGAAACTATGAGCTTGGTTTTTCTTTCAAAAGTGTATGGCTTGACTATGCACATGCATAATTGTAGATGAGGATCAGTAATAGGATGTCATTCATTGCTTAGATATTTTTTATCTAACCTCCATCTCTCTTTCCTTTGTAGGTTCTGGATCACACAGGGGCACACTAGATTTATACCTGGGTCAAAAATTCATCACTTCAGGCAATATCTAACACCCTTATTATTTATGTTCATCCTCTTATGTATGCATGTACTCTTGCATTTTCTTCTGAAAATTATTTTCCTTGTATAGTATATACAAGTTATTTTTCATATATATACATGTAATCTTTAGATGCAAAAATTTATTTTCCTTTACATGTATCTTTGCATGAAATGAACACAAATTAAAAAAGATCATCTAATAATGCAAACTAGGGTACTATAGTCACTCATCTAGTAATTAGTTCCCCAAACCATTACTAAGGATTGAACATAAGTCTAAGTCCCCAAATCTATTGTTCTATGTGTATAAAATAATGTATGGTGCATAACAACAGCAAGCATGCAATGGCAACAATAACATTGCATGATGCCCGAGCTCAAATTCAAAATAGTAAGTGTATTAATGTATGATCTAATAGCAGCAACCTCATTGATCATTACCTTTCACTCCTCCATCATTATATAAGATATAACTACCTACAACTAGGGTATCATGCATTGTTTATGAGATCATTATTTGATCACCTCATGTCCCTATTTGATTGGCCAGTGCTCAAACAATGAGATCATAAATTGCGACACTCATTTGGTTATAAAAAAAAAAAAAGAAAAAGAAAGTGTCATTTGTAATTTGCGAATTTGAAAAGCTTCCGCGAAGATGACACTGCACTTTTGCATGGTGTGAAGAGGGCATTTGAGTTTGGCATGCGCGAAGAGGTTGGCACTATGTGGGAAGAGGGCACTGGCACTTGAGGTAGGCATTCGAGCTTTGTCTATTTGATCATAAATGGGGAGTACCACATAGTGAATATCAACAACAAAACAAATAAAGAGAGATCAAACACTTCACACAATATATGTTACTTTATAAGATTTTATTAAGACTAAATATATATTTTTTATGAGCTCACTATTTAAACACCTCATGTCCCTATTTATGATCATTTCATGAGGAAATATCTTGATGGCTTGTAGGCTGCAAGCTAGGGCATCATACATTGTTTATGAGCTCACTATTTAATACTGGCATTGTTTACATCTTTTCATTTGGAAGGTAGGCATTCAATCTTTGTCTTCTCATTAAATCAATTTCAGTGTCATTGTTTACATCTTAATTAGCATTTGGAATGCTCGATGACCTGCGAGCTTTGAGAGCTATTACCTTCAAGGCATTGTGTGAAGTGTTTGATCTCTCTTTATTTGTTTTGTTGTTGATATTCACTATGTGGTACTCCCTGTTTATGATCATTTCATGAGGAAATGTCTTGATGGCTCGCAGGCTTCAAGCTAGGGCATCATACATAATTCATGAGCTCACTGTTTAATACTGGCATTTTTTACATCTTGTCATTTGGAATGCCTGATGGCCTGCGAGCTTTGAGAGCTAGGGCATCGCTTCTATTACCTTCAAGGCATTGTGTGAAGTGTTTGATCTCTCTTTATCTATTTTTCTGTTGATATTCACTATGTGGTACTCCCCATTTATGATCATTTCATGAGGAAATGTCTTGATGGCTTGCGGGCTGCAAGCTAGGGCATCATACATAGTTCATGAGCTCACTGTTTAATACTGGCATTGTTTACATCTTATCATTTGGATTTCCTGATGACCTACGAGCTTTGAGAGCTAGGCCATCACTTCTATTACCTTCAAGGCATTGTGTGAAGTGTTTGATCTCTTTTTATTTGTTTTGCTATTGATATTCACTATGTGGTACTCTCCATTTATGATCATTTCATGAGGAAATGTCTTGATGGCTTGTGGGCTGCAAACTAGGGTATCATACATTATTTATGGGCTCACTGTTTAATATTGGCATTGTTTACATCTTTTCATTTGGAATGCTTGATGACCCGGGAGCTTTGAGAGCTAGGGCATCATTTCTATTACCTTCAAGGCATTGTGTGAAGTGTTTGATCTCTCTTTATTTGTTTTGCTATTGATATTCACTATGTGGTACTCCCCGCTTATGATAATTTGACAAGGAAATATCTTGATGGCTCATGGGCTGCAAGCTAGGGCATCATACATTGTTCATGAGCTCATTGTTTAATACTGGCATTGTTTACATCTTTTCATTTGGAATGCTTGATGACCTGTGAGCTTTGAGAGCTAGGGCATCATTTCTATTACCTTCAAGGCATTGTGTAAAGTGTTTGATCTCTCTTTATTTGTTTTGTTGTTGATATTCACTATGTTTTGAATTTGAGCTTGGGCATTGAGCTCGGGCATCATGCAATGTTATTGCTATCATTGCATACACTGTTTATTTCATTGAGACCATGAGCTTGGCATTTGTAATGTATTTTCTATTATTGGATCAATGCTACCATGTTGTTGAGTCTGTGTATGGCTTGACTATGCACATGCATAATTGTAGATGAGGATCAGTAATATGTTACCAGGCATTGCTTAGATCCTTCGGATCTAACCCCATCTTTTCCTTCCTTGCAAGTTTTGGATCATACAAGAGCATACTAGATTGAACCCTGGGTCAACACTTCATTACTTCAGGCAATGTTTGGTACCTTGATTATTTATGTTCATCCACTTATGTATGTTTGCAATCATTCATATTCTTTGAAAAGTTGGCTATTAGTGACCATATATGACCATTCTTGATGTTTTTGGGTCATTTGATGAAAAGATGTAAATAGGGACATCAGTAATAAAAAAATTTTTGTTGTGCATATACCTTCTCAAATCAACTCTGATATGCATAGGTGATGAACATTAATTACTAAGCCAAAGGGGTTTTCTTATTCGAAAGACTTAGTAGCCTCCAGGGTCATTTTCTTTTCTATTGTGTTAACATGACATCTGCTAGAAACATTATGACTGTGCATCCTTTTGCTCATCTCTTCAATTTTTGTTTTCTTAGATTTCACCATTTGACGTTCCTTTTTGGTAAGAGATGGCTGTGAAAAATATATTTATGTTTTTCATTCTGAGAAGATCCAGAGTGATTTTGAGTCACAGAGGAAATGCCCTAATCCCTATACTGTGCATCCCTCTTCTCATCTCTTCAGTTTTTGTTCAAGGTAACTTTTATTTGACAGTAGAGGGATCAGAGCATTTCCTCTGTGCCTCAAAATCACTTTGGATCTTCTCAGAATGAAAAATAGAAATATCTTTTTCACAGCCATCTCTTACCAAAAAGGAACGTCAGATGGTGAAATCTACAAAAACAAAAACTGAAGAGATGAGCAGAGGGATGGAAATCTATTGTAGTTGTTTCTTTTTTATTTGAATCATTGTTTACAATTACTTTTGATTCAATATTTGTGTGAAGAACAAGAACAAAATGGTGAACGAGTGTATTTGACAAAGATAAACATGACACATTTTGTTTGGCTGATTGGGTTGGCCTGGTACCATTTACATGGCCTAGCCATATCTTAAACAGTGAGCTCATGAACAATCATCCTACTACTTACACTGCAATTTCTATGTAAACAACATGGTTGAATTCAATCTCTTTTGCACATTTTCGAGAGTTTTACCACCAATACAAGCGTAAATAACACATTGAACGTAATCTATGAACACTGTGTGCATGGTATGAAATCTCGTTGAAGCTTAAAATATATCACTCCTCATGTTATTGTCAAAATTAAATTCAAATATTTCTCAAAACATTTATCCTTGTAGAATTAAGATATCTTTATCTCAATAATAAAATAATCTTTCATAATAGCTTTTTAATCACATTAACACACACCCATGTTCTGTAGCATAGTTCATTTTAGAAGTGTATGGCTTGACTATGCACATGCATAATTGTAGATGAGGATTAGTAATAGGGTGCTAGATATTGCTTAGATCCTTTGGATCTAACCCCATCTTTTCCTTCCTTGTAGGTTTTGGATCATACAAGAGCATATTGGATTGAAGCTTGGGTCAACACTTCATTACTTCAGGCAATGTTTGATACATTCATTATTTATGTTCATCCACTTATGTATGTTTGCATTCATTCATATTCTTTTTAAAGTTAATCTTTATGAGCTCAAATTCAAAATAGTAAGTGTATTATTTTATTACTGATGTCCCTATCTATTGTGTGAAGTGTTTGATCTCTCTTAGTAATAGGATGCCATTCATTGCTTAGATATTTTTTATCTAACCCGCATCTCTCTTTTCTTTGTAGGTTCTGGATCACATAGGGGCACACTAGATTCATACCTGGGTCAAAAATTCATCACTTCAGGAAATGTCTGACACCCTTATTATTTATGTTCATCCTCTAATGTATGCTTTTGGTACTGGTGCGTATTTACTGTCAGATCTTGATGGAGAATAGCTCCCTGATCCCATCAACATTGTGCACCTCAAGAAGTTCTATCCTTGATGCCCGTTCTGTCTGGGGGCATCCTTTGTACATATCTTATTGATCCTGAAAAAATACCAAAAAAATTGATATATGATGCTGAAAAAATCCTAAAAAGCATATAAAGTCCTGAAAAAATACAAAAAAATCAAAATATTCAAAAAATCAAAAAAATAAACAAGTTCCTTGGTGAAAACCTAGCAATAGGCACCTTGGTAGCAAAAATACAAAAAAAATGAAAAAATGAAAAAAGAATCCAAGTGGTGAAAACCTGGAAACAGGCGCTACTTGAGGCCTTTGCACCCCTATTTGTTAGCATGCATCCTCGACACTTAGCCACTTTCCATCATGCCTTGACCTTATCTAGAATTGGTCTTTGTCTTTGTCTAGGGGGCATGACTGTTAGCATTGGTCCTTTAGGTGCGTTTGTCTCTTGGGGCATTTCACAACAGGTGATTTTCAACACCACCCCAAACAGTGTTTTTCAACACTACCCTTGCGTCGAGTGTTTCTTAACACTTATCAGATGTCTTACCCAATAGTCTAAGTATAATGCGACATTGCTCATTTGCAGATGCGATACTCAGAGTTTGACTCTATGACCAACACACCCCCACTTAAACAATCAACTTGATAACGATATGTTGACTTTATTTTTCTTTGTGTGCTGTCTATAAGGATTTCTTTGATGAGTGGTCTCTCCCTGAGAAGTTTTCAATGATGCATAGCTAGAAGACTGAGGGTATGAGAACACGTTTTCTTTCTTTATCTGCTTGTAGGTATATTTTGTTGATCCTAACTATCATGAGCATGTATGCTAGTCCTACTTGACACTATGGATTGACAAGGTATTATCCTTGACTATTTTACGAGTGCATGCTTTTAGCTATCCTGACTTTCATGTGTCTTGATACAAGCATAATCTCGCTATAACAAATATAGGTGATCTCACTGCATTAGTCATCTTGACCTATATGTCTTTGATGCCTAGGTGAGATTCCCACATCTCTATCTGATAAAGATCATATTCATATCCACATAGTTATGCTAGTGTGCATTGTATGATCTTACGACGCTACCAATAAATGCTCGATGATGATAATTAGATGTCTATAAGTGTTGTGACCTTGCAAGTCAACCACTTTCATAGTAGCTTGCATTTTTAGGGTCATGTTAGATTAGTTTTGCACTTTGCATATGGAGAGAGCTTTCTTTTTTATCATCTATGGACTAGTTGGTCAACTGTGCTCATTTTCTGATTCTTCTTGATCATATCTTTCATTTCTGATCTTTCATATCACATCATTTTCTATCCATTTTCGGACTCAAAATCAAAATCTGAGTTGCATTTCAAATCTTCTCCCTCTTCTACATAGTTGACTGACATTTTGAGGCATAATTTGATTTTCAGTGGAATTTCTTCCTTCCATGTCTCTCAAATTTTCTAGTCTTTCATTCGCTCTATTTCTAGTCTTCTATTTCTATTCTTCTACTTCCTCACTGTGGCATGTTTCATTGCTTAATGGTTATCCTATTATCATTTACCTTTGATTGTGATTTCATTTTGATTTGATCATATTTTATTGATTTCTTGTCTCTCCTCTACCTGATTTCGATTTCAATTTTGACTCCGAGGGGGCAGTATTTATGGGATTCTCAACCCTGATTCCTTGATTTTCTTGATTCAAACATCTTTTGTGAGCTTTTGCTCAAATTTGAGATTCTTATCTCTTACTTTGAATGTGATCCTGAATCGACCTCATGTTCAAAGGCCTTCGTTTATGCTTTGTCCAGGTGTGATCCCAAATCAACCTCATGTTCAAAGACCTTTGTTTATGTTTGTCTGGGTGTGATCCCGAATCGACCTCACATCTGAGTTGTTTTGTGATCCCAAATCAATCTCACATTTCAACTTCATTCTTTGACTGCATGTGTTCCCAAATCGATCACACATTAGTCAAAGAGGGGCAAATGTATGCACCCTAAAATGGTCGCCTAGACTTTGGGCCCCATTTATTTGATTTATCAATCCTGAATCAATTTTATCAACAATCAATATTTTCAACAATATCAATCTCTTGATCAAATCTTAATTTTGATCATATATTGGATTTTTATCCTATGGGCTAACCATTTATCCTAAGTCTTTATTTATTTAAAAGGAATATTTCCTCCCCTTTTAATAAATAAAAAGCCCCCACTTTTCCTCTTATCCTAAGTTGCACAAATAAAGCATTATTCATATTTTATAAAATGGAGAAAAACACTTTTTGTCTCATATGGACATAAAGTCAACTCTTATTTTCTTATTGGAGGATATGTGTGCACATGGATTGCTCCTCTTTCAAGCTCCACCGCTGATTAAGACTTTTTACCTCTTAATCTCCATGGTTCATTTCACCTCATTTCTTATAAAAGGAGAGCTCTCTTCTTCATTTGCATATACCATGTTTTTATGCTAATGTTATGCTGCAGGTTTTAGGTGCATTTGGAGTTTGAAGACATTGAAGACTTGTTGCATTTCATTGTAGTTGCATATTTCCATTCTTAGTTGCATGATAATGGCATTGTTAGCTTAGTTTCCTTTTATGCAATAGAATAAGCTCACATAGTCTAAATAGGAAGGATTTGTAATCCATTGTTATTTCCATTTCATAGCTTAGCTTGTACTTCCATTTTCATAGCATAGCTTGCACATTTGCATTCTCATTCTTAGCTTGCATTGCATTGCATATTTGGATTCTTGGAGATATTGGCATTGTTTCCCTTGTCTTCACTTGAATCTCTCATTGTGTGGTTGACTAGCAAGGTCACAAGTTTGTAGCTCTAGCTGAGAGCAATTTTCAACCTTGCAACTCTATACATAGAGAGCTATGAGCCGCTTTGTGAGGCCTCATTCTTGAGCAACCTTGCATGTAATGGTTCATAGAAGTGCATATTTTAGTGTGTACACTTAGGACCACTTAAGACTCATTTGACCATTCCAATGTGTCAAAAGGGGTCATGGGGACTCCCTAGGGATCCTAACACGTGATAAGACATACTAGGACCCCTAGGGATTCCTCGTGACTCATTTTGACACATTGGAATGCTCAAGTGTGTCTTAAGAGCCCTTAAGACACACTTGAGCATTCCAATGTGTCAAAAGGAGTCATGGGGACTCCCTAGGGGTCCTAGTACGCCTAATGACATGTTAGGACCCCTAAGGAGTCCCGTGACCCTTTTTGAAACATTGGAATGCTCAAGTGTGTCTTAAGGGGTCCTATGACCCCTTAAGACACACTTGGCCATTCCAATATGTCAAAAAAGGTCACGGGGACTCCCTAGGGGTCCTAGTACGCCTTATCACATGTTAGGACCCCTAGGGAGTCCCCGTGACCCCTTTTGACACATTAGAATTCTCAAGTGTGTCTTAGTAGGTCCTAAGACACCTTAAGACACACTTGAATGTTCCAATGTCTCAAAAAGGGTCATGGAGATTCCCTAGAGGTCCTAGTACGGCTTATCACATGATAGGACCCCTAGGGAGTCCCCATGACCCCTTTTGACACATTGGCACACTCAAGTGTCTCTTAAGGGGTCCTAGGACCCCTTAAGAGACACTTGAGTGTGCCAATGTGTCAAAAGGGGTCGTGGGGACTCCCTAGGGCTTCTGTTATTCCTTATCATGCGTTAGGACCCCTAGGGAGTCCCTGTGACCCCTTTTGACACATTGGAATGCTCAAGTGTGTCTTAAGGGGTCTTAAGACCCCTTAAGACACACTTGAGCATTCCAATGTGTCAAAAGGGGTCATAGGGACTCCCTAGGGGTCCTAGCATGCCTTATCACATGTTAGGACCCCTAGGGAGTCCCCATGACCCCTTTTGACACATTCAAATGCCCAAGTGTGTCTTAAGGGGTCTTAGGACATTGTAAGACACACTTGAGTATTCTAATGTGTCAAAAGGGGTCATGGGGACTCCCTAGGGGTCCTAGCACACCTTATCACATGTTAGGACCCCTAGGGAGTCCCCACGACTCCTTTTGACACATTTGAATGCTCAAGTGTATCTTAAGGGCTCCTAAGACCCCTTAAGACACACTTGAGCATTCAAATGTGTCAAGAGGGTTCGTGGGGACTCCCTATGGTTCCTAGTATGCCTTATCACACGTTAAGACCCCTAGGAAATCTCCATGACCCCTTTTGACATATTTGAATGCGCAAGTGTGTCTTAAGGGGTCCTAGGACCCCTTCAGACACACTTGAGCATTTGAATGTGTCAAAAGAGTTCATGGGGACTCACTAGGGGTCCTAGTACACCTTATCATGTGTTAAGACCCCTACGAAGTCGCCATGACCCCTTCTGACACATTAGAATGGTCAAGTATGTCTTAAGGGGTCCTAGGACCACTTTGGACATAGTTGAGCATTCAAATGTGTCAAAACTAGTCATGGGGACTTGCTAGGGTTCCTAGTATGCCTTATCACCCGTTAGGACCCCTAGGAAGTCCCCATGACCCCTTCTGACACATTGGAATGCTTAAGTGTGTCTTAAGGGGTCTTAGGACCCCTTCAGACACACTTGAGTGCTCAAATGTGTCAAAAGGGGTCATGGGGACTCGCTAGGGGTCCTAGTACACCTTATCACTCGTTAGGACCCCTAGGAAATCCCCATGACCCCTTCTAACTCATCAGAATGCTCAAGTTTGTCTTAAGGGGTATTAGGACCCCTTTAGACACACTTGAGCATTCAAATGTGTCATGAGGGGTCATGGGGAGTCCCTAAGGGTTCTAGTATGCCTTATCATGTGTTAGGACCCCTAGGAAGTCCCCATGAGCCCTTCTGACACATTGGAACACTTGAGTGTGTCTTAAAGGTTCTTAGGACCCCTTCAGACACACTTGAGCATTCAAATGTGTCAAAATGGATCATGGGGACTCCATAGGGGTCCTAGTATTCCTTATCAGATGTTAAGACCCTAAGATGTCCCCATGACCCCTTTTGACATATTTTAATGCTCAAGTGTGTCTTAAGGGGTCCTAGGACCCCTTTGGACACGCTTAAGCATTTGAATGTTTCAAAAGGGGTCATGGGGACTCGTTAGGGGTCCTAGTATGCCTTATCATGTATTAGGACCCCTAGGAAGTCTCCATGACACCTCCTGACACATTGGAATGTTCAAGTGTGTCTTAAGGGGTCTTAGGACCCCTTTGGACATAGTTGAGTGTTCAAATGTGTCAAAAGGGGTCATGGGGACTTGTTAGGGGTCCTAGTACACCTTATAACATGTTAAGACTCCTAGGGAGTCCCCATGACCCATTTTGACACATTCGGGCACTCAAGTGTGTCTTCATAGGTCTTAGGACCCCTTAAGACACACTTGAGCATTCTAATGTGTTAAAAGGGGTCACAGGGACTCCCTAGGGGTCCTAGTATGCCTTATCATGTGTTAGAACCCCTAAGAAGTCCCCATGACCCCTTTTCACACATTGGAAAGCTCAAGTGTGTCTTAAGGTGTCCTAGGCCACCTTCGGACACACTTGAGCATTCCAATGTGTCAAAAGGGGTCACAGGGACTCCCTAGGGCTCTTAGTAAGCCTTATCATGCGCTAGGACCCCTAGGGAGTCCCCATGACCCCTTTTAACACATTTGAACACCCAAGTGTGTCTTAAGTGTTCTTAGGACCCCTTAAGACACACTTGAGTGTTCCAATGTGTCAAAAGGGGTCATGGGGACTCCCTAGGGATCCTAGTACGCCTTATCATGCGTTAGGACCCCTAGGAAGTCCCCATGACCCCGTTTGACACCTTAGAACACTCAAGTGTGTCTTAAGGGGTTGTAGGACCCATTAAGACAGATTTGAGCATTCCAATATGTCAAAAGTGGTCACAGGGACTCTCTAGGGGTCCTAGTACACCTTATCATGCGTTAGGACCCTTAGGAAGTCCCCATGACCCCTTTTGACACATTGGAAAGCTCAAGTGTGTCTTAAGGGATCCTAGGACCCCTTCAGACACACCGGAGCATTCCAATGGCTCAAAAAGGGTCATGGTGACTCCCTAGGGCTCCTAGTACACCTTATCATACGCTAGGATCCCTAGGCAGTCCTGATGATCCCTTTTGACACATTGGAATGCTCAAGTATGTCTTAAGGGGTCTTAGGACCCCTTAAGACACACTTGAGCATTTCAATGTGTCAAAAGGGGTCATGGGGACTCCCTAGGGGTCCTAACACATGATAAGGTATGCTAGGACACCTAGGGAGTCTCCGTGACCACTTTTGACACATTGGAATGATCAAGTGTGTCTTAAGGGGTCCTAAGACCCCTTAAGGCACACTTGAGCATTCCAATGTGTCAAAAGGGGTCATGGGGACTCCCTAGGGGTCCTAGCGCATGATAAGGCATACTAGGAGCCCTAGGGAGTCCCCATGACCCCTTTTGACATATTGGAATCCTCAAATGTGTCCGAAGGGGTCCTAGGTGTAATACCCCAAAAATGGGCTATAGGTTCATTAACATCCTACATCTTCAAATCGAATGAAATCGACATCAAAGTCCTAACCTAAGGCACATCTACACATTATCGAATTTAATTGATTATCCTAAATTTTGCATCAGGGAATATTCTTCAGAATATTCTTAATTATCCTAATTATCTTTGATTTAATGATTATTTGGTGATAAATCCAATTTATCCTAAAGTTTGATTAATTGAATAATCTCAATATTTAATTAATTAGATTTAATTCTGTCACTTAATTATTTAATTGAAGTTAATTATATTTATTCCTAAATTTTATTATTTAATTTTGACAATAAATCCAAAATCCTATGAATAATTGATTAAATTCTTATTTAATTAATCAAAGCAAGTTGTCAATTTTTAAAAATATTGTTTTTGAATAAAAGTTTGAAAAATAATTGATTAAACCATAAATCAATTGTTTTATTTTTCAAAATCAGTTAAGGTGGAAATAAATCACTTTATTATTAAATCAATTCATATTAAAACATGCACAATCAATAAAAGCAGATAACTATCAATTATCATTAAAGCTAAACTATATTTTGAGTTGATCTTTGCTTTTGCACATTTTTGTGAGTTAAATATCCTTTATTTAAAAATAACTCAAAAATCAACCTAAGTTATTTGAGTGATTTATGGCTTTTTTTCAATGCATCCTCAAAGCCCTAGATTTCTATAAAATCAAGGCTCAGCTCTTCACAAATCATCCATAGAATCCATAGAATTTTCATACTTTGGTGAATTGACATCAGAGGAATCATCAAGCTTCTTGCAAATCAGTGTTTTGTGAGATCAATCTTGTTTTCAATTCATTCTAGTTTCATATTTCATATCATTGTTAGCTTAATTTGCATATCATAGATCAATTTCATCTAGCTTAGAACTCATATCAGATTTTTCATCATAATTATATAGAAAATACAAAAATATAGATTAATTGCATTCAAATCCTTCATTTAGGTGTCGTCAAGGTCACTGATCTTGGTATAATCTAAGAATACATACCCGCATCTACTAGAAGGTAGTAAATTGCCTAGTTAGTTTAGTTTTTCATTTATTGTACGATTTCAATTTCAACTAACCTCTAATGTTTTATTGAAGTGTTGTGTCTACAGAACAGGTACAAAATTCACACACACATTTTTGGTGCCCACCGTGGGGCCCTGAAATGGGTTTCCAAATCAATTCTATCAATTTCTATCTTTTTCTCCTCAGTTTCTATGCAAAACTATGATTTTTAATTTATGTCCGTACAATCTTCGTACGAGTTTCTGACAAAAGTCATTTCACACTATACCCACTATCGTATGATAGTATATCAGATCAAGGATCGTGCCATGCTATACACACTGTCGTTTGAAAGTTCAATTGTCATTTCACAGAACACCCAGTGTCGTACGAGTTTTTGGACTGTCATCTGGGAGCATACCCACTGTCGTATGAGTTTCAGACTGTCATTTGGTGACAGACCCAATGTCGTACAAGTTTCAGCATCAGATTTCAACTATCATTTCATTTTTCAGAGCAGTTTGTCATATTTAGTTTTCAGATTTTAACTAACGGCTAATCTTAACAATTGAAATTGTCTATTTTTTATTGACTTCTACTGGTTTTGATTGGAAAAAGTGCAAGAATTGCTAAAAATAGGTAAAAATCTACTAAGCATGTTGTGAGGAGTTCAGGTAATCTTCTCAAGTGACAAGACTTCAATTTTGGATCTAAAATGAACATCTCATGTGTCTAGCTTGAGTGACTTTTATTGCTTTCCTATCATAGACTTCATTTGGGCTATAAAAATGAACATAGTTTGCTTTCAACATCTTTGTTACACATAGTAAATAGGCCCTATGAACACTATTCATGGCTCTTGAGAGAGTTAATTTCCAGTGAAACTCTTCTCAATGAAGGAACCCTTGTAGGTATGGAGGATACTGAGGGAGTCTCACGTTCCACTAGATCTGTGTGTCTTCAACTTCTGATCGATGCATTCTCTCTCCGGAGAGGTTGATAGATCATAAGGGGTTGACGTCATAGATCTTTGTGAGATAATATTGGTCTTACTGTGTTAGATTAATCTATTTACTTTGTTTGGGTTAAAAGTGAAAAGGCTAGGGGATTATGCTCTACTTTCTTTTTGGATAGTACCAGAAACCCAAATCCTTGAATCTGGAACTAGTCTCCATGTGGTATATCTTGTGAGTCACCTTTAGAGAGGGTTAACCATAGTGGACATTCCCTTAATTGGGTCAACCATGTTGATGGAACCTCAAGCGGTAACAGCCATTTTTGGCGTGGTAGTGACAACTGTTATATAAATGTCCTGTTGGAAGAAATCTCCATAGGTGTGGTCTCTTGTTGGGTTGTCAGATCTCCCTAGCAGATCCCGAAGATTAAGTTCTCAGACTATGTCAAAACCCCGATGTGCTTGGATTAGAGTTCACCCTCTTGAGATCACAAAAGTTACAGAGTCAAACCATTACTAAAAACCTTAGTGAGGCCATATTTTCATTTTCTAGGAATATGTGCGTTAATGCAAAACTTTTTGGAACATACACAATTAGCACTTCTAAGGATTAGCACAAATAAGTCACTTGATTGTTCATGTGCAAGGTTGCTTTTTCCCTTGTTCATTATTTTCAGACATGCTTGAAATCACTTGCTTGCTATTTTGCATGCTTGCTTATCTATCTGGTTACTAAAAATGAACAAATTTGTTACAATCCTCAAATCTGGACATTGAAATTTGCAAACAATCTGAAACTAAAAACACAAAATTTGCAAGATCTAAAGTAAAATTCTTTCCTAGAGCCCACTGTCATCTCAGTCAGTCAGAGAGTCATACGAGTTTTGGAAAGAGTCATTTCATTTACCCCTGAGTTTCGTATGATACTAGGTACATTGTTGTATGAGTGTTTCTGCCAGTCATTTTCAAAAATTAATTTTTTGTTGCCAACTGTCGTATGAATTTAGCAATTTCCATTTCATGCTGTACCCACTGTCGTACGAGTCTACAGAAAGTCATTTGAGAAGTTTTGAAAAATTTCCAAAAAGTTGTCAAAATTGCTAAAATCTAGTTTTATAGCCTATTTCTAGAATCTATCAAACAAATCACTGTGTCAGGAATAGTGTAGCAACTACTGAGAATCCAATCATTTTCCTAGAGTGGCCTTTTTATCTATTTGAGTCTTTATCATCTTGTGTCAAAACCTTGTCATAACTATCAATCTTCAATCAATCATCAAAATGACTAAGTGTTTTGAAATCATGTCCGCTATCTTTTGGGAGTCTACCCATACATCCAGAGCATAGTATTCCTCATCTAAGTCAAATCTACACTTCAATCAATCAAACCTTGACAAGGTTGCATCATCTGATCATCTTGATTCAATTCATTCTTCAGTTGTCTTCATCTTATTCTTTTGATTCACCCAAGGTTAATGGTGGAGACTAGAGCTTCCTCTCACAAGAAAGAAGCACTTAACATTGGAACTTTGTCTACTCATGTAGGTCCAACTCTTGAGCAACTCTACAATTCTAGTCTTTACGAAGACGACAGTCTTGACAACTTTCGATTGAAATTTGGTTACATTCCTCCTTCATCAACTCACAGAGGTAATCAACAAAATCTACATCAATCTATTCCAGGGAGTCCTAAAACTCCTAACATGTCTCAAAGAATCAGTACACATGAGGAAGAAACTCTAATCACCGCTATGATGAAACAAATGCATGCCATGCAAGTCAAACTTAACAAACTTGAGAAAGAAAAGGAACCTAAAGAGTTCTCCATGGAAGTTCTATGTCCTTTTCCATTTGATAAAGACTTGTACATGTCACCATTCCCCTGGACAAAATGTGAGCAATGTGACAATCCTTATGATACCTCTTCCACGGAGAGTGACACATCCATCTTTGAAGACTATGAGGACTATGATGAGGGACAATATAGTGATACTTATGACACCTATGTTCCCAAGAGTCCTCATCGTGTGCTCGTGCTTACTGGAAATGGGATGTCACATTGGACAGATCATGATGGTGATCCATATGATTCTGATTTTGAAAGAGACTTTGATGATTTCTATGAACAATACCTAGATGATACATCTACTTCTATTGAGGAATATAAAATGTACTACATTGATTATAAATGTGCATACTACAAGGATCTCTCCTCTAAGAACTCTCATGCTGAAAGTAAAGATTACACTCTCAAGCAAGATCAGGTTAGTGTTGAACCTTTATCTTGTGATGGTTCCCTTCCATCCCCTACTTCCTCCAATACCCATACATTTCCTAAAGCTTCCAAGCCTATCAAATCTTTTACAAGTCCTTCATCCACCAAAGGTCCTAATACTTTTCATGCGGTTTCCTATAGTTATCCTCAAGGGCTACATCTTAAAGAAACTCAAGCTAACCTTCACTTGGCTGCAAATACTTTCAATAATGCTAAACCCAAAGAGTCTAAGCCTTTATATGTGATAATGCCTACTCTAGCTAGTCCTTCCCCATCTCTTCCAAAGTCTTCCATACAATCCCAACATGATCCCTTGTCCTTAGAAATAGCTCCATGTTAAGAGGACTCTAAAAATGATAAAGAAAAGAACATAAAGAAAGATCAAGATCAAGAAACCCCCATGTCATCCAATCCTTTTCATGATGTCTTGTATCCATTTCATGGTTCTTTTGATCCCGCGTGCCCTTTCTCATTCATTCCACCCTGTCTTAAGTCTTCTCCTAAGCAAGATCAAGCTACTACTTACACTGTTGAGCTTATTGACAATCAAAATAACCTTACTACACTTGCGCTTTCCAAAGATGATACTTCCATTAAGGTTGGTAAAAATGGTGTTGTTACTTTCAATGTTAAGCCTATTGACAATCAAGAAAAAAATTGTATGCTTGTGCTATCCAAAGATCCTTGTCAAGATCAAAGTCTTCCATCTTCTTATTCTACCACTCCATGTTCATTTCCACTTTCTACTCTTCCTAAGTCTTTGCAAGCTCTAAACAATCCTATCAAAGAAGTTTCTCCTATTCAAGATGTTCACAATTCTATTGAAAATCCTAACACTCACTCTAAAGATGCTAATGTCCTTGGTTGTCACATAGATGATGATGAACTTATTGATTATTCTTTTGGATTTTCCACGTCCATCCTTGGACCTCCTCCACCAATACTAAGAGCTTCACGTATGCCTTCCATCTTGGGTCCTTATGTCCCTTCACTTTCCCCTCCTAACTCTCCTAATTCACCATCCATCTTGGGTCCTTACATCCCTCCATCTCCCATCTTTCCTCAAGATCAACATAGATGCATACCCTTGAATCCTTTTCATCCACCCACCCATTTAAACTAGTCATATCCCCCTTCTTCTTCCACAAGTCCCAAGTCTTTTGGAAGTAACTTGAATGTTCAATACAAGAAAAAGAAGCAATACAAGAATCCGTAAAAAAAAAGAAGATCACCATGTCTCCTCTAATCGACATGGAGGCATAAAATCGAAAGAGATATCTAAGAAAAAAACTACAAGACAAGTATGGGTTCCAAAATCCATCATTAAAGATATTCTCTCTAGATCATCAAAAGGAAATAAAAATCCTATGGCTATATGGATTCTGAAGTCTCTCTTGAAAGATTCTGGTGTTGAACAAAAAGTGAAATTGACATTCAAGCTTCCAAAGACTTCCACTTCATCTTCTTCCAAAAATATTCTTCCATTTCATGTGCCTAAACCACAACCTCTGCTATCCATTCACCATATTCCTTCACGTATTCCTTCATTCATGTCTCCTCCATCCTCTCACCACCCTTCAAGGTGTGTGTTGATGTTGATCTTGCCTTCCTTTCCATCTACCCTTTCATGATCCTTCCATTCATTATCCTTCTACCTTCTATCCTTTTTCCTCATTTGCCTATTCCTCCTATCTTCCAACCTCACTCGCTTTACATAAAACCCTATCCTCCATTTTTCTCTTCCATCTCCCTTTCCCTATCAGCATCTTTTAGCATATCATTTGAATCCTTGGCATATCATGGTTTATCCTTTCAAGGAGCATTATCTAAAAAGCTTGCCTTCTTCCAAAAAAGAGAAAAAAAAGAAAAAAAAAGAAAAAATTTGAAAATGTGCCTTGGTGAAAACCTGGAAATAGGTGCCTTGGTAACAAAAGTAAAGAGAAATAAATTCATTCTATGGTGAAAACCACTCTCTTGTGGCACCTTGGATAAGTACCATGATGAAAACTTTGCAATCAGGCATCATGCATAGTTCTTCTACATATTTCATCCATTCCATCTTCTCTCTTTGATCTTGACAATTTTGATCTATACACGAACATTTGGCTATTTTGTGAGCTATCTTATAGTGATCTTTCTTTCATTCCTTTCATATTTAGCCTTCATATCTATCACTATCCTTTTCCCCTTTGGTCTTGATCTAAAAAAAGAAAGAAAGAGTAGAACACGATGCTTTGAAACCTCTTGACATGTCTACTCCTTTGGACTGTATCCTTTCCTTCTTTGGCATTACGCTTTTGTGACTTATCCTATGTTGGCCTTTCATTGCTTGTCCAAATGTACTTTACATGAAAACTTTTCCTAGCTTGGGTATTCTTGAGGAGTTTTCCCTTGAGAATTTCTTCCCTTCATTCTCTTTCATTCTCTTGTCTTCCATCTCTTCCACCATCTTGCTAATTCCTCTTGTTCTCCACCTTGCTAGACATTGGGACTGCATGATATGATCTTTCTTGGGAGTTTGAAATGGAAAAAGAGGCTATCAAGTATGCAAAGAATTGAAAAAGTGCCAAGTGCATAGTAATTTAATTCATGCTCCAGGGAGAGATCTAATTCCCTTCACTACACAATGGTATTTTCATCAATGGGCCTTTGATCTTATAGGAGCTATATATCCTCATTCTTCTAATGGACATACCCATATAATCATAGCTACATATTATTTCACAAAATGGATAGAAGTCATCCCTTTGACACAAGCAACTGGGAAACAGATATATATGTTCATCTTGAACTACATCATATGCAGATATGGGATCCCACATTCTATCATCACAGATAATGGAGGACAATTAAAAAATTAGGACCTAGATGATTTATGTGCCAAATTGAAGATTACTCAACATTGGTCATCTATATACTATCCTTAAGGGAATGGACAAGCAGAGGCTTCTAATAAGAATCTATTGAAAATCTTGCATCAAACAGTTAATAAGACAGGAAGAGACTGGCATCTCATGATCAATCCAGCTCTCTGGGCCTACAGAACAAGTATTAGAACACCTAGTAGGGCTACACCTTTCACTTTAGTTTATGGGTCTGAAGCAGTACTACCTATTGAGGTTGAAAACCCATCACTAAGAATCAGAATGCATGATCTAGTAACTGATGATGACTACAGAGTGTCTAGGTTGCAAGAACTTGAACTACTAGATGAGCATAGACAAGCAGCGTATGATCATCTTAGAGTGTATCAGAAAAGAATGTCTAGAGGCTACAACAAGAAGGTCAGACACAGAGAATTTCAGGTTGGTGATCTAGTCCTAAGAGAGAATCCTAAAAATCAATCACATCGAGAATGCAAGGGGAAGTTTGAACCCAACTGGCTAGGTCCCTTTGTTATCACTGCTACTTTTGGCTCTAGTGCCTATCAACTCTCAACGATTAAAGGAGAACAGCTCCGAGAACCAATCAACATTCTCCATCTGAGGAAATTCTATGCCTACGACATTTAGTCTATGGTAAAATGTCCTGAAAAAATTATAAAAAATCTGAAAAGTCCTTAAAAAAATGAACATCTTGGTGAAAACCTAGCAATAGGCGCCTTGATTATTCACAAAAATATCAAAAATACAAAAAAAATGAAAAATGAAAAATGAAAAAAAATTGAAAAATGAAAAATGAGAAAAAATGAGAAAAAGAAAAAAGGTGCCTTGGTAACAAAAATAGAATCTTTGCCAAGATGGTGAAAACCTAGCAAATGTGTGCCACTTGTTTCAAAACGCTCCATCTATCAGCGCAATCTTGGTCTTTCCCAGCTTTCAGTATTGCTTTAGTTTGTACATATCTCCTAGTTGGTTTTTCAATAAGTCAGTTTGTACACCAATCCGCTCAAGCGTCTGTATCCTTTCAATGCTTAACACTTGGGGGAAATCAATGTCATATCCTATGGCCTCCAATGTATCTTAGATGTGTCATATCCAGTCAAAGTCCTTTGAAGCTTCATCTGAGTCAGTTAGTCAGTCTCATCTCCAGAAAGGATTTTGCATCTATAACAATGCAATCAAACACAAACTAAAAAGCAATCTATGCTTTTTACATGCTTTTATCTCCTTGTATGCTTACTGATTCGCATTGAGATTTTTGCATATTATGTCCCTTCGAGCTCTTCGATGATGTCCTTTATAGGATTTAGAGAGTGATGACTGGGGGCATAATCTTTTCTTTGTTTTTGCTTGTATGTGAAAATCTAACAACTTTGGAAATTTTGGATTGAAATGGTGTTCGACTATAAGAGCCTCTATCTCGAATTGGATGGCCATGCGTACCTCGACCATTGATACCCAGAAAATTCAAGGAAGTTTTATCTAACTATTATCTTTTGAGTGAGTTCTTTCTCCTATTGTGAAAGTGTGATCTTACCTAAGGATGTGAACGATAAAGGGTCACTACAAGTAATTCACATTGGATTTAGAATGATCTCTTGACTATTTGAGGTGTTTTTCACACAAGGCATATTTAGGTCATCACAATGTTTATGTTTTGATGCTTATACAAATTGCAATATCAACATCGACATGATATTTAGGTCATATTGGTGTTTGTGCCTTGGTGCTTATATCTAATCTAACATTTCGAAAACAAAATCAATATTCATATATCCATGGTTGTTGACCAGTGGGTGTTGTATTGATTCTTGTGCATACAAATCAATATTCATATGTCTATGGTTTCATAGCTAGTTGGCATTGTATTGATTTATTCAGTTACCAAAAAGTTCAATGATGATAACAAATTGACATATGATCAGTGAGTAGGTCCTAGGTCCTAGGTTGCATTTCATTTTGCATGTCTGCATGATCTCACAAATGTTTGGAAACACTTCAAAGCTTAAACAATTCTTTGTATCAATTCTTCACATCTAACGAGCACTGAGTCTCAATTGAACGTCTCTTCACTGAACTGCAAGCAGTCACCCTCCTGGGTTAAACATCCTTTTGACATAAGATTGAGTACTTGTCTTCATCAACCTGCAAAAACATATCATGTGTATCGCTACATTTACATCCCATATCATTACCATTTGTTGCATTACATTACATCCAGTGCATAAGCATAAATCATCCATACATCATTTCATAATCAATTACATTTGCATAACGTCCATACATATGAAAGAAATCATTGCATTGCATTAATCCATACATACATTCTACACTACTCATAGCATAAGCATAACATGATATCATCATAAATCCACACATGACAAGTACATATGAAGTCATGACCCAAAATATCAATCTCATATATATCATCAACTCAAAATGTGTTAGGGGTGCACTACTGGCACAATATACAAAAGAATGAGCTCCTAAGAGCTATCAGAGTCAGAATAGTATATCAATGATAAAAAAGAATAGAGTATATCAAAACATAAGAACATGAATCAACTATCGACATGTTTCTCTACATCTGGTGGAGGAGGGGGTGGTGCATCTGGTATCACCTCTACTCTCGATGCCCTAGCTCCTTCTGAGGCTGCCATGTAATCTGAATAAGTGGGTACTCTCTACGCAGTAGGGACAACAACATAATATGTAGACACATAATATGAAGCACGTGAGGTCTGATGGGTCACCTATGTTTGTAATCTCAAAACCTTTGAGTGAAACTCTACATGAAGCTTTGTGCGCTGCCTATCTACCTCTAGATACCTCTCCTCCCACCTAGCACTCTGTACCTTTAGGTCCCAGACTTGAGCTCTGAGATGTCTAATAGTCTCTGATGAAGTGAGAGGAACAGTAGGATCTGCCCTAGCTGCTAGAATCTTTGTGTCCTATGCTGGCTACTCTGGCTGCTAGTTAGTGGTATTTTCTCTATGCGCCTTATGGCATCTAACCTCAGCTCCTAGATCAAAAGTGGTATCTGCTTGTAAGGGATCTCCATCACCACCTACAAAATACTCATCTGCTAAGACATCATCTGCAGAACCAACACCACCCAAAGTACCACTCTCACCCCTAGTCTATCTTTGTCAACCTGTGGATGTACTTGCTAAAGAAGTAGAAGGACAAGGGGGCCTCATATGTCCTGATGGTCTCTGAAGTGGAGCCATTTCCCTCTATCTGGGTGGTGTAGGATGCACTATCTGAGGTCTCGGGCTCTATACCCCAGGAGCACCTGTAACATCCATCACCTCCTCCATGGAGGGTATCAACTCAGTGGGATTCAAGAATCTGTGAATGGGGTGATCAGAAAGCCAAGAGATGTATCCATCTGTGACCCTTGCATCAACAACCTATGGATGGTAGTCCCAATCTCTACTATGATAGCACTGTACTCCTCTGAACATAAAGAATAAGTGAGCCTCTGTGTCCATTCGAGCCCAATCTCATGAACAATTCGAGCATAAGCAGTATACTCCTGCGGGGCATCCTATCTCTGTCCATACTGACGCCACACTCTAGTAATCAAAAATCTCTCCAAAATGGTGTGAGAACGACCAATGAGTACCCGACTCTGAAAAATAAAGTTGTACTTCTCCCTCGCAGTGGGCTAAGCCTCTATCTACAAGTAGGGTCTCCAATGCACAAATGTCATATCATCCAAGAATCATCTAAAATACTTAGTATGACCCATGTGGACCTATGTGACATAACTAGCATATGTATATATCACTGGCTCCTGTGGCTGACGCTGTGTTTGAAAAACTAGTCTCAAAACTAGGATATGCTCCCAGGCCCATATCTGTAACACAAGAGCTCCAAAAGTGAAACTCTTGCAATCCTGATACACAACCTTGTGCATCTCTGAAAACATATGTGCCAAAAGACATTGACCCCAAGAAAGCTTAGTGGGAGTCACCATGAGAAGTGCTACCATCGGGGCCCATCCCATCAAGAAATTGTTCTGCTGACAGCCTGGCATGATGAGCTCACTGATCATCCCAGTAATAATGCACTC
This sequence comes from Chamaecyparis obtusa, assembly GCA_027943335.1. Classification (NCBI taxonomy): domain Eukaryota; kingdom Viridiplantae; phylum Streptophyta; class Pinopsida; order Cupressales; family Cupressaceae; genus Chamaecyparis; species Chamaecyparis obtusa. The sequence continues at coordinate 1,194,151 of BSBK01000329.1, read as the reverse complement.
TAAACAGTGCATCTGACCATATCTTTGTACAAGGGTCTCCCAAGAAATGGACCGCGTCAACTATGTATCATCCCCGAACAAATGCCTAAATGCATGAAGACTTGTCTGGCTAGAACTCACATACTCAGGATGCCGACTGCTATGGAATGGAATGTGTAGTACCCTATATATGTCCTCTAGAGTCATAGTGATCTCTCCAGTCGGTAAATGAAATGTCTGTGTCTCAGAGTGGAATCTCTTGATAAGTGCAGTCAACAGGCCATGGTTTACCCTAATATCAGGTAAATGGATCAAATACTCAAAACCACATGCAGTAAGATGAACCCTTATAGGGTCAAGAAGTGAGACACATAATCTCTGGGTCATCGGGTATGAATGTCGGACATGAACATCTAGATATGTGACCTATATCATACAAAAAATAGGGAATTCTATTAGAAATTGGGTTCAACAATAGGCTAATAGTACAGAAATTGGACAGTTTGGTATTTCAGAAGGTAGGTCAAAGAGTCAGCAATCAGGTAGAACAATCAGAAAAGTCAAAATTTTGACCTAAATATCAATTTTTAACTCACTGTTATTCATATGATAGTCCAGACTGGCACCGAAAGTCGTACAACACTCTACAATAGCCCATACGACAATCCATGGTCATACGACACTAGGCACTTAGTCATACGAGTTTCGAGGGACCCGATGAAATGTCGTACGACTCATGGGTCCCTCTCATACGACACTGGGTGGGTCATGAAATGACAAAGCAAATGGAATTCAAATGTCGTACGAGTCTAGGTTGGGACTCATACGAGTTTTCATACATGTGAAATTCAAAAAGCAAAATGTGTATGAAAAAAGTCTAAAATGCTATAAAACATGAAAAATTTGAATTTTCAGAGGGGCACAGAGGTCCACATACCAGATGTCCATATTGTTGAGGTCTATCATGTCTCCAGTTGCGCTCAAATCAATGAGAACTCACAGGTACCTTTGGTACTCATTGTTCTACCATTTTCTTGCTCAGAGGGCTCCACAAGATCTCAAAAGTCAAAATGATTTGAAAATGACCCTTCTGGCCTTTATATAGCTTTTGACCTAATTTTCAAAAGTGCTCCATTTTCCATGAAAATTGCACCCCTAGCTAATTTCGATGTTCTGAATCCATTTTCGGGATCAAAATCAAAATCTGAGATCATTTAGTATGTCAAAATCATGATTTAAATTTTTTGGGCCCAAGACGGTCTACTGCTTGCATATTCAACCTTCCATCATCATAGAAATCCAGTATTCAACTTAATTGATTATCTTACATCAAACCATCAAAATTTCAACTTGGTCAACCATGGTCAACTCATGGTCAAACCTAGTCAAACTTGGTCTCCAAGACCTCCAAACGATACAGAATGCATTTTCAGATGTGTGTAACCATTTCTCAAATCAATTAACATGCTTCTGAACTATTCAACACTGACTTTTCTTGTCAGATTTCAATTTTAATCCTGAAGGGGGCATGGTATTGCATATCATTCAAAGTCTGTAATCTAAATCTGGAAATCATATCTTTCCTCAATAATCAAGACAACAACCACGTTGTTGATTCATCAAAAGACCTCGTCACTTGGGACAAATCAATCAACAGTCGGGGCATATCAGATTCAGCGAGATCCATATCAATCTGGTATTCCCTTAATCTTGTAAATTGTATCAATTTTTGCAACTATCGATTCAATTGTGTTATTTCCTTGGTTCTTTAGAAACTGAAGGGTTCAGATGTGATACCAATGTGATTCAATATAAGGACAATCGGGTCTGGAATCGGTCACTCACTTCTTCACAATCATAAGGTTCAGAATCAGGCGCTGTGACACTTTTTCGTAATCATCAGTCCATTTGCTGTTATAGTTAACATTATCTTTGGTCATTCAGGACCTAACATCTTCAAATCTTTCAATCAATTTTTGTCTCATATCCAGATTTTTATTTCATATCAATATCAACTTCAATCAGATTCTTTATCAAACACAGATTGTCTTTGAACCACTGCGCTTCGCACAGTAATTCAAAGAGGGGCAAAATGTAATACCCCAAAAATGGTCTATAGGTTCATTAACCTCCTACATCTTCAAATCAAATCAAATTGACATCAAAGTCCTAACCTAAGGCACATCTACATATTATCAAATTTAATTGATTATCCTAAATTCTGCATCAGAGAATATTCCTAGGAATATTCCTAATTATCCTAATTATCTTTGATTTAATGATTATTTGGCGATAAATCCAATTTATCCTAAAGTTTGATTAATTGAATATTCTCAATATTTAATTAATTAGATATAATTCTGCCACTTAATTATTTAATTGAAGTTAATTATATTTATTCCTAAATTGTATTATTTAATTTTGACAATAAATCTAAAATCCTATGAATAATTGATTAAATTCTTATTTAATTAATTAAAGTAAGTTGTCAATTTTTAATAATATTGTTTTTGAATAAAAGTTTGAAAAATAATTGATTAACCCATAAATCAATTGTTTTATTTTTCAAAATCAGTTAAGGTAGAAATAAATCACTTTATTATTAAATCAATTCATATTAAAACATGCATAATCAATAAAAGAAGATAACTATCAATTATCAATTAAAGCTAAACTCTATTTTGAATTGATCTCTACTTTTGCACGTTTTTGTGAGTTAAATATCCTTTATTTAAAAATAACTCAAAAATCAACCTAAGTTATTTGAGTGATTTATGGCTTTTTTTCAATGCATCCTCAAAGCCCTAGATTTCTATAAAATCAAGGCTCAGCTCTTCACAAATCATCCATAGAATCCATAGAATTTGCATACTTACTTTGGTGGATTGACATCAGAGGAATCATCAAGCTTCTTGCGAATCAGCGTTTTGTGAGATCAATCTTGTTTTCAATTCATTCTAGTTTCATATTTCATATCATTGTTAGCTTAATTTGCATATCATAGATCAATTTCATCTAGCTTAGAACTCATATCAGATTTTTCATCATAATTGCATAGAAAATACAAAAATATAGATTAATTGCATTCATTCCATATCTAGATTAATTGCATTCAAATCTTTCATTTAGGTGTCGTCAAGGTCACTAATCTTGATATAATCTAAGAATACATACTCGCATCTACTAGAAGGCAGTAAATCACTTGGTTAGTTTAGTTTTTCATTTATTGCATGATTTCAATTTCAACTAACCTCTAATGTTTTACTGAAGTGTTGTGTCTACAGATTAGGTACAAAATTCACACACACACTAGGACCCCTTAAGACACACTTGATCTTTTCAATGTGTCAAAAGGGGTCATGGGGACTTCCTAGAGGTCCTAACACGTGATAAGGCGTACTAGGACCCCTAGGGAGTCCCCATGACCGCTTTTGACACATTGGAATGCTCAAGTGTGTCTTAAGGGGTCTTAGGACCCCTTAAGACATAGTTGAGTGTTCCAATGTGTCAAAAGCAATCATGGGGACTCCCTAGGGGTCCTAGCACGTGATAAGGCATACTAGGACCCCTAGGGAGTCCCCGTGACCCCTTTTGACAAATTGGAATGCTCAAGTGTGTCCGAAGGGGTCCTAAGACCCCTTAAGACACACTTGAGCCCTTTTGACACATTGGAATGCTCAAGTGTGTCTTAAGGGGTTGTAGGACCCCTTAAGACACACTTGAGCGTTCCAATGTGTCAAAAGGGGTCATGGGGACTCCGTAGGGTGCTAGTACACCTTATCACATGTTATGATGCCTATAAAAGGCACATTTAATACAAAGATTTAGCCGACCACCTTTAAAGACCTAAAAGAAATGAAAAAAAAAATTTAGCCCAAAAATACATACCGCATTTCTATATGTAGTACCATAAGCTTCAACAATCCAGCCAGCTTCCTCTGCTAAGGCACAAAGAACTTCATTAATGTATGCTCTAGGAGGAAGATTATAATTTCCATATTTCTGCAAGAGATTCTCCAAAATTTGTAATATTATATATAATATATTAGTATACATTAGTATATGTATTATATATATATATATATATATATATATATATATATATATATATATATATATATATATATATATATATATATATATATATTATATACATGTTAGTATATATAATACATTAGTATATATATAATATATTATATATATTAGTATATTTAATACATTAGTATATTATACTACATTAGTATATATATAATATACATTATATATCATATGCGTCTTTTCTATATATATATTATATACATCAATATATGTAAAAGTCCAAGTTTTTTCATTTGCTCCCACCCTTTTTTCATCAGCCTGGGAATATTGGGTACCCGATATGTAATCGGATACCTAATTTTTGACAGGTAATATTTGACCAAAATATTCCCTGTCCCCACAGACTAGACAATCATGGGATTTTATACTTTTTTCACACGTTGCAAAAAAAAAAAGTGATTTGGGGCCCATTGTTTGATTTTTGTTGACTTGTGGTCTCACCATGGGAAGCAGTAGTCATCGAAAGGCTAAACGCAAGAGGAAGCTGACAGATGAAGAAATTCAAGCATATAGGGAAAAAGATAAGGAAAATCACTAAAGAAGGAGAAAAGGTATGTTAAACATTAATCAAGGTGACCCCATAAATGTAGTTGTAAGTGAAGAGGATGTTCAATTTGAAAATGCACAGATGGAGATTGAAAATGTAGACTTTGGGAATGAAAATGTTGCACAAGAACCACATGAACATTATACATCTCCAAATTATATGCGAAATGAAGTCCCTTGCAATAAAGATAATCAATCTTCAAATTTGGGGCTTTCAAGAACACCTAAATGGTTAATTGAAATTGAGGAGAACGTTATGAATAATTGGGAAGGAAAGAGGTCACATAGAACTGTTAGGTTGTGGGCTTCAAGACTTTATGATCCATTTTTTTGAAACAAGACATTGGTTGAGCAATGTCAAATTTTTGTGCAGTTGTTAAAGATGAAAAAGATGAGACTTGTGCTTGTGAAATTGAAGATTCATGTGAACAAGAAAATGGAGAGAAATGCCATTGTTGTGAAGAATCTTTTCAATGCTCTCAATAGCATGGGGAAGACTAGTAGAGAAAAAGACAAGAGAGTTGCTTGCAGGGTTATTACAACCTCCTTAGTAAGTCATTAGTTTAGAAAGGCTCATTTGATGAGACAAACTTGTGTTGACTTCAATATAGACCATAAAACTTTGGGTAGAGCACTTGCAAGAAGAAAAAGACTTGATGATCCGCTTCAAATTGATACATGGGCTTATGGTGGGATACTTCCATGTTTCGATAAGAAGCTAACAAATGTTTTGAAGGATGAAATTCAACAATTTTGGGATGCTAACTCGAGTGTCACCAAATGTGAAGGATGTCTTGAAGTTGAGAGTTGGCAATCAAGACCGCACTCCACATCCTAAACATTATGTGGAGGTAAGTCAAACAATGTTGTATAAAAAAATTTGTGAGACACATCCAACATTGAAAATATCACAAAGGTCGTTTGAATCTGTGAAGCCATTTTATTGTGTACCCCTTAAGATTCGAAATAAATGTTGCAAATATCATGTTGAGTTTTCAATGCATCATGAATTATTACGGTCCATTCGTTCTACTTTGCATACTAATGAAATGCTAGAGGATTGTGGTGCAAGTGGTCTTCCCAAATCATCAAGAGACTTGCTAGATCAATTTTTATGTCATAGAGATGATGGTTGTTTATTTTATAAAAAAGATTGCATAAATGCCAAGTGCTTAGAATGTGGTGGCTTGTCCAAGTTTAGAACATGTTTTCATGAGGGTTTGGAACACAATTTTGGAAAGACACTCATAAAAAAAAAGGTATATGAAATAGTGAAATATACATTGAAGAGTGGAGGTGAAGGCTCTAGATGTGAGTTAGTTGCAAAAGTATACAATGTTGCTGATTTTATCTCAGATTTCAAGACAAATCTTTTTTACAAGTATGCAAGGCATAGTCACAGGTCTCAATGGTTGGATCCACGATTTAGGACATGTAAGGACACTTTTCCCGTTGGAACTATTATATCCCTTGTAGACTTTGCGGAGAACTATACATTGCAACCCCAAAATGAGACTCAAGCTCAATATTACAATTCCATTCAAGTTGCTATTTTTGTACACATCACATATAGACATTCCCCTGATAGCACAAAAGATGAGCGAAAGATAATCAGAGAGTACCATTTTTATATAAGCGATGACAAGTCTCACTCTCATGAGTTTGTTCAACATTGTTTCCAGAACTATTTTGACTTCTTGCAGGAAAATGGTATTGCTATGGATAGGCATCTCATTTGGTCGGATAATTGCACCGATCAATTTAAGAATGCCAGAATGTTTTATTGGTTGTGTAGAATGCATGTGGAGAGAGGTGTACCTCATATTTGGAGTTTTTTTGAGTCAAGGCATGGGAAAGGGGAGCATGACAGAGCAGGTGCATGTGTGAAGAGAGCTCTAGTTAAGGAGCAATTGAGGATGTCAGGTGTTGTACTTCTTGATGCTCATTCTATTTTTGATTGGTGTACTTTAGCATTATCACAAGGGGGGACTCTTGATTCTACAATGTGTAGATTCTTTTGGTTGGTTGAGGAGGGAACTATAGGAGATAGATTGGATTGTCAAATAGTGAAAGACTCTTCAAAAATGCATTCATTTTGAAGCTCCAATAGTAGTACATGGACCATTTGGACACGAGAGTTGGCTTGTTTTTGCCCCATGTGTTTTTAGTATGATTGGGATCATTGTGAGTCAAGTGAGTGGGTGGATACATGGGTTCCATAGTATCTGACTCCTTTATCTTTGACACTCTCTATAAGAAATGATGACATGGACACTTTAGTTGACTATGACCATCTTTCAGATCTTTTGAAGCCAGGAGATGTTTTTGCATTGGTTGCACCGCAGGGGAATGATGAGAGGTCAGATTATTGGTTAGCACATTGTGTACAAGGTAAATAGAAGCTTGTACAACCAATGACAAATGGTGATGGGTTCACATATCCTACTAGTTCAGTTGTTGTTGCGGGAACATGGCTGCAAACATACATGATTAGAAAGAATGGAGTTCCCGCATTTGAAGACTATGAGAAGCACAAAACTATTCTCATGTATTCACACCTTGTTATAGCAACAAATGTCAAGTTGTCAAAGCATCAAGGAAGACCAAAGACAAAAGAACTTTGGACTATTACTACTACTGATCATGAAGCACTATTGGAGACTCTGAAGGAAAGAGATGACCCTTCAGGAACACTTGACTAGGTAATAAGTTAACTTAGTGCATTGTTTTCTAAGTTCGTTAAGCTTAATTTCAATACATTAATTTGACCTTTCTTAGATTGTATTTTGGGTCAATAAACTTGGTTTTTTATGTGGATTGTAACTTGTGTAGGGGTACCTATGAAGACGCCTATGGTCACTATGGATCCAATCAGAGATAGAAGGACAAAAGGATCCTTAATGGTTAATTGAGATCTTTTGAAGCCTATAATGGCAATTTGTAACAATCAATTTGATTTAAAAGTTAAATTTCCTAAAACTCTTCATAAGGACTTATGACCAAAATCATGTATGGGTGGTCAATAGTGCCAAGAAGGGATCTTACATGTCATATACTTATGTCATTTGCATGGTTTGAATTCTTACATGTTTGATTGTTGTTTCTAATGCTTTAAGGATATTATTTTTTATCATTCTAAACAATCTATAAAAGTTAAACCTCAAACGTAATAAGCTCCATAGTTCAAATTTCACAAGCTTAATCATGATTAATTTCATAGTTCAAATTTCAAACATACCACTAACAGTCAGTTGAAAGCGGCTCAGCAACATATCTTTCAAACTGGCATCAATCTTCTGGGGCTCGTATCTCAAACCTCATGAGAGGTATCGACAAACTATTAGGTGCTACATGATCATGTTTTCAAGGTTTACAATAACCTCTCTTGGTTTTGGGTGATTCAACTTCGTTTGCATTTGGAAAGGCGATCTCAGTCGATGCCAAAACTTGCAGTGAGGGTTAGCTAAAAGTGGCTCAGTATCGTATCTTTCAATCATCTGACTTGGCATCAAACTGTCTGCTCCATTGGCTCTGGTTGGATGGGTAAATTCCAGTGACAACCCTATTCTTCCCATAGAGTCACCAGAACGCTTGTGACCACGCTCAACCCAAGTGACCCCAAGGTGTACTAAGCACGATTGGGCAACGATCTTTTGGGGCTTGTATCTCAGACCTCATTAGAGGTATCAAAAAAATATTAGGTGCTATGATATTGTTTTTTTTAGGTCTACAATAACCTCTCTTGGTTTTGGGCGATTCGGCTTCATTTGCATTTGGCAAGGCGATCTCAGTCAATGCCAAAACTTGCAGTGAGGGTCAGTTGAAAGTGGCTCAGCAGCATATCTTTCAAACCGTCCGACTTGGCATTGAACTGTCTACTCCATCAGCTTTGGTTGGCTGGGTAAACACCATTGACAACCCTATTCTATCCACAGAGTCACCAGAATGCTCGCGACCACGCTCAACCCAAGTGACCCCAAGGTGCACTAAGCATGATTGGGCAGCGATCTTCTGAGGCTCATAGCTCAGACCTCATGAGAGGTATTGATAAAATGTTAGGTGCTACAGGATCTTGTTTTCGAGGTCTACAATAACCTCTCTCAATTTTTGGTGATTCGACTTCGTTTGCATTTGGCAAGGCGATCTCAGTCGATGCCAAAACTTGCAATGAGGGTCAGTTGAAAGTGGCTCAGCAATGTATCTTTCAAACCATGTGACTTGGCATTGAATCATCTACTCCATTAGCTTCGGTTGGATGGTTAAATGCTACTGACAACCACATTCTTCCCACAGAGTCACTGGAACGCTCGTGACCACACTTGACCCAAGGGACCCCAAGGTGCACTAAGCACAATTGGGTAGCGATCTTTCAGGGCTCGTATCTCAGACCTCGTGAGAGGTATCAACAAACTATTAGGTGCTATAGGATCTTGTTTTCAAAGTCTACAATAAATTCTCTCGGTCTTGGGAGATTTGACTTCATTTGCATTTGGCAAGGTGATCTCAGTCGATGCCAAAACTTGCAGTGAGGGTTAGTTGAAAGTGGCCCAGCAGCGTATCTTTCAAACCGTCTGACTTGGCAACAAACTATCTACTCCATCAGCTCCAGTTGGCCAGGTAAATGCCAGTGACAACCCCGTTCTGCCCACAGAGTCACCGGAACGCTCACGACCACGCTCGACCCAAGTGACCCCAAGGTGCACTAAGCACGATTGGGCAATGATCTTTCGGGGCTTGTATCTCAGACCTCGTGAGAGGTATCAAAAAACCATTAGGTGCTATGACATCATTTTTTTGAGGTCTACAATAACCTCTCTCAATTTTGGGTGATTCGACTTCATTTGCATTTGGCAAGGTGATCTCAATCGATGCCAAAACTTGCAGTGAGGGTCATTTGAAAGTGGCTCAGCAACGTATCTTTCAAACTATCTGACCTAGCATCAAACCATCTACTCCATTAGCTCTGGTTGGCCAGGTAAATTCCAGTGACAACCCTATTCTGCCCACAAAGTCATTGGAACGCTCGTGACCACGCTCGACCCAAGTGATCCCAAGGTGCACTAAGCACGATTGGACAGTGATCTTCTAGGGCTCATATCTCAGACCTTGTGAGAGGTATTGACAAACTATTAGGTGCTACAAGACCATGTTTTCAAGGTCTACAATAACCTCTCTCGGTTTTGGGTGATTTGACTTCATTTGCATTTGGCAAGGTGATCTCAGTTGATGCCAAAACTTGCAATGAGGGTCAGTTGAAAGTGGCTCAGCAGCGTATCTTTCAAACCATCTGACTTGTCATTGAACCATCTCCTCCATTGGCTTCGATTGGCTGGGTAAACGCCAATGACAACCCCATTCTACCCACAGAGTCACCAGAACACTCGCGACCACACTCGACCCAAGTGACCCCAAGGTGCACTAAGCACGATTGGGTAGTGATCTTCCAGGGCTCGTATCTCGGACCTCGTGAGAGGTATTGACAAACCATTAGGTGCTACAAGATCATGTTTTTGAAGTCTACAATAACATCTCTCAGTTTTGGGTGATTTAACTTCGTTTGCATTTGGCAAGGCGATCTTAGTCGATGCCAAAACTTGTAGTGAGGGTCAGTTGAAAGTGGCTCAGCAGCGTATCTTTCAAACCGTCTGACTTGGCATCAAAATCTCTACTCCATCAGCTCCGATTGGCCAAGTAAATGCTAGTGACAACCTCATTCTACCCACAAAGTCACCGGAACACTCGCAACCACACTCAACCCAAGTGACCCCAAGGTGCACTAAGCACGATTGGGCAGCGATCTTTTGGGGCTCATGTTTCAGACCTCGTGAGAGGTATCGACAAAGCGTTAGGTGCTACGGGATCATATTTTTGAGTTCTACAATAACCTCTCTCAGTTTTGGGGGATTCAACTTCATTTGCATTTGGCAAGGTGATCTCAGTCGATGCCAAAACTTGCAGTGAGGGTTAGTTGAAAGTGGCTCAGCAGCATATCTTTCAAACCGTCAGACCTGGCATCAAACCCTCTACTCCATTGGCTTTGGTTGACCAGGTAAATGCCAATGACAACCCCATTCTGCCCATAGAGTCACTAGAACGCTCGAGACCACGCTCGACCCAAGTGACCCCAAGGTGCACTAAGCATGATTGGGAAGCCATCTTCCAGGGCTCGTATCTTAGACCTCGTGATAGGTATCGACAAACCTTTAGGTGCTATAAGATCATGTTTTCAATTTTGACAATAACCTCTCTTATTTTTGGGTGATTCGACTTCATTTGCATTTGGTAAGGTGATCTCATTCGATGCCAAAACTTGCAGTGAGGGTCAGTTGAAAGTAGCTTAGCAGCATATCTTTCAAACCATCCAACCTGGCATCGAACCATCTACTCCATTGGCTCCGGTTGGCCAGGTAAATGCCAGTGACAACCCCATTCTGCCCACAGAGTCACCAGAACGCTCGTTACCACGCTCGACCCAAGTGACCCCAAGGTGCACTAAGCATGATTGGGAAGCAATCTTCTGGGGCTCGTATCTCAATCCTCATGAGAGGTATCAAGAAATTGTTAGGTGCTACAGGATCATGTTTTCAAGGTCTACAATAACCTCTCTCAATTTTAGGTGATTTGACTTTTTTTGCATTTGGCAAGGTGATATCAGTCGATGCCAAAACTTGCAGTTAGGGTTAGTTGAAAGTGGCTTAGTAGCATATCTTTCAAACCGTCTGACTTGGCATCGAACTGTCTACTCCATTGGCTCTGGTTGGCCGGGTAAACACCAGTGACAACCCCATTCTGCCCACAGAGTCATCAGAATGCTCACAACCACACTCGACCCAAGTGACCCCAAGGTGCACTAAGCACGATTGGGTAGTGATCTTTCGGGGCTCATATCTCAGACCTCGTGAGATGTATTGACAAAATGTCAGGTGCTATGGGATCATGTTTTTGAGGTCTACAATAACCTATCTCAGTTTTGGGTGATTTGACTTCGTTTGCATTTGGAAAGGAGATCTCGGTCAATGCCAAAACTTACAGTGAGGGTCAGTTAAAAGTGGCTCAGCAGCGTATCTTTCAAACCGTCTGACCTAGCATCAAACCGTCTGCTCCATCGGCTTCGGTTGGCTGGGTAAACACTAGTGATGACCTCATTTCACCTGATGGAGCCTTAATTTTTTACAAAAATTAGGCCCTCCATTTGAGAAATAATGTTGGAGATTTGATAAGGTTTTCATTGATATCATTGAAGGTTTTTTGGTTGCTCACAAGATAGACAAACACATACTATTAAGTGGAGATAAAAACTAAGATAGATAGCAAAGACAATTGAATAAATAGCATTGACAACTATGCAACTTGGCAACGTTGGAACATTAAGCATCATATCAACATTCGAATGGAGTGAAGTATACACACCAATAATTAATGATCAAAGTCAACCCAAATAAATTTCATTTCCTCATAGATGTTAACAACTGCAACATATTACAAAGATGACAATAAACATATTATTTGGAAGAATATTACAAGAGGCGGTAAAGTAAAACTCATCATGAATGTCCAGTTAGCAATAATCAACCCATGAAGCAACAACTTCATCAAATGAAGTGAACAAAACATGAGTTAAAGATTGATTAAACATATGTGTATGAAGACATTCGAAGGAGCCATGTAGTAATAAAAAATAAATATACACAGTGCTGAGCATAGTTCGAAGGCAGTATTAAAATAATTCAATGAACATTTGAGAGACAATATATTCAAGAGATGTTTTTTGTAAGTCTGAGGGATATCATGTTGCGCAAGAAATCATATATTATACACAACGGAAAAGTCCATAGTCACATGTCATATCTATCAATGGTAATATCGAAGATTGGAAATGAAGACCATAAGCTTATACGATAATGGAGATTTTTTATAGCATGAAATGAAGGCTCCTGCATACACGATGATATTGAAACATTATTGCCGGCAGTTAAAATTATTATAAGCATGAACAAAAAGCATTTAAAATGATAATATATGAAATTAGCAATGCAAGTATGAGACTGAATGTGCACACAATGAAAAATAGCGACATAATTGATGGTATAGAATTTGTATACGAAAATTCATAGAAGTGGTAAACGAAACTCTCATATTAGCAGTGATTGAAGTTTTAATTTAGTGATGAAGAGAAGATGGCATGGTTTTTGTTTTGTAGAGAAATGATCTTCAGTATCGGTACTGATGGCCTCATCATCGTCTCAAGCACAGGGAAAGTTAAGCACCAGAAATCTAGGAAATCTATAGAAGTTAAACCTCAAACATAATAAGCTCCATGAACAGGGCATTCCAAAGTAAAGAAAAACAAATGTAACTTCAACAAGATATAATTTAAATCATAATGATAATCATAGTCAAGATATAACTTCACCATTCAATTTCATAAACATGAATAATAAATATATATATACAAAAGATGACGCAAATATAACGTATAAATGAACATGTTCTATATATGTATCAAATGTATCAAAAGTATGTCCATATACAAATATGGCACATGCCATTTCAAAATGTTTACAAAATCAATGTTTTAAGGTGTACAATGTGGCATATATGCCATCTCAAAATGTGCCAAGTGTCATCTCTAAATGACCACAAAACTAAAACTACATCCTATGATGTAGGGGGATCATCAAAATGTAGCCTCTTTGAAGAAGTGTTGGGCTCGGATTGATCCTACATAAAAAAATGAGTTCAAACCAAAGTTAGATTTCTTACTTTATATGATTTGTACATATACATACATACATACATACATACATACATACATACATACATACATACATACATACATACATATATATATATATATATATATATATATATATATATATATATATATATATATATATATATATTCATAATTCAAACACTAATTTAATTAAAATTATAACTGAATACAAATATTTGTACTTGGTCTCTCGATCGCCTACCATGACCAGGTGTCCTAGCATAAGTCCTAGGTAGCGAAGTGATGCAGGAGCATCCTAGGTGTAAGAGCAATCTTGCATCACCCAAAAATATTTCTGTTTTTATTTTCAATAAGGGCTATTTTGTGCAGAGCTGCTATTTATGGAAAGTTACTATTTTTGGTAATTTTCATATGTGCTCAGAATGATCTGATTTCTTTTTTGGAGGTTCATTTTGGTCATATAAGTCTGCCAGTAAAGTTTCATTGCCAGATCAAGTGTATATTGGAAGATATTGAAGATTTTCGGTATTGGCAGCAGGGTACAGAAACTTTGAACTCAGTTTTGAAGGCTTTAGAGGCCCCGGATGAGGTCAAAAATTTGGGAGACAAGCGCTTGCGCTGGTCAAGCCTGTAGAGCGCTTCGTGGTGTTTCTGAAATGGGGTTATAATAGCCGATCGGGTCAACTGGTGATGACTTATGGTCTTCGGAAGTTGGGCCACCTGAAATGGCGGAAAATAATTTTCTTCAAAATTTTTGTTCGGGTTTCAAAGGTTATCTTGAGCCGACTATGATGTAATGAAATGCAAAATAAAATAATTCTAAGTTTGGTCGGCCTTATTGGCTAAAATTCTGGAACATTCCCAGGCGGTGGGGAATTGCCTATATAAGGAAGGCTGTATTATTGTCTTAGGCAGTTCAGAATAGTTCTGGGTAGTAGATCTGGGTAATAGTTCGAGGCTTTGTCCTACGGAATATTGTAAGGGAATGCCCATGTGGCTTTGCATATTGTAATTCTGAAAGTTTGTAATTCCACATTTGTGGAGATAATAAGAAGCCAATTTTCTGTTCTTGCATATTGTTGTTGTTTCTCTATTTCTGTTATGTGTTTGTGGTATTAAGGGGAGCACCCTTCATCACGAAGGGACCATGCCAGCAATACCAACTCTGACCTATAAATATATATTTGCAATAATGAGATTAGTAGAGTGGTGCAACATAGAGTAATAAATCTACAAAATAGGATGATAGCATAATAAAATTACAAATTGATTGAACTAAAATTAAAACTTACATCTGGTGATCCCTCCTCTAGAATAGTGGGTTGGGTCAACAAAGATAAGAAAGATTGTTGTGGGACCTCCCTCACAGTCGGAGTAACCTATGAGAGTAAAAAGATTGTCAATTATATATCAATGTACTTCATCATAGCAACCCTGGTTACAAAATACAAATAACAATATGTAAAATTCTACGTACAATCGGGCTATCGCTTCGAATCAAGATGCCTGTAACCCTACGCTCCCGAACCGGTGTCGGGACATCATCAATAGCCACACCCTATACAATAAAGTGAAAGTAAAATATTTATTACTACACACAAGTGGCATACATATGCATGCATAATTAATTTTAAACAATTAACTACCTTTCCTTTGTCGACACCTGATGAAGGAACCCCCTCATGCCCCCCACTGACATCGGTTGTAGCCTGCAAGAACACAATAAGATGACAATATATTAGTAAATGTATGAATTTTATTGCTCTAATTGATAGAGATTTAAGCATGTACACCAAATGATATAAAAAAAAACTAATGGGTAAATAATTTATAATATATCGTATAGTCATCAAGGCCAAATAAAATGGCCGAAAGTGTGGACTCATCCACTTGTCTCACCTCCTCCTGTGTCATCGACTGAACATAAATGGAAAAAATATATATACATAAGTGCATGCAATCATTAAAACTAATCGAAATAAATAAATTATTTTTAAATTAAATAAGTCATGTGACAAATTTATTTATAATGTTTACTCTTACCATATCAACAGGAGTCAATGGCTCTACGTACACCTCCTGAGCACTCTCATGAGATGTAGATGCTCCATGAGGTGTTGCAGCCTCTACAGCTGTGTCTCTTGTATCCTCCTCATCAATAACATGAAACTGATATGTATCAGCATTAGTAAGCGGTCTGAGGCACATATTCTTGCATATAATGCAAATATGGGGCTCACATACATGTGAACTTCGATGAGATGTCAATGCACCAGCATCATCCACACTAGGAGGCAACACTAACCTGGTCTGCATGATCAACTAATCACTCAGTAAATGAATGGCCCTAATAGTCTGTGCAGTAGCCTCTGCAATGATATCGGGACGTTGCACTGGAGGAGGGGGTGCAACATCTGTGGGGGGGACAAAGGTAGTGGCCTTTTGTGCTGGGCAGATGGCCTAGTCTGAGGAGCTCCTCTGCCTACGCCCATGTTGGGCCTCATACTCCAATAATCAACATGGTGACCAAGCACAAACTCAGCATACAATTTTCTTATGAAATAAAATGGGACCTCCAAATTACTATGGGGTAGTTTATCAAAAACCATCCACCAGCGATCCCAAAAGTTTGTGCGCATTGCTTCATTTGTGCACCATTTTATTGATAATTTGGTCTTTTTGGGGTCAACTGGTATTCCGGTTTTAGGATTGACAAAAAGGGTGGCTATACCTTCCTTACTTATATTAAGGGTTGCAATCCCATCATGGTCAAGCCCGTCATCAAATTGGGCGTGCATATCATCACGCCAATGAAGAGAAGCATTATGTTGCTACGTGAGTGTGTCAATATTTCCAACAATTGTATTTAGTGTGGCAAGCATGGGACCTAATGTAGGTATATTTTGATACGTGTTTTGGAAACCTTGTATTGTGTTCAAATTTTCTTGTATCAAATCTTTTAAAGATTTAGGGTTTAGATATGGGGGATTATTTTCGAGATCATTATTTGGTGCGGGAGGGTTATTTTCTTCATTGTTGTCAACCATGTCTGATTGAATAAAAAACAAATCTAAATTTCAATCTAATTTCATATATTATTACAAATATAAATACAAAACCCTATTTTTTTAAAAATGCTATATTTAGCATGAAAATGAAATAAATTAATAAAAATATACAAATAACTACTTACTGAATATGCTCGGAGTCAAATTTGTTGTTTCCAATATTAGGTACCTGAAAATATATCGAGTATATGAAAATCGTGAAAAGAAGTGAAGAAAATCATGCAAGGAAATGAAGAAAAGGGCTCGCGGGTTTCAGATTTATGCCACAATTATCGGGTACCTGATATCATATCGAGTACCCGATTAGGCCTGTGCTTTGGTGGCAGGTTTGCCCAAGTGTACTGACACCCAAGCCTACTAAAAAGTTAACAAGCGCTTTCATGCACTTTTGGACGAGTGAAAAGTGAATATTTTTCACATCGCCACTTTTTGGCCCCTCATGATCTTGCACATACCCTGGCAAACAACCATATTCCAGAGCAATTACATATAAAATACCCCAATCGAAACTCCTGAAAGACACACAAGGTTTTAACCCAAGATTACATCATAGTACATAATATCAGTTTCTTGAATAATTCCAATAAGAAGAAGAAGAAGTAGAAAGGTGTTCTTTAGTTTGTTGATCGTCAACAATGCTAGTAGTAGGGTCCTGAGTAAAAACTGTAACTCTTACCAACACCTACACTAACATTATTAACCACAACAAGCACGTGTCATAAATAGTGGTTAGCCATAAAAGAATGAAAGTCCATAAAGGGAATAAATCATGATCAAACCCTCCATAAATAAGAATCATATTTTAGATGTTCCCTAGAATGTACATCGAGCAGTAATGCAACAGAGTAAGCTATCAATGTGTAAAGAGGTCACATGTCAAAAGAAAACCTAATCAATTACTGACTTATCAAAGTATCAAATTAGTAAAAACATGGAGTTTTTAAAATAAATAGAAAAGAAAACCACTCAAATACTTGCCTCCAAAGAAAATCAACAAGTATTTATCAAATCATGTCAACCTTGAATCTCCCAGAATGGAAAAGACACAACATCATTCTAAATATAGCATGCAAGAAGAAAGGAAATCCATAAAAAAATGTGAATAGCCATTTTGCATGGGTACCCATTTAACTGAGACTCCAAATAGGAAGAAAAATGAAATGATCGAGTGTGACCAAAATTGAAGCATTTTGCATGTGTTCATATTAGAGGGACAAATACAAACCAAAACTACTAATGAGAGACGCCCTTAACTATGAGATAAATAGCTTTTGGGGTAAAAAACTAATGCACACAAAGGTCAAAAGATATGGAATATAGGAATTTTGAGCAAATATACAAGTACTTCATAATCCTTAACACTATAACAAAGATATTTATTTATTCCATGAAGCTTGCTACCATTCTCATGTTTGAAAGACAAGAAAAGTAGTAACACCTATTGCCAAAGTACATACAAACTCATATGTCAATGATACCCCTCAACGTGCTAAACACAAACTTACAACAATAATATCAAATCTAAACATTGAAGCAACTCATTTTAATCTACATTCCTATGTCCACTAAAATTAAATTATATGCCCTAGGTTAATTAATGGCCCCAAAACATTCACATAAAAAATAATGTAGCTCGAATACAAATACAATAGACCCATAATATTCACATAAAATAATGACCACTATAAGAGGAGATAAAGAATGATATAACGAGCTTTGGTCAGGTCTGCAGAAACTATAATGGCCAAAAAGAGATGAAATCCCCATTTAAATGAGTATTGTAGTATAACCTGCCCAATTTAGACCTAAAATATAACATATAGTCAAAAAATAGATGTAAATACCAACTTTAACCAACAATAATGATAGAAAATGCAGCACTCAACTCTTGAGACATCATGTCGGTGTCAAACTATAGGGTCCAAATAAAACAAAAAAAAAAAGTATGGTTTGGAAAAATGGAAAATGATACCATCACAATCTGCAGTTCAATTTACAAAATACTTGCAACTAATATAACATTTGACCACAACAAGATATCTAATCAAGTATATTTTTGTATGGCCATTAACCAAGGAACCCATATTCATCAGAAAATCATGTTAAGAATATTTTATATTGACATATGAGACATGTGAAATGCAAGCATAATCATAGTAATCAAAAGCCATCAATTTAACAAAATACAAGTCAAATATAAAAAAAATCCAAGTAAGAGAAGATGCATGCGAGTCACCAAAAAGTATGTTTCCTCATGCATAAATAGAGGAGGTTCAAAGCTCATAACCCCTTCAACGCACCAAAACATACACATGGATAAACTAGAGTCCATAAGGGCATGACACACAAAACCCATAAACTATCTTGCGTGTTAGGAGAGCCACATCACCATGAACAATAGCTCCCCCATCCAAAAATGATTTGTGTACCAAAGGGAGAAAATAAGCTTTGTCCACCCATACTATTCAAACGCCCATATCATGCTACAAAATGACCGAAAAATAAATACATCTAAAAGACCAAAGAAGAGTGAGAGAAAGAGTCTTCTTGCATAATCCACAAGAAAAGAATAATCTTATGTTAAAATCATAAAGAGGCATACCCCACGAGGATGAGAAAATGAGAAAATAAAATGAACATACTAATATTTTCCTAAAATATATTCCCACCACACTCGTATAATTCCAAAGGTGGACACCAAAGAAGACTCCTAAAAGAAGACTCCTACGTACATATGTTAAAAAAAAGTTACTAGGCTCATACATTGACTATTTTACACACATTAGAATGTAGTACGCCAAGAATTTACCAGAAAGAGTTAGACAACTACCACATACTCCCTAATATTGCATAATTACCTTTCAGGAGAGAAGAAAAAGATTCCTTAGACACTTCTTGGAAGGGTTGATTATCATCAATAGCCTTGTTAGCAAGGAAATTTGCTATCATGTTGACTTCCCTATAACAATGTTTAATATTAAAGGATCATTGAGCTTAGAGATGAAGCATAACCTTATCTAAATGATACTACAGATTCTAATAGTTTTTTTTTATTGGTGATTGTAAATAAAATAACCACGGAGTCCTCTTCAATGACCAACTTGTTAATATTCAAGTCTAACAAAATTTTAACCCATAGGCTCAAAGCTTCGATTTTTGCAACATTATTAAAGTCTATTGGAATTTTTTAACATACAAATTTTCTAGAGCTATCCCTAATAATAAATCTAATATACCAAGTATCTCCAGATTCCCCCTAGATTCACCATTGAAGTTAATCTTGAAATGGCCCTTATACGAGGGAGACCATCAAGCTTGACATCTAAAATTGGATTTACCCTTGTGAGAGACATTACCGTGATATGGAATGGGTTTTAACAAAGGCTTGTTTCTTTGGACAAAATTGTCCCAAGATGTGAAGGTTTTTAGATGATTAATATTCTTATAAATTAAATTCATAGCTACCTTAGAAATGGAGTGTTTGATCTCATAAATTAGCTCTAATCATGATGAGAATTTATTTCTAAATATCCTATTGTTTCTTTCAAGCCAAATGTTCTAGATGATGATGGATGGAGGACTTTCCTAGAAGGATGAAAATAAGAAGTACTATGAATCAACAACCAACTTCTTAAAAAGGATAATAGATCAGGGCCTACAATATATATCCAACCCAATTTGGAAAAAATCTAATACCAAAATTCCATGGCAAAAGGACATTGCATGAAGAGGTTATCCCGAATTGACATGTGTAGTTATCTAACCAAATGAGATGTCTATCCATTGCAATATCTTTTTCCTACAAGAACTCAAAAACAAAATCAAAATAATGTTGCACATACTCCGAGGAGTGAGATCTATCATCAGTCATATAAAAATTATACTCTATGATTATCTTCTTGTTTTGAACTATCAGGGGCATGTCTATATGTTATGCAGACAAAAAAAATAATCTAAATGGAATTGTAATACTAATCTTGCAACCCATTATGTGATTAAAATTTGTAGTTTTCTATGACATCAACCACTGATATAATAGTTCCAATTGGGAAAGATTCCTTACACATCCTAAATAGTTGATCCAACCATTGAGATCTATGACTATACCTTGTATACTTGTAGAAAATATTTTCCATGAAATATGAAATAATATCAATAACACTACATTCTTTTGTAACCAACTCGCATCTGAAACCTTCACATCCACTCTTCAAAGTATATTTGACCATCTCATATATCTTTTTTTGAACAATTTTCTTTTTGAATTCATGTTCCTTGACCTCATAAAAATACGAAACAAACTTTGAGAATCCACCACATTATGAGAACTTGTCATTTAAGAAATCATTTCTATACAAGAATAAATCATCATCTCTACAACATAAAAAAAAAATGATCTAGCAAGTCTCACAATGAATTTAGAATTTGACTTGCACCATACTCTTGCAACATTTTGTTAGTGTGCAAAGTAGATTGAATGTTGCATAATAGTTCATAGTGCATTGAAAACTCCACATGATATTTGCAACAAGTATTTCAAATCTTAAGAGGTATAGGATAAAATGGCTTTAAGGATTGAAAATCCCTTTACAATATTTGTAGTGTTGGATGTGTCTTACAATTTATTTTTAACAACATTGTTTGACATACTTCCAAATAATGTTTAGCATGTGGTGCATAGTCTTGATTCTCAATTCTTAACTTTAAGACATCCTTAAGATTGGGTGATACTATTGAGTTAGAGTGCCAAAATAGTTTAATTTCCTCTTTCACACTATCATTTAGCTTCTCATCAACACATGGAAGCCTCCCACCAAAATCCATGTATCATTTTGAATAGGATCATCAAGTATTTCTCTTCTTGCAAGTGCTCTATCCAAATTTTTATGATTTATGTTGAAATCAACAAAATTTTGTCTCATAAGGTGAGCCTTTCTCAAATGATGACTTATTAAAGAGGTTGTAATAACCCTTTGAGCATCTCTCTTATCTTTTTACTTCTTATTCTTTCTAATAGAATTGAGAGCATTAAAAATATTTTTCACAATAATATAACATTTTTCTCTATTTTCTTGTTCACGGGAATCTTCAATTTTGCTAGCATAGGTCTCATCTTTTACATATTTAGAAATTGTACAAAAAATTGGCATTTCTCAGTCAATGTCGTCTTTCTAAAAAAATCATTAAAAAGTTTCATAGCCCACAATTGAATGGTTCTTATTGATCTCTTGCCTTCAAAATTTCTCATAATATTCTCATCAATTTTAAGCAACCATTTTGGGGTTCTTGAAGGTATTGAATTTTGAATTTATCTTTCTTCCACATAAGGGACTTCATTTCTCATATAATTAGAGTTGTATAACTTTCATTTGGTTCATAAACATCATTTTCTATTCCAATTCCATCATTTTCATTTTCTATGCCTATTCCAACATTCTCTATTCCAATCTCATTTTCTATTGCAACTCCAATATTACTCATATTAATTTCAAAATTTTCATTGCAAACATGAATATCTTGTGCAACATTTTAATTTGCAATCTCTACATTTTCATTCTCATTGCCAAAATCATGTTCAATATTTCCAAATTCAATCTCCTCTTCACTTGAAATAATATTTATTGGTCGACAAGAGGCCTTGCCTTCACTAATATTTGACATAGCTTGTCTCCACTTCCTATGAATTTCTCTATCTCACTGTCTACATGTTACTCCCCATCATAGCTCCTAAAAGATGATAAAAAATGATTACTAATGAACAATTTGTAAAAAATATTTTCTAAAAATCTTATTTTGTCTTTTGTTGTCTGAAAACCCATCTTTGTCACCTTCAAAAATAATGTAGGGACCGTTGGAATGAGAAAAATGGCCCAGTGCCCATTTTTTTGTGGTAGGTATCATATATTCAATTAATAACATATTTGATATGTTTGACATGAACTCCATAATTTCACAATGGTGCCAAGAATTTACCATTGGTTCCATTGTGGGAGGGTATCAAATATCAAATCTATACCCAATATCTAATATATAAAACTTTCATATATACACATACAATACATTATATATAATGCATTACATATGGAATAGACAGACAAAGAGAGAGAGAGAGAGAGAGATTTAACATAAGATTTCTATATTAAATAAAATAGATGACATCATACACATAATAGTAATATAATAATTTAGTTATTATATATTATAGTTTATTATATATTATAGTATATTATATATTTTAAATGATATAATATCTTAATTATATTTAATATAATACATTATAATATATGATTGTATACACTTAAAAATGGCTTCATTAATTAATTAAATATTTATTATTTAATTAATATTTATTCATCTATTTATTAAATAAATTATTCAGCTTATTTAGTAAATTCACTATAGTTTATTCCTCTATCCTAAGTCTTCTAATTAGTCTTATTAAAGTGATTTAATTAAATATACAATCACCTAAATATGACTAAGTCCCCTAGTCCACCTCATCTACCTAGTCACTTGACACATCACTTTGGCTAAAATAAATAATTATTATTAATTATTTATTCATATTTATCCTCACCCACACATGTCCTATTCTTAGGGGCTATGTGGCCTCATAAGACTTAGTCTCATGACCACATGTCCTCTCAACAACCAAGTCAAGAGACAATCCCTATGCCTAAGGGACCTCTTAAGCCACCTCTAAGGGTCAAAGGTGACTCATGGGACACTTGTACAAAGAGTCCTCATGAGGAAGAAGTCTTTCCTTCTTTCTCTCTTTGGTCTTTGTGAGACAGTTGACATGTGTCTTTCCCTTCCACCTTGTTCTCCTCCATGTCAATGTGAGAGGAACATCTTCCCTATTCCTCCTCTCACATTCCAACTACATCCCCCTTTCTCTCAACTCCTTCAACAAAGTCAATCATAGCCCTAGGATCTTCCACCTTTCATTCTCAACCATAGGATTGTGCCACCTAGGCCTAGGTCTTCCAAAACTCTATAAAAGGAGCCTCATTTCCCCTTTGTGAGCTAATAGAAGCAATAGAGAATAAGCATTCAAGAATCCAAGGATTCAAGCAAACAAGCATTCAAGCATCCATACTATCTTCATTTTTACTTGCATTCCATCCATTAGATTTTCATAAGCTATTGTGCACTCATTTCATTCAATCTCCACACTTTGGTGACATCTTGGGCAAAGGAGCTTCAAACTGGAAATCTGAGAGCTCAACACATCCAAGAAATCAAAGCTAGGAGGACAATGGAGACAAGTTGCATTGGTAGGTGAAGGTAATCTATTTAGTTTCATCATTTTGTTGTTACTTTGCATTCTTCATTGTGTTGCATTAGATTGGTTTATTGGCTTTTAATAGTTAATTTACCATCTCTAGTAAGTAGACATCTAATTTGCATACATTTTTGGTGCCCACCGTGGGGCAACCCACAAAATTTCACTTTTGTTTTTCAGTTTTCCATGTGCAGATTTTTCTACAGGTTATTTCTGTGCATATATTCACGATTCCTACGCATCCATTCATTTCAGTTGCGCATCCATTTTCTGACGTACAAATTACATTTTTTTTGTTTTCTGACAAATTTCTGTGCATTCATTCAACAGAGCTGCGCATCTATTCACTCTTGCGGTGCATCCATACTTTATGCGCATCAACATGATCTACCTGTGCATTTACATCATTCTGTCGCGCATTCATCATTTATGCGCATCCATTTAGTTTTTCTGCGCATTTGTCTATTGTTTCTGCACATTTGTTTCATTTTGCAGTTTACATTCAATTTTTTAAAGTTTATTTGGTCATTTCTAATATTTAACAAGTGTCTGTTCATTTTGGTAGTTTTTAGGCTATTTTGCAGGACGTAATTTTTGAAGACCCCATTGCTAAAACAATTTTTCTAACAGTTTGATTACAGATTGCCAAGGGGTTTGCAAAATAAACTATAATCTTGTTTGGGTTTAGAAAAAAGACATGTTTTTGCTTTGTGTGTCTTCTTTAGATTAGATTCAAGTGTCTATTGTGTTTTGCTTCATAAGCTTTTTGTAATCCCAAAATTGTAAAAACGTATCCTCTCCCCTCGCCATTCATGGACCTTGGGTGTAAGAGAAACTGTTATAATTTTTAGAGGGCGGTCTTTGGTGGGAAAAGAGGTACTCACCCCAAGGAACAACCCAACCGATAATAGGCTATAACCAAGCCCTTCCAAACCAGCATATAAAAAATGCTAGTGCAATTAATCTCACGTTAGATAAGTGTGAATTCGTTGTGGCAACCAAAATCTCCTCTAGTACCCCAGTGGTGCGCTAAAGTTTTGCTTAGTAGAGGTGAAAGCCTTGCTTTGAAAGGATTAGGAGAGCCCCCTTAATTGGGAAAATGACTTGATCACAACCACCTGAATGGATGTACTTATTAAAAACTTATGTGTAGTAGCCAAAAACCTTCTATCTGCTGGCTCAAGGAGTCACCCAAGCTCGTGAAGACACCCCACATTACTCACGGTTCATAGTAGAGATAGCAGTTCTTTGGGAAGTAATGACCCATTGAATTCGGAACTTGGTGTGCCTGAGAAGTGAGTGCACTGTAAGGAGGAGCCCGTGCCTCCAAGTTCCTAGGTTGTCCGCTGTGAATTTGCGTAGCTGGATTTTATTATCCTAGTGGGGATTCAGCAGATATTGTCCTTGCCAACCATAGGATTGTAAGCGTGTTTGTGCATTCATATTAGAATAGTTAGATTAAAATCATTTATGTCTTGCGTGTGTGTGTCTATGCATTTTACTTTTGCCAAAAAATCAGAAAACATCAGAAAAATAATTTTTTTCCAAATCAGAGCTGAAAAACAAACAAAATACCAAAAACCTACGCATTTATCCTTATTTTCTGTGCATTGATCACAAACTGTTGTGCATTTATCACACTACTCTGCGCATTTGAATCTTCCAGTCCACATTGGTCAAAACTTGCTATGCATTTGTTTATAATTTCTATGCATATATTCAACTATCCTACACATTTGTTGCTACGCATTTACAACAGAGTGCATTTCTTGAGATATTGAGAATTTCAAAATCATCTTTTTAGATACCCATTTGCGTCATTACGAAGATTCTGGACAAAAATTCAATTTTCACTAGCATCTGATCTTTAGTTTGACCATTTCCATCAATTTTCATTATCTTTTCTTCATCAAATCTTTTCTTCCAATCTACCAATTTCAAAATTTAGTGTTGAAACATCATCTTATCTACCAGATTTTGATCTTTGTGATTTTTATCACATCAGGATTTATCATCCTTAATCAAACTTACCTAGGTCATTGTCTCTTGGTTTTTCTTTGTCATATCATAGGGAGATCCATTATTCCTATTGGCTTAGATTTTATCAAGTTGTTTCATTACTTTTCAACATTTATCTTATTCACCTTTCTCTCAAATCATTTTCCATATCTTTTCATCAAAAATCTTTCATCTCACAACCATCTTTTACACGTTTATGGTTCAAACTCGATCTCAGAAACTTAAACAACACATTGGTCCAGAATCCCTAGGCAAGATGGAAAAGAATACCAACAATGAAGAGAACCCTTAGTCAAAAGAACCTCCAAAGAAGACTTCATTCTTTACATTTGATGAAGAACCTACTGATGAAGAACTTAGGGATGCTACCCAAGATCCTAAATTATTTCAAGTCATGGAGAGACTTCTTGGCCTTGATAAAGAAATGTATTTTCTCATGTTAGCTCAACAAGGAGCTAAATTACCAACTGATTTTGATATGTCCCATCTTAGAGAATTGTCTGATACCAATAATTAGGAAAATCCTAAGAATTCTCAAGATGCACATTCTCAAGGAGCAAAGGAAACCAACCAACCCTCAAATGTTTCCCAAAACAATCAACAATCCAATGCTTCTCATGATTCTCATCACCAAAATGCTTCCCAAAATACTCAAGGGAATGCTAACTCTATGGATCCAGTCCTACAACAAATCCAGATGCTTCAACAACAAATCCATGACATCCAAACTAGATCATCAACCAAGAAATACTCTTTGGATGATATATGCCCTTATCCTTTTGATAAGAATTTAGCAATGATTCCATTCCCTCCTCATTTTGAGGTACCAAAATTTGATAAATACAAAGGGAATTCAGATCCACAAGACCATATTCATGAGTTTTGTGTTGCTTGTATTGAAGTCACTCATAATGATACATATCTTATGCGACTATTTCCACGTAGTTTAGGAGGACAAGCTATGGAATGGTTCTCCAAATTACCCCTAGGCATTAAATCTTTCAATGAACTTCTTGACAAATTTGTGACTCATTACTCATATAATATCAAACATGAGGTCACTATGCTTGATCTTTGCAATACACATCAAAAGAATGGAGAACCCTTCCTTACTTTTTTGCAAAGATGGCGTCAACTGTTTGCCAAGTATCCACGATCAATTCGTGAACAAGAAAAGATGGATATCTTTGTGCATAATCTTACATCAAAAATGATGCAGGAGCATCCTGGGTGTAAGAGCAATCTTGCATCACCCAAAAATATTTCTGTCTTTATATTCATTAAGGGCTATTTTGTGCAGAGCTGCTATTTATGGAAAGTTACTATTTTTGGTAATTTTCGTATGTGCTCAGAATGATCTGATTTCTTTCTTGGAAGTTCATTTTGGTCATATAAGCCTGCCAATAAAGTTTCATTGCCAGATCAAGTGTATATTGGAAGATATTGAAGATTTTCGGTATTGGCAGCAGGGTGCAGAAACTTTGAACTTAGTTTTGAAGGCTTTAGAGGCCTCGGATGAGGTCAAAAATTTGGGTGACGGGTGCTTGCACTGGTCAAGCCTGTAGATCGCTTCGTGGCATTTCTGAAATGGGGTTATAATAGCCGATCGGGTCAACTGGTGATGACTTATGGTCTTCGAAAGTTGGGCCACCCGAAATGGCGGAAAATAATTTTCTTCAAAATTTCTGTTCGGGTTTCAAAGGTTATCTTGAGCTGACTATGATGTAATAAAATGTAAAATAAAATAATTCTAAGTTTGGTCGGCCTTATTGGCTAAAATTCTGGAACCTTCCAGGCGGTGGAAAATTGCCTATATAAGGAAGGCTGTATTTTTTGTCTTAGGCAGTTCAGAATAGTTCTGGGTAGTAGATCTGGGTATTGATTTGAGGCTTTGTCCTATAGAATGTTGTAAGGAATGCCCATGTGGCTTTGCATATTGTAATTCTGAAAGTTTGTAATTCCACATTTGTGGAGATAATAAGAAGCCAATTTTCTGTTCTTGCATATTATTGTTGTTGTTTCTCTATTTCTGTTATGTGATTGTGGTATTAAGGGGAGCACCCTTCATCAGGTGGTATCAGAGTAGAGGTTCTTGAGTGTGTAAACAGATCGCCGACTGTGAGGCAGTTTGCACCAGGACCGTGGCTAGGGTTTCAGCGCGCATCGCGAAAATGCCTCCACGACAAGAACGTGGCGGAAGAGTTGGTGCTGTGACACCTGAGGTTAGAGAGCTGCAAAGACAAGTGCGAGCATTGCAAGAAGAGATTCACAGAGGAATGAATCTTAATGTCAGAGATGAAAGCGAGGATGAAGCCGAAGAAGAATATCAAGAAGGAGAAGTTGAAATTGTGAACTAGGAGGAAGAAAGACTTTTTCGGGTGATTTCCAAGATTGGGAAAAGACCTAAGATTGAGGTTCCTATATTTTCTAGAAATCTTAACCCAGAGGAATTGATCGACTGGATCAATGAATGTGAGGAATATTTTGAGTATGAAGATGTTGAAGATCCTGATAGGGTCAAATTTGCGAAGGCCAGATTGAAAGGTCATGCAAAGATCTGGTGGCAAGAAATTCAATTAGAGCGAAATAGAAGAGGGAAAGATAAAATCACAAGATGGGATCGGATGGTGGATAAATTGAAGTGACAGTGCATTCCTGTTGATTATGAGCTTGACCTACTGAAGAAAATGCAGAGTTTGAAGCAAGCGGGAAGATCTGTTTAGGAGTATACAGAGGAGTTCTATCGACTTCTCATCAGAACAGGCCATGCAGAAGCTGATAAGGAGAAAGTTGCCCGATACCTTAATGGGTTAAGGCCAAGCATTCAGGAGGAGCTGAATCTGGTTCGAATGAACAGTATTGAAGAGGCATACCAGTTTGCCCTAAAAGTAGAGGAAAAGCTGAACAAGAAGTTTGAGAGCAGACAAAACGGAAGAGGTCGCGGTGGATGATCTGGTGGATGATCATATGGTGGCCGAAATGAAGATCCGAAAAAGAAGGATGAGGCCAGTAGCAGTCAGAATCAGCGAGGAAATAATTCTAATCACTTCCAGGATCAGAATAATAGAGATCAGAGAGGAAGAGGAAGAGGACAAGGATCTGGAAGAGGTGGCTTCCGTGGAACATGTTTTCACTATGGAGAAGAAGGTCACAGGGCATTTGAATGTCCTCAGTGCCAAGGCAGAACAGATAGGAGAAATGAAGGCCAGGCCAGAGTTGCACATGTAGATGAAGATGCCAGATCATCAAATTCTGAAGATGCTGAAAGAGGAGAAATGTTGATTAACAGAAGAGTCCTGTTGAGTGGTGAGAATGAACCTGAGCAAAGGAGGAGCCTGTTTCGCACCAGGTGCAAGTGTGAAGGTAAATGTTGTGATGTGATCATTGATAGTGGAAGCACTGACAATTTGGTGTCAGAAGAGATGGTGACAAAGTTAAAGCTCAAGAGACAGAAACACCCACATCCATATCGGATTGCCTAGGTACAGGATGACCACAAGGTCATGGTCAATGAACAATGCCTAGTAAAGTTCAAGGTTGGTGGATACCAAGATGAGGTATTGTGTGATATCATATCTATGGATGCATGTCATATGTTGTTGGGTAGACCATGGCAGTTTGACAGATGTGTTGTACATGATGGTTGTGCAAATACCTATTCCCTGACAAAGGATGGAGTGTGACATAAGCTAAAACCATTGAAGGAGACCGAAGAAAAGGTATGTGGTAATGCAAGAATAACATTTGTTGATGGAAGAAATTTCCTAGATGGTATGAGGCATGAGCATGTATGTTTTTCTTTAATTCCAAAAGCTGGTAAAGAGGAAGTAGAAGATGTTCCTGTAGAAGTTGCAGATTTGTTGAATGAGTTTCAAGATATTGTATCTGATAACGTGCCTGATGGATTACCACCAGTCAGGAAGATCAGTCATCAGATGGACTTGATCCCAGGAGCGAGTTTGCCAAATAAGGCAGCACATAGAATGACACCTGCAGAGAGTGAGGAGTTGAACAGACAAGTACATGAGTTGTTACAGAAAGGATTGATTCGAGAGAGTCTGAGTCCCTGTGCTGTACCTGTGGTATTAGCACCAAAGAAGAATGGAGAGTGGAGGATGTGTACAGATTCTAGAGCAATAAACAAGATCACAATCAAGTACAGGTTTCCATTGCCACGAATGGATGATATTATGGACTGTTTGAGTGGAGCTGTGTATTTCTCAAAGATAGATCTGAAGAGTGGATATCATCAGATTCAGATCAGAGAAGGAGATGAATGGAAGACTGCCTTCAAGATAAAGGAAGGACTGTATGAGTGGTTAGTCATGCCTTTTGGGCTAACCAATGCACCGAGCACTTTCATGCGGCTCATGAATGAGGTTCTGAAAGAATTTCTGGGTAAGTTTGTCATTGTTTACCTAGATGATATTTTGATCTTTAGTAAGACATTGGATGAGCATATGATGCATATTCGTATGGTATTTGAGAAGTTGAGAGAAGAGAAATTGTTGATTAATTTGAAGAAGTGCAATTTTGTGAAGAAAGAGTTAGTGTATTTGGGATTTGTAGTTTCAGCAGAAGGTCTAAAAATGGACCCAGAGAAGGTACAGGCTATCCTTGAATGGCCTACTTCAAGGAGTGCTATTGAGGTAAGATCTTTTCATGGTCTAGCTAGCTTTTACAGAAAGTTTATCAAAAATTTTAGCAGTATTTGTGGACCCTTAACTGAAACAATGAGAGGGGATAGAAAAAAATTTAAGTGGACTAATGGGGCAGAAAAGAGTTTTCAATTGTTGAAACAAAAAGTTACAGAACAACCTGTTTTAGCACTTCCAAATTTTAATAAGGTGTTTCAAGTAGATTGTGATGCTAGTGGTACTGCAATAGGAGCTGTTATGAGCCAAGAAGGTAAACCTAATGCTTATTTCAGTGAGAAGTTAAATGATTCCAAGAGGAAATATTCTGTTTATGATCAGGAATTTTATGCTATAGTTCAGGCATTAAAGAAGTGGAGACATTATCTGCTTCCTAAGGAGTTTGTTTTGTATACTGATCATCAAGCTTTGCAATATTTGAATAGTCAAGGAAACTTGAGTCAAAGGCATTTGAAATGGGTTGAGTTTTTGCAGAGTTATACATTTGTTTTGAAACACAGGAGTGGAAAGTCTAATAGGGTTGCAGATGCTCTTAGCAGAAGGCAACTATTGCTGACAGAAATGCAGATTGAAGTGGTTGGGTTCAAGGAACTCAAGAATTTATATCCAGAGGATCCTGATTTTGGTGAAGCTTGGAAAGCTTGTACGGAACCTGTTACTCTAGACAGGATGAAATGGTTGGATTTCATCATCCAGGATGATATGCTATTCAGAAGGAGTCAGTTGTGCATTCCACGAAGTTCTATGAGGGAGAATCTCATCAAGGAGAAGCATAGCGGAGGATTGGCTGGACATTTTGGTCGTGATAAAACCCTTGGTTTGGTTAGTGAGAATTATTATTGGCCACAGTTGCAGCAAGATGTGAAGAAGTTTGTACAGAGTTGCCGAGTATGTCAGATGGTGAAGGGAGTGAAGCAGAATACAGGGTTGTATCAGCCATTACCTATACCAGAGAAGCCTTGGGAGGATATCAGTATGGACTTTGTTCTTGGTTTACTGAGGACACAGCGGGGACATGATTCAATTTTTGTGGTGGTTGACAGATTTTCAAAGATGGCACATTTCATTCCCTGCAAGAAGACTAATGATGCTGTTCATATAGAAGAATTGTTTTTCAGAGAAGTAGTGAGACTTCATGGTTTGCCAAGGACCATAGTTTGAGATCGGGACACTAAGTTTGTTGGATATTTTTGGCATACATTGTGGAAGAAGTTGAAGATAGATTTGAAGTTCAATTCATCACATCATCCACAGACTGATGGACAGACAGAGGTGGTGAATAGGAGTTTGGGAAATTTGCTGAGATGTTTGGTTGGAGATAAACCAATAGGATGGGATTTGATTTTACCACAGGCGGAATTTGCATACAATAATTCTGTCAACAGGAGCACTGGTAAATCACCATTCCAGATTGTATATGGAAGTAGTCCAAGAAATGCATCTGAATTGAGAAAGATAGATAAAGGAGAAATAAGTAGTGCTGAAGCTGAGGATTTTGCAGAACATTTGAAGAAAATCCATGAGGAGGTGAGGAAGCATATTACCAAGATGAATGTACAGTATAAGGCTAAGGCAGATGAGAAAAGGAGGTATAAGGAATTTCAAGTTGGAGATGAAGTCATGGTTCATTTGCGGAAGGAGCGATTTCCAGTTGGTACATATAACGAGCTAAAAATGAAGAAGTTTGGGCCATGTAAGATACTGAAGAAGCATGATTCAGGAAATGCATATGAGGTAGAATTTCCTAGTGAGCTGAATATTTCACCAGTATTTAACATTTCAGATTTGACAGAGTATCACGAAGGAGGTGCTGAAGATGAGGTTGCAACAGCACAGTGAAGTATTCCAGCAACTAGTTCAGACACTAAGGAGATCGAAGATATACTGGACAGTCATGTTGGTAGAAGCACAAGGAACAGGACATATGAAGAATATCTGGTCAAGTGGAAAGGATGACCTGTTGAAGATTCATCATGGCTGACAAAGGAGGAGGTTAGCCATCTTGGTTTTCCTCTGCACACCTGAGTCGTGACAGGGTCACTTCTCAAATTACCCTGGGTGTCTGATGCAGGAGCATCCTGGGTGTAAGAGCAATCTTGCATCACCCAAAAATATTTCTATTTTTATATTCATTAAGGGCTATTTTGTGCAGAGCTGCTATTTATGGAAAGTTACTATTTTTGGTAATTTTCGTATGTGCTCAGAATGATTTGATTTCTTTCTTGGAAGTTCATTTTGGTCATATAAGCCTGCCAGTAAAGTTTCATTGCCAGATCAAGTGTATATTGGAAGATATTGAAGATTTTCGGTATTGGCAGCAGGGAGCAGAAACTTTGAACTCAGTTTTGAAGGCTTTAGAGGCCCCGGATGAGGTCAAAAATTTGGGTGACGGGTGCTTGCATTGGTTAAGCTTGTAGAGCGCTTCGTGGTATTTTCGAAATGGGGTTATAATAGCCGATCGGGTCAACTGGTGATGACTTATGGTCTTCGGAAGTTGGGCCACCCGAAATGGCAAAAAATAATTTTCTTCAAAATTTCTGTTCGGATTTCAAAGGTTATCTTGAGCCGACTATGATGTAATAAAATGTAAAATAAAATAATTCTAAGTTTGGTCGGCCTTATTGGCTAAAATTCTGGAACCTTCCAGGCGGTGGAAAATTGCCTATATAAGGAAGGCTGTATTTTTTGTCTTAGGCAGTTCAGAATAGTTTTGGGTAGTAGATCTGGGTATTGATTTGAGGCTTTGTCCTATAGAATGTTGTAAGGAATGCCCATGTGGCTTTGCATATTGTAATTCTGAAAGTTTGTAATTCCACATTTGTGGAGATAATAAGAAGCCAATTTTCTGTTCTTGCATATTATTGTTGTTGTTTCTCTATTTCTGTTATGTGTTTGTGGTATTAAGGGGAGCACCCTTCATCAAAAAATGAGCTATAGATTGCAATTGCAATGTCCTCCAAATTTTAACAAGCTCATAGAAAATGGTATCAAAATTGAGGAAGCCATGGTTAGAAAATGTGAGATCAAACTTTATTCCAAAGATAATGTTGGTCCTTCAAATTCCAATTTCAATAATTACAACAATGACAAGTCCAAATTTTGGAATAAGAACAAAAATGTTGTCAATGATGGGATTGTGGATAATCACAATGCTAAACCAACACAACCACTTTTGAATCTCACTAGCAAAGCTAATGCTACTCAAGCTACTTATAGCAATCAATCTGCCAATCAGAATACCAACAAGAATTCATCAAAACCAAGATTTCCTTTCATGTCACCTCGAAGAAACTTTACTCCTTTGGGGAAATCTCTGGAATTTGCATTATGGAAGTTAATCACCAAGAAACTCATTTAGCTTCCTGAAACTAGAGATTTTGAACCTAGGGTGAAGCTTTCTTGGTGGAATGATAATGATTATTGTGAATTCCACAGAGGAAAGGGTCACAAAATGAATGATTGTCAATGACTCAAAAATGTGATTCAAGACCTAATTGACAACGATGAAATCAGTGTAGATGGACATACCTCGAATGAGTCACATACGGCTTTTAAAGATCCACTTCCTGAGCATGAAAAAGGAATTTCTTGCAATGTTAAAGGTGATAACCAAGCCAATTATACTACTACAAACTATAAATATGCTGGTAATATCTTTGAGTTTCATCCTTTTGAATATTATGCCAATGTGATCGTTATAAAAGATAAATCAAAGAGTCAACCCATTAATGTTACTACTCGAGCTCAGTCCAAGGTTACTCTTTAAGGTGTCACATCCAAATCAAACAATTCTTAGAATAAACCTATTTATGTTCCAAAGTCTATGCCTAATGTTTCCAACCAATACAATCTTTTGGAACAATTAAAGAAAACACCAGCCTAGATATCTATCTTAGAGCTTTTACGTCTTTCACCATCTCATAAAGAAATCCTAGAGAAAGCTCTCTTAGAAACACATGTCCCCACAACTCTAGATGATGATCAATTCCAAGCTATGGTGGGACACTTAACAACTCTGCATTACCTGACCTTCACTGAGCATGATGATATAGCTATCAACCAACCCCATAATGGACCACTCCACATAGAGGTTCTTGTACAAAGCCATAAAATTAAAAGAGTCTTGATAGATGGAGGAGCTGGCTTGAATATATGTACTTTGAAACTAGTCCTTGCATTGGGATTTTCTGAGAATGTTGTAGATCCAAAGAATAAAATCACCATCAAAGCTTATGACGAACAAGAGAGGTCATCTAAGGGATCTGTTGTTTTACCTATTAGAGTTGGTCCTGTAATTAAAGATGTGATTTTCCAAGTTCTTGATATGGATCTTGCTTATAATATCCTTTTGGGGAGACCTTGGATTCATTCTATGCAAGTTGTACCTTCAACTTATCACCAATGTCTAAAATTTCCCCATGAAGGACAAGAAATAACTATAAAAGGAGATCCTAATCCATTTCAATATTGCAACACTATGAAGACAGCTAATGATTCTTTGGTTCCTCATAACCATGTTGGTTCTTTTGCAACTACATCAGATGATCCTATTAATATAGCCTCAACTTCTAAGATAGATGGGATCAAAATAGATATTAAAGAACAAGGCATGGGAGAGTATTCTATAGGTCAATATTTTTGTCTCATTGAATTGCCTTTATCTCCTCATTCATATGGGAGATCTTTAATCACTAGACAACAAATGGAACCCCCTCCTACACTTGTTTATGATATATTTATAAGTGGGGGCACAATATCACAAGAGGCAACAGAACAAAATGCCAACCACTTGCTCAAGCCACAGAAAACTAAAGCAGATGATAAACATGAGAATATATCTCCTGATGTCTATGGAAAAGGGTATGCCTTGTTACAGAAGATGGGATATCGAGGTAGTGGACCTATAGGATTACAAAGAACAGGTGTCATCCAACCAATATTGCAAAATCCCAATTATCAGAGAGACACTACAGGCTTAGGCTATAAAAAAGAAAGATCAAAATAATCAAAGGGTAAAGCTAAGCTAACACCTTTCCATGAAACATCAAAGGCTCCGGCATTGCAATTCAAGAAAAATGGTAAATATGTAGATCCTGAAAAATAAAGAATTGCAATGGAAATGATGGATCAGCTTGGAGATCATGCAGATGATTCTGATTCTAATGACTATGAATGGGATATCTTATCTAATGGAACTACTGATAAAGGAATTGATGTTGTCCAACATTATAATACCGATTATCATGAGGGGACGAGCTCAATGATTGATATGCTAGGATTAGTTCCACATAATACTGCTTTTGACGATAGTGAGGAAAGTGAACTTTATCTTGCAATAGATGATTCAAGCAAGAGTATTGAGATAGACCTTGTTGATACTATCATTAACCTTGAATATTTTTCCATCTATACTCTTTCCTCCTTTGAGCCAGATCCAAACAATCCCATGCCACTTGTACGACCTAACCTTATTGATTGGGATTCTCCAGATTATCCTGAGCTTGACATTTTCCATAATGATGACGCTATTATTGATTATCTTGGAGTATGGGATCATCTACCACCAGGAGATCACAAGTCAGGATTCCCCATTGAGCTTAATGACATGGCCTATTTTGGTGAGGGTGCCAATCCTTTCAGTCACAAAAATATCAAAATAATAAATAGATCTAATGGTGAAAACCACTCTGTGGAAGTATTAGATCCTAAAAAAAGTAAAAAGAAATGACGCATCTGATGGTGAAAACCTCTCTAAGGTGCCTGACAATGGAATAATTGACACTCTTCCCAATTATCTATATCGAAAGAAATCTTGCATTCTTATTGAACCAACAGTACCTCTCAACATTAGAACAAAGGAGTCTCCATGTATCCTCAAAGTAGCAGCATCCTTGACAGCAACAGAGAAAGAAGCTTTTACAAAAAATTTCAAAGAGAGACAAGTCAACTTTGCTTGGTCCTATGCTGATATGCCCGGGCTTGATCCTAATCTCATTATGCATCATTTATCTATTAGACCAGGGGTAAAGCCAATTAAATAGAAGCTTCGCAAGATGCATCCACACATAGCACTCATGGTTAAAGCAAAATTAAAAAAGCTTTTAGATGTTGGATTCATTCATGCTATTGATTATGCTGAGTGGATTTCAAATATCGTACCTATCTCAAAACTACATAAGTCTATCTAGATCTATATTTATTTTCGAGATCTTATCAAGGCTTGTCCCAAAGGTGACTTTCCTCTACCTAATATTGACATTATTTTTGATCTAACAGCTGAGCATGAAATGTTATCACTAATGGATGGTTTTTCTGGCTATAACCAGATCAAAATTGTGCTAGAAGACCAGGAAAAAATTGCTTTTACTTGTCCATGGGGTACATATTACTGGAATGTGATGCTATTTGGCCTTAAAAATGCTAGAGTGACTTACCAAAGAGCCATGACCACAATCTTTCATGATATGATGCATACTATCATGGAAGATTATGTTGACGATATATTAGCAAAATCAAAAGATAGATCTAGTCATCTAAAGGTGTTGAACAAGAGTTTTACAAGGATGGAAAAGTATCAAATTCAACTCAATCCAAAGAAATGTGCATTTGGAGTTACATCTGGTAAACTATTGGGGTATATTGTCTCAGCTAAAGGAATCAAGGTAGATCCAGAAAAAGTCAAAGCAATAATGGAGATGGCTTCCCCCACTAATATCAGTCAGTTAAGATCTTTGCAAGGATGTCTTTAATCCATTCGAAGATTTGTTTCTCAACTAGCAGATCGAAGTCATCCCTTTCAACACTTGCTGCATAAAAATATCTTATTTCAATGGGATGATAAATGTGAAGAGGCTTTCAATAAAATTAAGCAATATTTGGCGAATCCTCCAACATTAATGTCACCAATTCTAGGCAAGCCACTCTTGCTTTATATTTCAGTGATAGAAGTTTCTCTTGGTGCTCTTCTTGCTCAACAAGATCATGATGGAAAAGAGAAAGCCATCTATTATATCAGTTGCACCTTGGTGGGGTATGAGCTAAATTATTCTCCTATTGAAAGAGCTTGTCTCGCAGTTGTCTTTGTTTCACAAAAATGGTGACATTATATGTTGTCTCATTCTATCAAGCTAGTGGCAAAGATTGATCCTTTGAAGTATCTTCTAAGTAAGACAACATTAACAGGGAGGCTAGCTAAATGGGTCATGTTGCTTAGTGAATTTGACATTGACTACATTGATAGAAAGGTAATTAAAGTACAATTTATAGCAGATCAGTTAGTTGATTCACCTTTGAAAGATCAACCAATATCTACAGAATTTCCAGACACTCATATCTTGACATTGTCTACTCAAGCCTAGAAGCTTTATTTTGATGGATCCTATACTCAACAGGGTTCTGGTGCTGGCATCTTATTTATTACACCACAAGGTTATACAATTCCAAAATCTTATAAGCTACTATTTCCTTGTACTGATAATGTAGCTGAATATGAGGCTTTGCTAATTGGTCTCAAGATGGCATTACAGTGGAGAGTCAATGAATTAAATGTCTATGGAGATTCTCAGTTAATCATCAATCAAGCTACTAATGAATATCAAACAAAGGATGATAAGCTATTACAATATAAACATATGGTAGATGATTTTAAGAATTACTTTAAGGTTATCACTTTTGAGTAGATTCCAAGGAATGACAACAAAGCTATAGATGCTATGGCGAAAATTGCTTCTCTATTTGATATAGACGATACTAAAGCACATTTTGAGTTCTTGGTGGAATCCTTGACTTATCCTGCGTATGATGATCTTGACACCAGTA
This sequence comes from Chamaecyparis obtusa, assembly GCA_027943335.1. NCBI lineage: Eukaryota > Viridiplantae > Streptophyta > Pinopsida > Cupressales > Cupressaceae > Chamaecyparis > Chamaecyparis obtusa. The sequence goes on along the minus strand of BSBK01000329.1, from coordinate 1,155,946 downwards.
TCATATGTCATCTTATTGGGAGTGATTCCCCAATTTATGGCAATATCTATTCCTATCTAAAGGATAACATTATTCCACCTGACTTATCTCATAACCAAAAACACACCTTCCTTCACCAAACTTCCCGTTGCCTTTTAATATCTAAAACCCTATATTGGTGAGGTCTTGACGGTACTCTTTTACAATGTCTAGAACAAGATGAGGCTCACACTCCCTTGCGAGATGTACATGAGGGTATTTGTGGAACTCATTCGAGTGGTCCATCTTTGGCTAAGAAGCTCATGTGTATGGGTTATTATTGTCCTACCATGGAAATAGATTCCTTTCATTTTGCTAGAGGATGCAAGAAATGTCAGATACATGGAAACCTTATTCATGCTCCAGCGTAAGAGTTACATCCTTTTACAACAACTTTTACATTCAATCGGTGGGGACTCGACCTCATGGGTGCTATCAACCCTCCCTCTTCCAATGGTCACAAATGGATTATTACTACAATAGAGTATTTTACTAAATGGATTGAGGCTGTTCCACTCATTACCGCCATTGGCAAACAAGTATCCATGTTTATCCTAAACTATATCATTTGCAGATATGGTATACCTATGTATCTTATCACTAATCATGGGAAGCAGTTCCAAAATTAGGACATAGATGAGCTATGTGCACAATTCCATATCACCCATAACTTCTCCACCATCTATTATCCTCAAGGTAATGGTCAAGCTGAGGTGTTTAATAAGACCATTGTCAAAATCCTACAAAAGGCTGTCAATGACGCTGGCCATGACTGGCATCTCCAAATCAACCCAGCCTTGTGGACTTACCATACATCCATCCAAACCCCAATTGGAGCCACACCATATTCACTTGTTTATGGCTCTGAAGTTGTCCTGCCCCTCAAGGTCAAGTTACCATCTCTTCATGTTTCTCTCAAAGATTTGATTCCAAATGAAGAATACCGAGTAGCATGACTGACTGAACTAGAATTGCTGAATGAGCACCATCAATGAGCTTATGATCATTTAAAGGTTTATCAACAATGCATGTCCCATTAGTATAATAGTAAGGTCAAGTTCAGAGATTTTCAAGTGGGTGACCTTGTCCTTAGAGAGAATCCAAAGAATCAACAACATCAGGAAAAGAAAGGCAAGTTCAAACCCAACTGGATAGGTCCCTTTGTAGTTACAGTAGTATATGGTTCTAGGGATTATCAGTTATCTACACCTGAAGGTGATCCCTTGGATGAACCTCTTAACAGTATCCATCTTAAGAAGTTCTATGGTTAAGATCCCAATGCAAGGGGCATGTATATAGTGTATATCAAAAAAGAAAAATAGAAAAAAGAAAAATGTGCAATAAAAGCGTGTGGTGAAAACCTAGTAAACAGGCGCCATGTGTATCATGTTAGCTCCTCTATCTATTAGGATTCTTCTAGTGTGTCTGTCCATTGGTATATATATCCACAATAAAGTGACTTGTCTTTTACTGTCTTCACCTTGTACATATCATAATAAAATGGCCAGTTCATAACACCATTCATTGTATATATCCATAATAAAATCCCATCGTAGCTTGGTCTTGTATCTTGGCCTTCACCTAAGTCTTGTCATGTCCTTCTTCATCCATAATAAGTTAGTCCATCACCTAGCTGGGGGCATGTCCTCGACCTAGTTTGGGAAGTGGATCTAATCAAATACATATCTTAAATCTATCTTTTGGCAAAAAGAAATGGATATTCATGGCAGGCATGTTAGATTGGTTTTTTGTAAATTATGCATTTCATATATGGATTTCATTGTTATTATGTTTCCTATGCTATTCCGAGATATCTTTGACATGAGTTTTAAAAACTCCCATATCTCATTGATTAGAATGGCTAGGATGGGGCATGATATTTTTCTTTGATTGTTGTTTGGGGGCTATCTTTCCAATGAAGTCGAAGGAAAAAGTAATTGGGGTGTCTATGCGTCAGTGCCTTCATCCATTTAATAGTTGTGACAACAGACAAATCATGTTGTTTATCAATTTCTATTAATGGTGATATGCCAGCACATACCTTGACTCCAAATATTTGTTCCCCGATGAAGGTTTTGGAAAGTATTCCTTGTCTGTTATGCAAACGAAACTCAAGTCATCTCGGTTCAATTATACCTAGATGCTTGTCAAGTTTTCTATATTAAAATCCATGCAAGAAATTCTTAGGTCATCCTAGTTTAATTATACCTTGATGCTTGCATTTCCTTGCAACATAACGAGCTCAATGATGAGAATCAAATTTCAGCTATTTATGAAGTTTCAAGATGTTACCTAAAGTTGTGGAGATACTAATTTCATACTTCATTTTGCATTGCATTCAAAATTTGCTCATAACTCATATATCCATGTTCCTTTTATAGAGTTTTTGTAGGTTATCCTTTTAGGTTATCTTTTATCCTAGTCCATTCTTCTTGTGTCAAATACATAATTATTTTATGTTGAGGATACATGGATAACAAAAACAATAAATATCTTGCATCTTAAAAATGTTTTACATGGTTCATTTAGGTTCTTTTGTCATCATTTTAGTTATCATTTTATCTAATTATCTTTTAAGAACATTTTAGATCATTTACATACATTATCATTTGTAATATACCTTTCATTTTATTTTCATCATTGCATTAGTAATCACATAGCATTGCATTAGAAATTATTTACGACATAATCAATGTATCCATCACATGGTAAGATTCATTACTCATTATGCATTCATATCATATAAATCATCATACATTATATAACATAAACACTATGCATATCGAAGTAAAAATCATCACATCTTACATATGTCAGTACACACATGTATACATATAAAGAAAGAAAATCATGATAGAACTGCATCATCATATAGAATCAATCATATAAACAGTCCATAAAATGTCCAATATCCAATGATACAAAATATATAACCATGTGTCCAAATGTCATATATATCAAGTCACATAACATAATGAAGCACTAAAAATACAAGAATGTGTATGCAAGTGGTATCTATGATCTACTGCCTCTAGACTTTGTCTGTCACTGTCTATGAGATGCAATAAAGCCCTGTCCTGCTGAACCTGAACCTGGAGCTGATGGACCTATTTGATCTCCTAACCCTATAGGTACTCTAGGAGGCCATGATGATATACCTCCACTAGCCCCAAAAGCCTATCTCTGTCATACCTCTGTACCCACTGCAAATGAGCTCTATCTATAGCTCCCAATCCACTGATCCCTTGGGACCACCTATTTATAAGCCTCTCGCCAGTAGGATATCTCCTTCCTGGCATGTATCATGGCTCTCAAGCTATCTCCATGAGGACCCATATCCTCTGTCCACTGCAACTCATCCAACAACATCTCTGACTCCCTGAGTCTCTCAATAGCTATATCCCGCTCATGTCTAAGTACATCCATCTAACTCTCCAGTCTCTCTATATGTCTCTCTAGGCCAGGAACACGGTCTACCTGTACCTATGTCATTGCTATTTAGACTAGCAATGAGTCAATATCTGGCTCCTCATCAGCAGCATCTCTCTGTAAAAAGGGATCCTATCCCCCAATGTCCATGTCTTCCTACTCATCCTATCCCCCCATGTTTGCCATTGGTATATCCTGATCATCCTGTATATCATCATGGATCTGTCCACCTTGTACCACTCTATCTTGAGATAATACGACATATACCTCATCTGGTCCCTATGCTGGGGTAGCTGGTATATGTACCTATGGTACTAGTACCTATAAAGGAGCTCCTACTGCTGGCTGTGCCGGAGGCTATCTCCATCCTTATCTAGTTGGGGGTGGCATCAATCCCCTCTGCCTCACACCACCTCCTCTCATCCTTGGTCCCACTCTCTGCCCTCTCCCTCCACCTCCTCCATCTCCTCTATCACTATCTCCACAGTCATCGCCACCTCCTCTCCCTCATCCTCGCCTGTCTCATCCATGAAGTCTCCCTTGACGGCTATCTACAGGATCCCTCTCTAGTGGCCTCATAGCTAGATCAGTCAATTGTGGCACAGGGAAGTCTCTCAAATGCTACTCAAGATCTGCAGTCATCCCAGGGTCTACAACTGTCTGCCTCATAGTCCATGCTTGGAATGGCATGTTAATAAACTCCTGTCTGGCAACATCGAAGGACACCATAGGCCCCCAGTCCCACCTCTCCTGATGCATCCTCGCAAACTTAGTAACTCCCTAAGGAATGCCCTGGATCCTACCAAACTAGCACAGGACCTGACTAACCAACTGTCTCTCAATGATGAAGGGTGTCTGCCCTATCAGCCATCATGACTCAAAAAAAAATCCCAGTTGACGCTCATCATCCCAAGGCTCACATCCTAGATAAGTTCTCCATGTCACTGTATGTAGTGTATCAAAAGTGTACCACCAAAACTCTAAGTGTCCTAGTTTTGCCTAAGACAAAACTGAGGAGTATAGATGTATGTAGGGCTGACCTACACCTTGGAATCTAATTGCTACTAGTCAAGTAACTAAGATATGCTCCCATGCCCATACATGGAGTAGTGTCACACCTGCTGATAATGATGCACCTCTATGGTACGCCACCTAATGCAAATCATGATAAAGATGTGCTAATAAACACACACCCCAAGCAAATCAAGTCCCGTCCATCATCCGCTGTAACGTACAGCCCCATCCCACTACAAATCCATGTGACCTTTGATCAGGGCATACAAATCCCCCAATTGCACCTGCTAGAACCACTGGTAGAGGCTCATAAAAATCAACCATGTCCTCCCAACTAATCTCTCCCTCATCAATATCATCATCCCCAAATATGGCTCTACACTCTGTGACTCCGTCGTGCCGATCGTACTATACTAACTCCCCTATGATAGGAAGCTGAAGGATGTGATATACATCCTCTAGTGTAACTATCATCTCCCCCGTCAGAAAATGGAAGGTACTCATCTCCGAGTGCCATCTCTCTGCTAAGGCTATCATCATACTGAGATTTGCCCGAATCTCGGGCGTGTAGATAACATGATATAAACCAGATGCACCAATCAATAGTCTATCTGTCTCTGATAGCGCTAGTCTCAGATTTTGTGTGATGGGATATCTCTCTTATGACATCAGAATATCAGTGATATCCTCCTATTGAAGTCAACAAAAATCAAGCTATCAGATTTTGATAAATTGATCTATCAATCTATGTATCCTATCATATCAATTTCAAACATGTTCATCACATGTTTTAACAAATAATTCTATCAATTATCTACATTCAAGACTGGTTAACTAGCGACCATGCTACGATGTTGCCTATCTTGCATCAAATCGATCAAATCAACCGCTGCCAGATCAAATCAGCTTATTGACATCAAGTTTGACTTAATTGACTATCTACTTTGACCAAATTCTACCACCTAAAATATATGCGCAGCATTGAAACATGTATGCGCAACATTATTTAACATTTGCACAGGTTTTAACATATGCACAATTTTCCTATACATTTGCACAACAATTCTGAACAAATGCGCAGAAACTACATATGTGCACTTTTAAATCATCCTTGGGCAACACTAATTTTCCTCTAGTATGAATGCGTAGCTACCCTTAACTAATGCACAAAATTTTTAATTTTCTGCGCAAACATGGCTAGTTGCTGTGCATTAGTGCGTCGCAACTGTGCATTCATTCTTCGTTCAAAAACAAAAAAAAATTCTAATCTACTTCTATCATTCAATCTATCCTAAAAATGCTAAAATCCTAATCTATCATGCTAAAGATCACAAATTTGACAAAGAGGATCGAATCACCTACCGGTTCACCCGAATTGGGTGGTTGCTGGAAGCATTTGGCCATCTTGAAATGCTGATCTAACAGTGGGAATGACATCCTGATGGCTCTTCTCTTCTCTCTCTCTAGCTCCAATCTCCGAATGACAAGTGTGCACAATGAGACTATTATGGACCCCTTAGCCCTATTTATAGCCCGTGGACCTGATATGCTTGGTGTGTGAACCCTATCTCCTTTTATTCACCTGTTTCACCCCATTTTTCCTCTATTCCTCCTACATTTCTTCAAGAGATTGATTGTTGAAATTAAATAAATAATAAAAAAAAAAACAACACAAAATCAATAAACTTTTAAAAATCAAATAAATCACTTTTATCAATCAATCTCTTGAGGGGGCATGCATAGGTCGTCTGAGACATCATCTGGGGCAAAATGCTTGATTTTTCTTTGAAACAATGTGACAAGCACATTATTTCAAAGAGGGGTAAAATGTATACACTTAAAAATGGCTTCATTAATTAATTAAATATTTATTATTTAATTAATATTGACTTTATTATTTAATTAAATATTTATTATTTAATTAATATTTATTCCTCTATTTATTAAATAAATTATTCAGTTTATTTAGTAAATTCACTATAGTTTATTCCTCTATCCTAAGTCTTCTAATTAGTCTTATTAAAGTGATTTAATTAAATATACAATCACCTAAATATGACTAAGTCCCCTAGTCCACCTCATCTACCTAGTCACTTGACACATCACTTTGGCTAAAATAAATAGTTATTATTAATTATTTATTCATATTTATCCTCACCCACACATGTCCTATTCTTAGGGGCTATGTGGCCTCATAAGACTTAGTCCATGACAACATGTCCTCTCAACAACCAAGTCAAGAGACAATCCCTATTCCTAAGGGACCTCTTAAGCCACCTCTAAGGGTCAAAGGTGACTCATGGGACACTTGTACAAAGAGTCCTCATGAGGAAGAGGTCTTTCCTTCTTTCTCTCTTTGGTCTTTGTGAGACACTTGACATGTGTCTTTCCCTTCCACCTTGTTCTCCTCCATGTCAATGTGAGAGGAACATCTTCCCTATTCCTCCTCTCACATTCCAACTACATCCCCCTTTCTCTCAACTCCTTCAACAAAGTCAATCATAGCCCTAGGATCTTACACCTTTCATTCTCAACCGTAGGATTGTGCCACCTAGACCTAGGTCTTCCAAAACTCTATAAAAGGAGCCTCATTTCCCCTTTGTGAGCTAATAGAAGCAATAGATTTTCATAAGCTATGGTGCACTCATTTCATTCAATCTCCACACTTTGGTGACATCTTGGGCAAAGGAGCTTCAAACTGGAAATCTGAGAGCTCAACACATCCAAGAAATCAATGCTAGGAGGACAATGGAGACAAGCTGCATTGTTAGGTGAAGGTAATCTATTTAGTTTCATCATTTTTTTGTTACTTTGCATTCTTCATTGTGTTGCATTAGATTAGTTTATTGGCTTTTAATAGTTAATTTATCATCTCTAGTAAGTAGACATCTAATTTTCATACAATGATATAATATAATATCTTAATATATAATTAATATAATATAGTATGATATATATTACATAGGATTATATAGTATTGTGTATTTTATGATATATTATATAGTGTAATAATATACTAAATACATTGGATATCTAATACCTCAAACATAAATCTACAGAATTGGGATTTGCCTTGGGATTGCTATGAGATTTGGCTTGGGAATGCCAAACCTAGAAAGTCAACCATAAAAATGTGCTTATGACATTTCTTTACGTTTCCATAATTTGGCCATGTAGATGATGACTTTTTTAACTCAAAATTGATGAAACAAAATGGTTTCTTAACGTGATCCTTAGCTTTCAGCCAATATAAATTCTATCTAATTTTGACTTTAATAAATAATTATTATTCATTTTCTAATTGGATTATGTCTAATGTCCTAATTGATAGGCTAATTGAAAAACTTGTACAACTCTTAAATGGTATGACATTTTTCAAATCATAAATATGCATCACATTGCATGCTTCACATTCTATAAGGAAAAATAAAAATAAAAATTTATTGAGTTTTGACCAAGTTATAGTAGTTAGACAAACACATTTTTATATTCTAAAAAAATCATTCTTAAAAAAATCATAATTAATTATATACTTGGAAAAATATTGCAAAAAATATGCATCACATCCATACATGAATCTTCTACTTTTATCTAGTGTACAAAGTGAAAAGGGAAGCAATTCGAGTAGGGTAGATCACCTCTCATTTTCAACATTTCACAATAAGAAGGAAGATGCCCCAATAGGCTCAAGTGGTGACTCAAGTGCTAAATGGGACAATGATCCTTCACTAAATATGTAATTTTAAAATGGGAAATGATAATGATAATAGGAAATGCATATTAGGAAATATTTAAATACACTCAGAAACAAAATAGGACATAAGTTACTTCACATCTGAATAACTTCTAAATAGAGTCTTGAAAGTACTTGTAACAACTATTTTGAGATCCTTACACTGTAACCTATATACTAACCAAATTTTAGATAGTTCTATAGGTTATACAATAGCTCAACCGATCTACACCTAGGTAGAGAATGGTTGATTCATTAAATACCTTGGGTTTCTATATGAAACTTTCAGGGATGCTCTGATTGTTCACAATCTGCCCAAAAATGTTCCAATAGCTCTATAGCCTGATCCTGCACATAAAAAAAAGGGGAAAAGGTTGGGTAAAATGGGGTTACCTTGGTCAAATCCCTATTCAATAATCAACCTTGAAAATGAAAGGAAATTTCATAAAGAAAAGCATGTAAAAAGGTAAATATTTGATTCACCTTGCATAAACCTTCATGGACAGATGTAGGATTCACTCATATCCATGAAGATGCTTGAGTGTTCTTGTTATCAAGGGGTTTACTTTGATGTTTATAATGAGAATCAAGGATGACCTCACAAATGCTTGGGTCTATGAATTCCACTCCTAGATCTTCAATGTAGATATTCTTGATAATCACGTGCAATGAAGGAGAGATGAATACATGTGGAAAGAAAGATCTTCTTTCTTGATTGATAATTCATCTACTTGGCCATCATGGGAGATAAGATTTATTCAATGGAGAATTTTTCCTTTGAATTGAGTTGAAGGGATTGGAGAAACTAGATCTTGGATGCTTGCCTTCAAATCTTGAATCCAATTGCTCAATTTCTTTTGATTTCTTGATTGCTCTTGAAAACTTGATTGCACAATTGTAGATAGTGAAATTATATCAAAAAAAGGAGAGAAGGGGTGTTTTTATACCTCATCCATAATTTCAAGATTCAAAAATAATCTAGGCCAACCATATGATCGATTAAATACCATTAACACTCTGACATAGTGCTCCAAGCCAAATTTGGGCCCAAATCCATGGGTACAAAATAAATGAGATACCTAGGATTTTGATCCCAAATTTGAACTGGGTACTAGGATTATGGAAAAGTAGTAGGAAAAGAGGAATCAATTTTCCAAGATCAAGCATTAAAAAATTAGACCTTGAAACCACCAAAATGGGGCCTAATCGAGCATCCAATTATGGGTGCTAACTTTTTAGGACAGTACATATAAAATATTATAAAAATGATATTATCATTTGATTGTGGTTAGGGTGGTCAGACATACACCTACTTATCTTTTTTCTATAATTTATGTACTATTGCATTAAAATTTCAAATTTTCACTAAATAGATTTCTTTTTTCAGAAAAATAACTAGTAGCTTAAAACCTACATTCAATTTCCTAAAAATTATATTCTTACATTTTTTTGATATAAGGTTGATAACCTATTAAATTTTTAACTTCAATTTTCCCAACTCTATTTTTCTAAACTTTCATTGCTAATTAAAGGTCTACTTTGGTCCACCATGATCCTGCACATACCCTAGCTCCAACATACATTGCAAGAAAAGAGTGGTTGAATAAAACATGAATCACAAAGATACTAGTTACTATCTCATACAAGCATAACAAACATAAATAGATATCTCATATAGATTGGCTAACCATCTGTTAATATTATTTAGAACAATAGAGAGGGGGGGTGAATCAATTATTCTCAGGTATAGATGTATAAAACAAACTTCAAAACTTTTCAACAAATCAGATCTAACAACCAATAGCTACTCGATCATCACTAATTGCATAATAGAAACATATAACATTGCAGTCCACTACCCAGCTGTATCTAACTTGTAAAAAATAGAAATGTTCAAACCAAAACATTCACACAAGTATTGACACTAGGATTTATAGTGGAAACCTGATCTGGGAAAAACCACTTTGTAACATGCTACTATTATTTTCACTCTTCTGAAGTGAGCTCGGTTAAAATCCAACCCTGTCAAAGGTTACAATACACTCAAAGGGGATATGCCCTCTATTGGTCTATATTTAATATTTTATAGGGACTGTTCTATCCCTAGTTTTTTTCCTCTTTGCATTACTCCTATTGAGGGGAAGTACTTCCCTATTGAGGTGGGATGTCTTCATGTGGTCTCTTAGTCGAAGATTCCTTCTCTGTATTTGCTATCTTCTTTCCTTAATCCTATAGAGTGGGAAGATTCTATTGAGGTGGACAGTGGTAGTTGGATGGGGGCTAGTAGATGCAAGTGGTTTCTTCCTTCTATGAATGACATGATGGTGCATTGGATATGGATGGAGGAGGAACCTTTGCTTAACTCGGCTAAGTGGGTTGTTTTGGGTCACCAACTCATTGTTGGGGCTATGCCCTTGGTGCAGGAAGGTCTGTGGTTTTTGAATTTTTTCCATTCCAATCCTGGCACTAAGTGGAATGGTGTAGATGGTTACCATAGAGATATCTCCTTGGTGCAGATCGTTATGACTTTAAGTTTTAGAGTTGTGACTAAAGATGCGGTTGTGGGCATCTGTGTGTCCCATATGTTAAAGCTTTTAGGGGTTGTTGCTTTGTTGGCTGCTGGTAGGAGTATGCAGATGGATGCTAAAAATTTTCAAGGGCCCTGCATGGCTGATGGTTTTTGGTTATGGTTAAAGGCAGTTTTGGGGCTTTCTTACCCAATGAATTTGTTGTTGAGGTTTTAGGGTTCCTTGATAAAATCATGGATATCTTTTTGGGGAGATGTTATTCTCTAGCAAACTATTTTTTATGAGGTGAAGGCCTACTTTTTGGGCACCTCGGATCTAAGTGTTTTATCTTTAGTTATAGCTGTTTGTTTTTTCATTTTGGGCTACTGGTTTAAAAATTTTATCCTCAAGCAGTGTTTCACCTAGTTATAGGAGCCATCAAAACCCTTATGTCTAGTTTAGGGATCTTGATTCCCCTTGTAACTTGATGTTATTGTAAAGCATTGGCTTTACGTGTTTGGCTTCAGTAGCTTGAGCCTTTATGTGTATCTTTCATTTGGATGTTGTTGTTTTACTGGATTTGTGCTGCTGGTAGTCCTACTGGCTTTTTGTGTCGGGGGTGTTGTAAGGTTTTTATTTTTTCCCCAACTGTTTCTCTTAGTACTGAGCTAATTCTTCCCATTGTTCCTAGGGTTACAGTTCCCATCAAAAACTGAATGTATATGGTTTTAGGGCCCATTCAAAACCTTCTTTTACCATAATCAAAAACATTTTACAATACACACTGTCAGGTGTGACCCAATTAAAAGATTTCAATCACTTTGTTAGAAGTGAGCCTTATTATAGGACTTACATACACTCCATTAGAATGCAACCTTGTTCAAAGGATTTAAACATATGACTATTAGGTCAAACTCTATTAAAAGGATTTTGACTATTACTGTATGCACCCTAAAATGGTCGCCTAGACTTTGGGCCCCCATTCATCAATTTATCAATTTCCTGAATCAATGCTTTGCAATATTTTCAATCCAAGTCAATTTCCTTGATCAAATCCTAATTCTATCATTTATTCGATTATATTCTATGGATTAACCATTTTATCCTAAATCTTTATTTAATTAAAAGGAATTTCCTCCCCTTTTATTAAATAAAAAGCCCCCACTTGCCTCTTATCCTAAGTTGCACAAATAAAGCATTATTCATATTTTATAAAAAGAAGAAAAAGCCTTTTTGTCTCACATGGGGCACAAAAGTCAACACTTCTTTCTCATTAGAGGAGATTTGTGCACAAGGATTGATCCCACTTTCAAACTCCACCCTTGATCAAATCTTTTTCCTCTTAATCTCCATGGTCCATTTATCTTTAAAAAGAGAGCTCTTTTCTCATTCAATGGATCCCACTCTTGATACTAATCTTATGTTGTAGGTTTTCTTGGTGACATTGGAGCTTTGGAGATCTTATTGCATTCTAGTTTTCATTCTTGCATTTTAGCTTAGTTTCCATGGCATTTTAGCTTAGTTTCCTTTCATGTTCTAGCTTAACTCACATAGCTTAATTAGCAAAGGCTTGTAACACTCTCACTTGTCTAGCTTAGTTTCATTCTTGCATCTTCATTTTAGCATAATTAGCATTGCATTTCCATTGTGATTCTTGAAGATATTGACATTCTTGCCCTTGTCTCTTTGAATCTCCCATTGCATGGCTTACTAGCAAGGTTGCATGCTTAATAGCTCTAGTTGAGAGCCCTCCAAACACCCTTGCACTCCATGCCTAGGGAGCTCTAAGTTGCTTTCTCAAGGCTTCCAATTCATGGATACTCTTGGAACTAATGACTTAGAGAAGTGCACATCTTGAAGTGTACATTTTTGGTGCCCATTGTGGGGCAGAACACTTCTATTTTGCCTTTATTTCCTTGCACTTCTGCTAATTTTTCATCACATTTTTCTTGTTGTTCTAGCTATTTTTCTATTATTATTATTTTGACAGAGTATCACACAATAGTCTTCCAGTATTGTATGATAGTTATTTACATAGTCATGCGATACTTTGCCAATCAAAGTATTGTATGCCCATACAAGACACTATCGCCTACAAGTAGTGTGAAGTATTGTTCAGAAAAGAAATATCACACAACTATACTGCAAAGTATCTTGCGAAACTTTTTCTGACAGAACTGTCACCCAAGCTTGGCAGTGACTGGTTTTGGTTTTTTTTTTGCAAGATTTGGATTTGTTTGCTTTCTAGTTTTGACTTTTTGTGTTAGGATAGAGATTCAATTACAAATTATACCTAGTTTTATTGTGCTAACTCTTGTGGGCCTAACAAGTTGTGCTTGTAGGTGTGCCCTAATTGCTTGCATTATTTGCCAAAAGAATGCATTTCAAAGCTTCAAATGCACAAGGGCTACTAATCCTTTTTGCAGGGCTTCCCAAAGCATAAAAACAATCAAGTTCTTGTTCATTTCTTTCATTTTAAGTGCGGCATTATACTAGTTATTTTTTTATAGGCACTTAATATCTTGTCATTAGACTCTTTTGGTGGTAGGAAATTATGCTCTTCACCCTTGTGGTGAACCAGAAATCCTGACCCATCTTTAAATTTTGAAAGAAAGAAGGTTAATTGAATATTTCTTGGTGTGTTTGGGAAAGGCTTTTGAGCTAGGAGAGTATGCTCTTCACCTTTGACATGAACCAGAAATCTTGACCCTCAAAGGTTGATCCACTTCTTGTTTAGTTTAAAATCCTTTAGTGGGCCTGCTCTTGAGCAATCAAGAGGAACAACCCAAGTGGGGACAAGCTAATACCTAGCTATTCTAACCCACTATAAAATCAAGGCTATCAAGGACACAAAACCTTGGTAAACGTAATACTTATCTTTTCTTGGTGTGAGTACTTATGGGATTGTGACCATGAGGAAAATGCTAAGCAAGAATGCTTAAGGTACTCTTGTGGCTGCAAGGTCTGTTACTTGCCACAAGGTAAGGAGTCCTCTCGGGGAGCAAGAGGGGTATTGTGAATGGAATCCCTTATTACGAACCTTAGATAGAAGCTACCCAATTTTTCCGCTCAACATCTTGGTGCAAGGACCGATCATAGTGGACTACCCAAATCACCCCAAGATTTTACTCACCATCTATGTTCCTTTGGTTGTGTCATTGGCACCTCCACGATAAAGCCAATATCTATTGTGGGCAACCAATTTGTGTGAGGCAATGGGATATCAAGTGTGGGTCAAGTTGTTGAGTATTGAGCCTTTGTCTTTCTATGCTAGCAAGTACTTGAATTGTCTTCGCTGTGATTTACCTGTGTAAACGTTCATGAACATTAAACATCACGGTAGTGCTCAAAGACTTTTATGTTTTGATATCCCAAGTGCATGTCTTGATAAGGTTTCCTTTACCCTTTTTCAAGTGTTTTATGACACATTTGATCCTTTACTATTTGCAAACTTGTCTATTTTCTACTATTACTATGTTTGAAATCAAGAAATTAAACTTATCAACCTACAACTTTGACCAAATTTCCTTCAAAATTGGATTTTTTACATTCACTGGTCAAGAGCCATGCGATGTTGAACAATCATCGCACACCTGCCTAAGTATTATCACGCGATACTTCATTGCTACTTTTGTATCACCTGCATATTATACACTCTATCGTATCAACTACCTAGATTCTATCACACTTCTTCTTATGAAATATCGTCTGGATAAATTGTATTGTTCTGTTACCCTGCAAACTATCGCACAGAGTCATTTTGTTGTCTTGTTGTTGTCTACAATCGGAAGCTGATTCGTGTCATTTCCAGTCTTCCTTGGTTGATCCAAATTTTAGTAGGTTACTTACCCCGCTATTAGAAGCCCATTTGCACCTTGGGTTCCTATGTTTTGATCTCTTGAATTAGAAATCTTTGATTTTGCAAGTAACCTTGCTTAGAATTTGTAAGTTAGAAATCATCCTTGTTGAGAAGAACAACCTTTGGATCCTTTGATAACACACTTAGAGAGTCTTAGTAATCTCTTGTCTAATTCACTTCCATAGAAAATCAAATTCAATCAAATATAACTTGGGTAAATCATCCTCTTGATCCATATGTGTTAGAATACTTATCCGTTCATTGGGCACCTCTGTGGTAGTGTTGGTTTATACCTCTTGCAAAAATTCTATCTTATCATCTCTCTTTTGGACAATTGAATTCTTTTACTATCTTAGTTTGCTACCAATGTTTCTTAGGGTCATCTTTTCACCTAATGCCATTTCTTTCATGTTGGTTACAACAAGATATCAAGTAAATCAAGGAAAGAGACCTCAAGTAGTCTTTGACCAATTACCCTTAGTCCAAACTCACCAAAAACGTAAGGGAAAAGAGCCCATCTTTGATCAATCCCCTAGGAATGACTCAGAAGTTTTGTTTGATCCCAATAGTTATCTTAGTGAGTTGAGCACATCCTTAGCACCTTATCATTTAGATATGGACATGAGTTACACAATGACTCAAAGAGAGAGAGAAGAAACGGATAAAATTCTTGACAACATGTTTGAAAGACATAGGGACACCATTTTTCTTAGCAGTTCCTCTCATGAGAATCAACCAGCTTCACCCCTTATGTCAACTAGGTATTTGGATGCACATCAAAGGGCTAAAAGGGAAATGCAGAAATCCTATCAAGATGAACAATCACAACATGACAATCAAGACGAGGAGCCTTATGATACTCATGTGAATGCAACATATACCAATGACTTGTTTAAACATTGAAGACCAAGTTCACCACTCCAAACAACTTCAAGATACATGAGTGAAAGACTCAAGAGAATTGAGTGTGAAAAGAAAGGCTTCCTTGAGGAACAAGCTACAAAGGAAGAGAAACTTAGACTCCTAGAATTAGAAAGACAAGCCTTATTGGATATAGAAAGGAGAGATGGACAAGAAGAAAAAAATAGGCTTTTGGCTCAACAACTCAATGATCAATACAACAACATGTGTGTTGGTGGTGGAAACAACTCTTCCCCACCCACTCCTCCCAAGACTCCACGAAGTGGAAGATACTCAAGATCACCTTCAAGATCTCCTAGCCCTAGAGGAAGAAGGGCTTCACAACATGCACATTATAGGATACAAACACCTCCTAGGAACTCAATACAACCTTCTCAACATCCTCACCATGGTTCACAATATGGGAGAAGTAGCTCAAGTCTTGACCTTGACTCCCAAGATTTCATGAAAATACAACAAGAACCACTCTTCCAACAATATGTGGAGAGGTATGTGGAGCAAAACAAAGATAAGTTCCTAGAGAGTTTTATCAACAAGGGTGCTAGAGTCCCCTACAACTTTGATGTGGACAAAAAGATTAAGAAAAAAGGTCCATCTCAAGCAGAAGAGATCAAACAAATGAAGAGTATGATAGAAAAAATGCTAGCACCCAAGAGCTCATTCAATCTTGACTCAATTTGTCCCAATCCTTTTGACAAGAGTGTGAGTATGAAAGATTTTCCTAGAAAGGTGGAAATCCCCCAATATGACAAATATGATGGTAATGGAGATCCACATGATCATGTACGTCAGTTCTATATTATGAGTTTTGAGTTCCATCAAGATGACTCCTACCTTATGAGATTGTTTCCAAGGAGTCTTAAGGGTCAAGTGATGGAATGGTTTACCAAAATAACTCCTCCCATCAAGAATTTCAAAGAACTTGTCCATAGATTTGTCCAACACTTTGCATACAACCTTTCAAGGTCTATCACCATGTTGGACTTATGCAACTTAAAGAAAAATCAAGGGGAATCCTTTGTCACTTTCTTGCAAAGGTGGAGACGACAATGTTCTCGCTACTTTAGGACCATTCCTAAAAATGAAAAGATTGACATCCTTGTCAGCAATTTGGTTCTTGAAATGCGGTATAAAGTTAGGAAGATGGTTTTTGATTCCTTTGACACCATGGTTGAAACCACATGTAGGATTGAGGATGTTTTGAAAGAACAAGGAATTTTGACCAAACATGGAAACAACAACAACAATGGTCAAAATAACAACTCTAACAAGGACAAAGGGAAGAACTTGCATTGGAATAAGAACAAAAAAGTGGTCAATGATGGAGTTTTAGACTCCTCCCAACCCAAAGACCAAGGTGTTCTTCATTTTTCTAGTGTTGTTCAAGCCATGAAAATCAATGCATCTAATCAACATGAAAGCAAGCCAAGATATCAAGATAAGCCTAAGAAAGAAAGGCGTTGGTTTACAAAGATTGGTGATTCATATGAGGATGTCTTCAAGACACTCATTTCCAACAATCTTGTGCATCCTCAAGATCCAGCAAAACATCATATTCTGAATGTTAAGCCACATTGGTGGGATGAGAAAGCCTTTTGCAAATTTCATAATGGCATTGGACATAATATTGAAAATTGCTGGAAACTTAAGCACATCATTCAAGATCTCATTGAGAATGACAAGCTTAAGGTAGATGGATTGAACACCAATGTTGATCATAAGGCATTCAAAGAGCCTTTTCCCAAGTATGAAAAGGGGGAAACCTCTAAACCTAAGAATGGCAAGGCTGAGATCAACTACACTTACACAGTTGCAGAAAATGTTGTCAACATGCTTAAAGTTGTGGAAGAAAATGTCAACATGATGAGAAATAAAGATCCCTATGGTTATGATCTAGACATGGACTCTCAGCCTATCTTTGATGAAGAACCAGTTGTGGTGATAAGGGGTCCTAACTCTAGGATGTCATCCAAATCTCTCAATGCTATCACACAAAGTCAAGGTTCTATTGTCATTAGAGGACCTAGCTCAAGTCAAACCAATAAACCAAAGCAAGTGGCATCCAAGAATGTCACCACAAAACCATTTGTGAACCCTAAGTTGAGCTATAATCTTGTAGATCAGTTGCAAAGAACCCCAACTCAGATTTTGATCTTTGAGCTCTTAGAGTTGTCCCTAAGACACAAGAAAGTCCTTGAGGATGCGTTGTGCATAGAAAATGTCCCTAATAACTTAGACGTTGACCAATTCTAGAACATGGTTAACCATATTGCCAACCCTCATTAACTAACCTTCTTAGAAGATGATGACAAAGCTTTGATCCACCCACATAATCTCACCCTTTATATTGAAGTCATGATTCACAAAACTCATGTTAGGCGTGTGTTGATAGATGGGGGTGATGGGCTCAACATTTGTTCTTTGAGTCTTTTGAAAATATTAGGTTATTCTGAACAAGTCATAGATACCAGAAAGAAGATCACTATCAAAGCCTATGATGAGGTAGAAAGAAGTTCCAAGGGGTTGGCCGTCCTTCCTATTAGGATTGGTCCTATTGAAAAGGATATTTTATTTCAAATTGTTGATGTTGGTCCCCTTGCGTACAATATCTTACTTGGTAGACCATGGATTCATGATATGCATGTAGTGTTGTCTAACTATCACTAGTGTGTTAAGTTCCCCTACAATGGAGTAGAAATTTTCATACCATGGGATAGCACTTTGTCTATTAACTCAATTTCAGCAGGGACTCATGTTCCCCTCAACAGAGAAGCAAAAGATTTCAATGCGACCCTAGTAGAGTGCAAAGACAAGTTCAAGTCAATGGACCTTGGTATGGGGGGGTATCAACTTAACTCCTTCACAAAGATACTAGTTTCACCTTGGTCTTATGGCAAGCCTTCACAAGAAATGAGGCCTTCCTCTTCAGCCATGACTTTATTTGGCACATTTGTAGAGTCCTCAGTACCTATCCAAGATGAGAAAGAAGAGGTGGTTGTTAAAGATTGGATTTATAGAGAAGATAAATACATGCATAATGAGAACTTCTTGTTAGGAATGAATGTTGAATGTTTGGTAGTCATTCTATAGTAGTTTTTGTTGCATTCATGACTGTGATTGTCATTACTATCAACACAGTGATCTACCAGAGACTTGCAGAGAAGAAGACAATGTTTTGATTAGCGCACATGGGATATTGTAGTTGGAGTTATGTGAAATTGAGGTTATACTCTTTGATATGTTATATGTCTATGGTTAAGAGTGAAAATAGTAATTCATTTATTCATGAAAGTTATGAGCATTTTGGTGGAAGTAGTGTTCAGGCAGTGTTCCTGAGTAGCAGTTTATGGAAATTGGATGATATCTCCTAATCAGGATGGAATCTGGCTTTGCATAGTTAAAGGGAAGTTAGAAACACATTTTTAGTGACATGGTTCATAGAAAAAACTTTGAGGTCACATGAGTGAAGAATTATTGTAGTTGGAAGCTGACAGTTTTGTGTAATTTTGGTGTAGCATGTGGAAACTTTTATTTGTGTAATTGGATGCCAACTCATTTGTAATTACTTGAGTGTGGTATAAAGGAACGAATGTTTTCCTTATTTTAATATGCAAGAAAGTGAAATATGATGAGCATGTATGCATGAAGTGAAGAAAAGAGCTAATTGAGGTAGCGAATTTGTGAAGGAAGACATGTGAGGTACAAAGATCTAAAATTGAGATCTGGTGTAGTAGAGAGTGCAGTTTGGCATAGTAGGAAAGGAGGTAACATATTTCATATTATTTTGTTGAATAATCTAGAGATCAGTTGGATAGTGTGTTTAGTGATCTTGCCATTGAAGTTGTTTGGGTAGTGGGTCCATCTGCCTTCCATAACTCTTAACAAGGTTAGAATATTTTAACAGGGATTCAAAATCTCCCAACAGGGATTCATATGTACTAAATGTATTTCATAAGACTCCTAATAGATTCCATCCTTTCACAAGGAATATTCATATTAGTGCATCTTTTTTGGGAATCATTCCCACCGAGGTTTACTCTTTGATCAAGAGGTTCCCTAGTCAACATATCTTGTGTCATTGTGTTATTGTGTATGAATATCTTTCTATGGTTGGTAGTTATATTTCTTACATGGTTAAATGCTGATAAAGTTGATAAAAGTTATAATTATCAGATAATTGATTCACCCCCCCCCCCTCTCAATTATCTTTGTGGACTTTACTTTCTAACAATTGGTATCAAAGCAACAGGTCCTTGAAAATGAAGTTTAACAACTTAAGGAGATCCATGGTGAATTTCAGGAAAGAAAGCCCTAAGTTTGATGGAGTAAATTTTGACAGCTAGAAAGAAAAGATGAAGACACACCTACTATGTTTAGGACCAAGTTATTGGTTGATTACAAAGAAAGATAAGACTATCATTGAAGAGAATGATCTTGAAACATGTTCTAGCGACAAGAGAGATCTATTCATGTGTAACATACTTGCAAGAGAAGCACTTTTGATAGCCCTTCCGGAGAATGAGTACAGTCAGGTAAAATGTTTAAATAAATCTCATGAAATTTGGAAAGCTCTACACTCTACTTTTGAAGGTGATGAACATGCAAAGAAAGTTAGATTACATAATTGGATATGTGCATTTGAAGATATAAGAATGATGGAAGATGAATCTATAAGAAGCTATATTGGTAGATTGTCAAAAATTGTTGCAGGCATAAAATCTTGTGGAGGAACAAAGATAGAGAATGAAGTAATATGGAAAATTTTGAGAACATTAACTCCTATATTTAAGCAGACAACACAGATGATTGAACAAGTTATACCTTGTACTTTGAACTTTACAACAAAGACTCTTCTTGGAAGATCAGAAGCAACAAAAATGAACCTGAGGTTATCAGGGGACTTACCTAGAATGGAGACAACATTCAATGCTCTTAGTGTTTGTCCTACTTTGTCTAGAAGTATCAGTGTGAATGGAGATTATGCTGGTGGTAGTAGATCTAGAAATGAAGAAGATAGGAAGATTGAAGAAGGTATTGCCTTGCTTGTGAAGAGAGAACCAGATGGTAAGAAATTTTTTAAATGTTGGACTTGTCAAGAATATGGTCATTTTGCATCTAAATGTCCTAAGAGAGTTAAAAAATATAGAAACAATTTCAAGCCTAGAAGACCTAAGGAATGTTATTATGCTAATGATGAAGATCTTGAAGCTTGTGTAGAAAGAACTCTAAGTGAAAGTGATACTAAGAATAATGATGAAGATCTTGAAGATTGTGTAGAAAGAACTCTAAGTGCAAATGATACTGATAATAATGATGACATAGGATTTGTAGCAATTAAAGAAGAGAATTTTGAAACTAATGTTAAGGAAGAAAAAGCCTTAGTTTCCCAAGTTGAAAAGAAATCTGATTGGATTATAGACAGTGGTTGTTCACATCATATGACTGGTGAGATGAAAAAGCTCATAAAGTTTAACAATTATGATGCAGGAGTTGTTAGAGTTGGAAACAATGCACCTTGTTTGATTAAAGGTATAGGATCTATTACTCTTGATGGAAAGACTAATAATGATGATGTTTATTTTTTGGATGGTTTGAATCACAATCTTTTAAGTGTTGGACAATTATTTGATAAGGGATATCAAGTTTGGTTTACTGAGAAAACTTGTGTGATAAAGGATAAAGATGGAAATCTGATTGGAATTGGATCTAGAACCAGAGGTAATGTATTTCAGTTGAATCCTACTGAGATGACATGTTTGATTACTAAGATTGATTACAGTTGGCTATGGCATAGAAGGTTTTGTCATATAAACTTTGATAATATTGTGAAAGTAAGTACTACACTTGCATTAAGGGATTTGCCTAAAATTATGAAGCCTACTAATATGATTTGCAAATAATGTGTGATGGCTAAACAGAAGAGAAGTTCTTTTCCTAGTAAGAAGTTTACATCTGCAGAGAAGTTGGAGATTGTTCATACAGACTTGAGTGGTCCTACCAGGACTAGAGGATTCTATGGAGAAAGGTATTTCATGATCCGTGTTGATGATTTTACAAGAATGATGTGGATTGCATTTCTTAAAGAAAAGTCTGAAGCATTTGATAAGTTTAAGATCATTAAGAATAAAGTTGAGAATGAATCTGGAATGAAGATTAAATGTTTGAGATTTGATAGAGGTGAACTTACTTCTAGATAATTTAACACCTTTTGTGAAGTGAATGGTATTAAGAGACAGTTTTCAGCCCCTAGAACACCTGAACAAAATGGTATTGTAGAAAGAAGGAACAGAACAGTGACTGAAGCAACAAGAGCTATGTTATTTGAGAATGACTTGGCAAAGATATTCTGGAGAGAAGTAGTGAACACAATAGTGTCTACAATGAACATAGTACAAATCAGAGAAGACATAGACAAGACACCCTATGAATTATGGTTTGGACATGCACCCTCAGTTAAGTATTTTAGAATTTTTGGAAGCAAATGTCATATAAAGAGAGATGGTGATATTGGAAAGTTTGATCCTAGAAGTGATGAAGGAATATTTCTTGGACTATTGTTGATCCTAGAACTAAGACTATTGTTGAAAGCGCAAATGTTAAAGTTGATGAAAAGTTCAAAATTTAGGAAAGAATGCTTGATTATGAATCAGATGAAGAAGCTCATCCTAAACCTAACTTTGAGACTACTGAATTATTTTTTGAAACTGACAATAATTTGTTGAATGAAAGCCATGATGAAGTTATTGAAGAACCGACACCTGAAGTAAGATCAGAGACAGTGACACTTAATAAGAATTTATCAAGGAATCACCCAATTGAGGTAGCATCAAAAGAGGAGTTCTAACTCAAAATAAGGTACAAGAACAATTATGTTTATTTCTCAAGTTGAACCTAAATATACTAGTGAATCTTTTGAAGATGAAAGTTGGATTAATGCTATGAAAGAAGAACTAGATCAGATTGAAAAGAACAATACATGGGAATTGGTCCCTAGACCTAAAAATAAGAATGTTATTGGAACTAAATGGGTATTCAAAAATAAGATGAATGAACAAGGAGAAGTAGTAAGAAACAAAGCAAGATTGGTATGTAAGGGATACTTACAGCAAGAAGGAATTGACTATGAAGAAACCTTTGCACCTGTAGCAAGAATTGAAGCAATAATAATATTTTTGGCTTATGCAGCTTACAAGAAATTCAAAGTATATTAGATGGATGTGAAGTCAGCATTTCTGAATGGAGAATTGGAAGAAGAAGTCTACATTGAGCAGCCTAAAGGTTTTCATTTGACTCAAGAAGGAGATATGGTATGTAAAGTAAAGAAAGCCTTATACGGACTAAAGCAAGCACCTAGAACTTGGTATGCAAGATTGGATAAATATTTTTTTAAATTGGGATTTACCAAAGGAACAGCTGATAGAAATCTGTATACAAAAGAAATTGAAAATGGTTTGTTGATTATAGTTATTTTTGTTGATGACATTATCTTTGGAGGAGAAGATGAAGCTAGTGACAAATTTGCTGATGAAATGAAGACTAAATTTGAAATGAGCATGATTGGTGAAATGAAGTACTTTTTAGGATTACAGATAACACAAAACAATGATGGTATTTTTGTAAGTCAGACAAAGTACTTGAATGACTTGTTGAAAAGATTTGGAATGGAGAACTGTAAACTAGTTGGAACACCTATGGTAATTGGACATAAATTATCTAGCACAGATGAGACACCAACAGTTGAATAGAAAAAATACATATATATGATTGGAGGATTGCAATATTTGACTCATACAAGACCTGATGTAGCACATTCAGTTGAAATTGTAGCAAGATTTCAAGTTGAACCTAGAGAATCACATTATGCAACAGTAAAGAGGATACTAAGATATTTAAGAGGCACAATGGACTATGGTTTGTGGTATGAAAAATATGATGACTTTACCCTATGTGCATATACAGATGTTGATTAGGGAGACAGTGTTGATGATAAAAAGAGTACCAGTGGAGGAGCCTTTTTTCTTGGAGGAAGATTGGTTTATTGGCTAAGTAAGAAGCAAAATTGTATTTCACAAAGCACAACAGAAGCAAAATATGTAGCAGCAACAAACAATTGTAACTAGATAATTTGGATGAAACAAATTCTGAAGGATATTGGAATAAAGTTTGTTTAACCTGTTATCATACATTGTGATAATACCAGCATAATTAGTATGTCTAAAAACCCTGTATTACACTATAAGACAAAGCATATAGAGATTAAGTATCATGTAGTAAGAGAGAAAGTTGCTAAGAAAGAAGTCAGACTTGAGTACACAAGCACAAAGGAGCAGATAGCAGACATATTTACAAAGCCTTTTCCTAAGGATACATTTGAGTATCTAAGAGGTATGCTTGGGGTTATGCCTTGGCCTACTTTTGAGTAAGAATGCAGAATGTTGCATCCATCCAGTGGTATATGAGCCTTATCTTTCTTCTGGATTGGATGTTGGTACTTCCTCTATGGGGGAGTATGTGTATCTGAGCTGCGTCATGAGGACTCTAGTGAATGTATTTTCTGAATAGTGTCTTTTGACATTGGAGTTATTGTTGACATAATGATGAAATTTCTATCATTGATGTCAATGGGGGAGAAGTGTACATGAAAAAAACTAAGATTTGATGTCAATGGGGATAACAAAGCAAGATTTGATTGATGAAGAGGACTTGACAATATTTTTTAGAAGCATCAATGTTATAGTATTGGATTTTTGGAATATTGGATGTTTTTTCATCTATGTTGCCATCAATTCCAATGGGGGAGATTGTTAGGAATGAATGTTGAATGTTTGGCTATCATTCTGTAGCAGTTGTTGTTGCATTCATGATTGTGATTGTCATTGATGTCAACATAGTGATCTACCAAAGACTTGCAGAGAAGCAGACAGTGTTTTGATTAGCACATGTGGGATATTGTAGTTGGATTTATGTGATGATGAGGTTATACTCTTTGATATTTTATATGTCTATGTTTAAGAGTGCAAATAGTAATTCATTTATTCATGAAAGTTATGAGCATTTTGGTGGAAGCAGTGTTCCTGAGTAGCGGTTTATGGAAATTGGAAGATATATCATAATCAGGATGGAATATGGTTTGGCACAGTTAAAGGGAAGTTAGAAACACATTTTTAGTGATGTGGTTCATAGCACAAACTTTGAGGTCAGACAAGTGAAGAATTATTGTAGTTGGAAGCTGACAGTTTTGTGTAATTTTGGTGTAGCGTGTGGAAACTTTTATTTTTGTAATTGGATGCCAACTCATTTGTATTTACTTGAGTGTGGTATAAAGGAAGGAATTTTTTCCTTATTTTAATATGCAAGCAAGTGAAATATTATGAGCATGTATGCATGAAGTGAAGAAATGAGCTAATTGAGGTAGCAAATTTGTGAAGGAAGACATGCGAGGTACAGAGATCTAAAATTGAGATCTGGTGTAGCAACGAGTGTGATTTGGCATAGTAAGAAAGGAGGTAACATATTTCATATTATTCTATTGAATAATCTAGAGATTAGTTGGACAGTGTGTTTAGTGATCTTGCCATTGAAGTTGTTTTGGCAGTGGGTCCATCTGCCTTCCATAATAGGGATTCAAAATCTCCCAACAAGGATTCATATGTACTGAATGTATTTCATAAGACTCCTAACATAGTCCATCCTTTCACAAGGAATATTCATATTAGTTCATCTTTTGTGGGCATCATTCCCTCTAAGGTTTACTCTTTGATCAAGAGGCTCCCTAGTCAACATATCTTGTGTCATTGTGTTATTGTGTATGAATATCTTTCTATGGTTGGTAGTTATATTTCTTACATGGTTAAATGTTGATAAAGTTGATAAAATTTATAATTATCAGATAACTGATTCACCCCCCCCCCCCCCCCCCCCGCTCTCAGTTATCTTTGTGGACTTTACTTTCTAACACTTATCTCCCTCTCCTAAGGCCTATGGAAGAGGGTATACTTTTGTCAAAAATATGAGCTATCCTAGACATGGCCCTCTTAATCACAGATTGGATGCTAGGGCTAAACCTCTTAATCATGCCCTTTTTGGATGCAAGTCTAAGAAGATGGTTGGCCTAGGATTTGAGAATCATAACAAGAACATTGTTCCTATCCTTGATGAGATAGATAGTGATGATGAACCAAAATACATGCCCAATTTGACAAACTAGCAAGATCTATGTGAGGATTGGGTCCCTTCCACCAATCTCCTTTGGGGAGATTCAAATAATCCAGTTGCTCATGCGAGAGTTGAAAACATAGAACAAGATGAGTCAGATGTAGAAGATCCTATCAGAGAATGCCAACAAAAGAATATTGTTTGTTTGATGGAGAGAGATGTTACCCTTGATGACATTAGAGCTTCCACATCAAGACACCCCAAACCTTCATGGTGTAAACATCCTAGTCAGGATTCAAAAATAGATTCACATGAGTATGAATGGGACTCTCTCTCTAATTCTTGCATAGTTGACATGGATGTTGATGTCATCCATACATATAATTCTCAACCTAAGGTAGCTAACGAGTCACATGTAGGATTAGAGGATTTGAATCCACATGTTTCTTTAGTGGATGATTCTTCACTTGGTAGGATGAATCTTGATTTGGGTAGCTTAGAAGGATACATGACAGACTCTGACTCTTCAGTCACCAGAGATGATACCATTTGTATCCACAACCTTGAACCATTCATCGACTTACCCCTTTCTCATCCTAACCTCATTGATTGGCCCCAATGCTATCAAGAGCCTGAGCTCTTAACTTTCCAAAATGACTATGAGATAGCCTATTACTTGAATACCATTGAACCCATAGTCTCTTCCACTAGTGAACCAGCTACAAGCATGATAAAGCTAGACATCAAGTACCTTAGTCACAAAATAAAAAGAAAATAAAAAAAGAATAAGAGTTTTGATGGCGAAAACCACTGTGTGACAGTGTCAAAACCTAAAAAAGAAAAAATAAATGATGTATCCAAGGGTGAAAACCTCTCTAAGGTCCCTAAGGATGAGGTACTTGATTGTCTCCCTAATTACTTTCCAAATATATCTTTAGTGCTTTTTGAGCCAACACAACCAGTCAATTTGGGTACAAATAAGGCTCCATAGATAGTACATTTGGCTCAGTCCTTGTCAACACAAGAAAGGGAAGCATACACCAAGTTCTTAAAGAGAAAGAAGATTAATTTTGCATAGACTTATTCAGATATGCTAGGGTTGGACACTAATGTTATTATGCATCACTTATCCATAGCTCCAGGTGTAAAACCAATCAAACAAAAATTGAGAAAAATGCATCCTCACATAGCTCTTCTAGTCAAAGCAGAATTAGAGAAACTCCTTAGCGCAGGATTCATAAGAGCTATTGACTATGCTGAATGGATATCAAACATTGTACCAGTTTCCAAAAATGACAAGTCCATTTGAATTTGCAAAGATTTTAGAGATGTCAATAGAGCATGCCCAAAGGATAATTTTCCACTCCCCAACATAGACATGATAGTGGATATGATCGTGGGTTATGAGATCTATTCCTTCATGGATGGTTTTTATGGATATAATCAGATTAAGATAGCTCCTAAAGACCAAGAAAAGACTACATTCACTTGTGTATGGGGTACCTATTGTTGGAACATTATGCTTTTTGGATTAAAAAATGTAGGAGCTACCTATCAACGAGCTATGACAACTATTTTTCATGACATGATGCATAGAAATTGTATCATCTTAAAATGGAAGCACTTCCATGATAAGATAATTTAGCCCTCTGAGTAAGTGGTTTGGGGTCATGTTAAGCACCTTGATTAGGTCTTTGCATGTATTTGGCTTTCTCCCCGCTTTCCACTTCTTCCCCGCACTTGATTTCTTCATTCTAGGTGAAATTAGGGTTAAGGACTTAAGGACTTTCCTAATTTTCCCTCTTTCCATGGCTCTATTTTCTAGGTAGGGTTTAGAAATGAGACCTCCTAGTCCTTCATCACATCATTCAGAGGATTTTCTATCTATTTCTGACACTGGGTCCTATTCAGATATCAATTTCCAAGTTTCTGGCATCTATGGGATCTCTGTTGCAGAACCTGACAAAGTTAGGGTCTGAGGTCAAAGTCAACCTCAACCCTAACTAGGTTAGGGTTGACCTCAACCTTGACCTCCTCCCACCAAGATTTCAAATTTTCATTTCCCTCTAGTTTGGCTTTCGGGATAATTATTTCTCTACCTCCGGGTCAGCTGTTTTGGGTTCCGAAGCAGTAAATCCTTTAATTGTATTTAATCAAGGTATATTTTCTAAAGGTGAGGACCTATTTGAGATTTAATTCTCCAAGGTAGCCCATCTAGAGGAGTGTGCCCTAGATCACTATAAAAGAAGGCCTTCCTCTCTCATTTTCACATCTCATCTCATCCAAGCAAACCATCCACACTCAAGCAATTTCATGTGCAAGTTCTCAAGTGCAAGAAAGTCTTCAAGCATTCAAGTGTTCAAGCATTCATCCATCAAGGAGTTCCATTATTAGCTATTGAAGGATTCAATCTCCTTGGAGCCCCCTTGAAGATCCATCCTTCTCCATTCATTCAAGCCTTCTCCTATGCAAAGATCAAATCAAGATTGGTGTTGAAGATCAAAATATGATTGATTGGAGACATCCTACATCCATTAAAGCATTCCTACTTGTGGATTTGAGGATTTGAATCCTCTACAAGGACTTCAACATAAGTGAGGTGATTTGTTTCAATTACTTTGTTTATGCACAATATATTTCAATTCAATTTCAAGGTTAATTCCTAAATTGGGGTTTGACTAAGGCAAACCCCCCATACAACAAACAAAACCATTTTTCTTGTAGGTATAGGTGTGAAATCTCATATCTAAGAGTGAATTTAGATACCCTTTTCAGCTATCTTTTAGGATCTGCAAACAAAATTGGAATCGGACATCAAATAAATAATGTGGTCTTTGACCTTTTAAAAGGTCAAAGTTGACTTGTATGAATTCAGAGAAAAGATTTCTGGGTTTTGTCCACCTCAACATTTCCAGTCCAAAACAAGTGATGAAATCTTTAGAAAGTTCATACAGAAGCCAAAATTCAGCATTTTCCACATCTACCCTAATTCAAGGTTAGTATTTGCACTTCAATTATTTCAATTTTAAGTATAACTCAATTTCAACCTAGGGGAAACATTAGATTTGTTCTTTCTTTCATAGTCTACCATAAATTGATTCAATTGTGTATTAACCTCTAGGTTGATCAAATCAAATCTCCTTGTGGGGAATTTGGATTTAAGAATAGATCTCATATTTTCCCCCCCAAAACATTTGAATGAGGTTGAATACATTTTAACCTTATTCAGAAACATGGAAGATTATGTGGATGACACCTTGGCCAAATCTCAAAAAAGAGACACACACTTAGGTGATTTACAAGTCATTCTAGATCGCATGGAACAATTTCAATTAAGGTTAAATCCTAAGAAGTGTGCATTTGGTGTCACCTCTGGAAAACTTCTAGGATTCATCATTTTAGCAAAAGGAATAGAGGTAGACATTGAAAAAGTCCAAGAAATCATGGATATGCCACCTCCTAAAAACATTAGTCAAATGAGGAGTCTTCAAGGACGTCTTCAATCCATAAGGAGGTTCATTTCATAGCTGGCAGATAGAGCTCAACCTCTCAATAAGAACTTACATAAGGGAGTTAAATGTGTTTGGAATGAGGGTTTTCAAAAGAGCCTGGACCAAATCAAAAAATACTTATAAAATCCTCCTATTTTAATGCCTCCTATCTGAGGGAAGCCACTTATTCTATATGTTTCAGCAACATAATCTTCCTTGGGGGCATTACTAGCTCAACTTGTTCAACATGGGAAAGAAAGAGCCATATACTACATTAGTCGTACTCTTGTTTCATATGAGGTTAATTACACCAGTATTGAGAAAGCTTGCCTCACAGTGGTGTTTGCTTCCCAAAAGTTGCAACATTACATGCTTGTGCACACAATACACCTCATAGCGAAGATTGATCCACTCAAGCTTTTACTTGATAAGGCTTCTCTCATAGGTAGACTTGCTAAGTGGATGATGATCCTATCATAATTTGACATAGAGTACATTGAGTGTAAAGTTATAAAAGGACAAGCCATAGCAGATCAATTGGTTGATTTCCCAATTCAAGATAGTGTACCTATTCAAGTTGACTTTCCAAATGACCACCTCATGTACATGAGTGAGAGAACATGGAAGATGTTCTTTGATGGATCTTTTATGCAAAATGGTTGAGGAGCTGGTGTATTGTTTGTTTCTCCTCATGGGAATACGATTCCTAAGTCTTACAAGTTATTATTCTCATGTACAAACAACATTGTTGAGTATGAAGCTTTGAAAAATGGACTTAAGATGGCCATAGAATGGAGAATCATAGAGTTTCACATCTATGGGGATTCACAACTAATAATCAACCAAGTTAATGAAGAATATCAAACAAAAGATGATAAACTATTACCTTACAAGAAAATGGTTGATTCCTTGAAATGATATTTCACATTTATCACATTTTAGAAAATCCCTAAAGCAGAAAACAAAGCAGCTGATGCTATGGCTACACTTTCTTCACTCCTTCAGTTAGAGCAGCATGAATCCAGATTTGAATTCCTGGTGGAAGATCCACATTACCCTATCTATGACTCCCAAGAAAGCCATGTTGTTTATACCCTTGTTGGTCATGAGTCATCCTGTTATGGTGCCATTTACTCATACCTTTGTGATGGCATTATTCCTGAAACCTTTAACCAGTCTGAATGAATAAACCTTACCCAAAATGCTTCTCACCATACCCTTATCTTTGGTGATTTGTATAGGAGGGGTCTAGATGAAACACTTCTTAGATGCTTAGAAAAGGATGAATCTGATCAAGCGTTAGTTGACATTCATGAGGGCATCTATGGGGGACATTCCAATGTTCTTTCCATGGCCCGAAGGTTGCTTAGGGTGGGTTACTATTGGCCTGCAATGTAGATGGATGTAGTAGCTTTTTCAAAATCATGTGAAAAGTGTCAAAAACATGGTAACCTAATACATGCTCTAGGCAGGGAGCTCATTCCTTCTATATCTCATTGGCCATTTTAGCACTGGGCCTTTGATCTTGTTGGGCAGATTCATGCCAACTCATCAAGTGGACACAAATTTATTATTATTGCTATTGATTAATTACTAAATGGGTAGAAGTTGTCCCACTTTCTATTGCCTTGGGAAAGATAGTCTCCCTATTCATTTTGAACCATATCATCTATCAATATGGAGTGCCTTCTGAGATTATCATTGACAATGGAGATCAGTTCAAAAACAAGGACCTTAAGCAACTCTGCAAGAAATTCAAGATTAAACAACATTGGTCCTCCATTTACTTCCCGCAAGGAAATAGTCAAGCAGAGGCATAAAAAAAAAACATTCTTAAAATCCTACATAGAACAGTTCATAAGAATGGTAGAGATTAGCATTTACAGATAAATCTAGCTTTGTGGGCTTATAGAATGAGTATTCGTACTCCTACTGGGGCTACTCCTTTTTCCCTTACTTATGGTGCTGAAGTAGTGTTACCTTTAGAGGTTGAGATTCCTTCACTTAGAGTTTCCCTCAAAGGTTTAGTTACAAATGAAGACTACCACGCCATGAGACTCCAAGATTTAGAACTTCTAGATGAGAAACATCAAGCATCATTTGACCATATGAGCATTTATCAAAAGCGTACGTCCAAAGCCTTCAACAAAAAGGTTCACCCTAGAGAATTCCAAGTGGGAGATCTTGTCCTATGTGAAAATCCTAACAATCAACAACATAGAGATCAAAAGGGAAAATTTGAACCTAATTGGCTTGGACCTTACATCATTACTGTAGCTTTTGGGACAAGTTCTTATTTATTATCTACTGAAGAGGGAGAGTAGCTCCCTAATCCTATCAATGTCTTGCACCTGAAGAAGTTATATCCATGATGCATGTTCTGTCTGGGGGCATCCCTTGTACATATCTTATTAATCCTGAAAAAATTCCAAAAAAAATAAATTCATATATGATGCTGAAAAAATCCTAAAAAGCATATAAAGTCCTAAAAAAAAAGAGAATCCTAGTGAAAACCTAGCAATAGGCACTTTGATGTCTCACCAAAAAAATCAAAAATTGCAAA
Source organism: Chamaecyparis obtusa (assembly GCA_027943335.1). Taxonomy (NCBI): domain Eukaryota; kingdom Viridiplantae; phylum Streptophyta; class Pinopsida; order Cupressales; family Cupressaceae; genus Chamaecyparis; species Chamaecyparis obtusa. The sequence goes on along the minus strand of BSBK01000329.1, from coordinate 1,124,256 downwards.
AAAATCAAAAAAATAGAAAAAGTGCCTTGGTGAAAACCTCGAAACAGGCACCTTGGTAGCAAAAATACAAAAAAATTGAAAAAATCCTAAAAAATCTATCAAGTGGTGAAAACCTAGAAATGGGCGCTACTTGAGGCCTTTGCACTCCTGTTTCTTAGCACTCATCCTCGACACTTAGCCTTTCTCCATCATCCTTGTCCTTGTTGTCTTGGTTTGGAATTGGTCTTTGTCTTTGTCTAGGGGGCATAATTGTGTTAGCTTCAGTCTCTTGGATGCATTAGTCTTTAGGACACCTTGCAAACGGTGTTTTTCAACACCTCCCCAACTGTGTTTTTCAACACTTCCCTAGCATCAAGTGTTTCTCAACACTTATTAGATATCTTATCTGCAGTCTAAAAAGATATGATATTTCTCACTAGTAGATGCGATACTCAAAGTTTGATTCTATGACCTACACACATGCACTTAAACACTTGACTTGCTGAGACTTGTTTGACTTTATTTCTTTGTGTGTTGTCTATGATGATTTCTTTGATGAGTGTTCTCTCCCTAATAGTTTTTGATGATGCATGGCTAGAAGACTAGGGGCACGCAGACATGTTTTCTTTATTTTTTGCCTGTGGGTCTACCTTGTTGATCCTAACTGTCATGATCATTTATGCTTGTCACACTTGACACTAAGGATCTACAATGTCTTATCCTTGACTATTTTTTTTGCAAGTGCATGCTTGTAGTCATCTTGACTTTCTTGTGTCTTGATGCAAGCATAATCTTGCTATACCAAACTTAGGGAACTTCACTGCACTAGTCATCTTGACCTACATGTCTTTGGTGCCTAGGTGGGATTCCCACATATCTATCTGATACAAATCATATTCATATACCCATAGTAATACTAGTGCATATTGTATGATCTTGCAATGCTACCAATAAAGCTCAATGATGATTATTAGAGTCTAATGGATTTGTGACCTTGCAAGTAAACCACTTTTCATAGTAGCTTGCATTCTTAAGTTCATGTTAGTTTAGTCTTGCATCTTGCATATGGAGAGAGCTCTCCTTTCATCTTTCATGGACTTGTCAGTCAATTGCACTCACCTTTCACTTCTTCTTGATCATGTCTTTCACTTCTTGTCTTTCTTATCACATCCTTTTCTTCTCCTGTCATCACACAGGGTTAGTCTTATCATCATATCTATGTCAAAAGAGATCATTTTTAGAAACATGATTCTATATCATAACATGAGAACTAAGCATACATCTATGAGAGAAACTATACATGAGCATTTATAAGCATATATCATACATTTGAGCAATATAACAAGACAATAATGCTGAAACATCCATCACAAGTGAGACTAATACACAAGATACGTTGTAAATCCAATCATCACATATATATATCATGATACAAGTACAATATGAGATCCCAAAATCTAGATCAAGTCTCAAGATATGTCTGTACATCAAAGCCCTAGACCTAGGACTGACTCTCCCCATCATGTGGAGGTGGTGGTGGTGGAGGCGATGGTCCCATCTTGTTAGCTCACATATCTGACCTCCTTGCCCTCTCAGAGTAGAGTGGCACTTGTTGTCCCTCAAGCATGGCTGCTATATATAACCCATGATAGTACACAACCTGTGCCGCCTCTCTCTAGAGCTTTGTGGCATCATCTCGTGTTGCCTTGTCCTCCCGATCTATCTTGACCCATGCATCTAGAAGCTATTGATCACAAATAGAAATGGTAGTCTTTAGCTACTGTACCTTGGTCTCTAAGGCCTGAACCTTGGCATGGAGATCCTCTCCTCCCCTATCTATGGGCTACTCCTACCCTACATCCACTCGTCGATGAGCTAGTTTTGCCTCCTCCTCCTCATCCTCTGATGCCTATCTTCGTGACCATATCTAGCCACTAGATTGAGACCCTGCTCTACTGCTTCTCCTCCTCCTCTACCTCCCTCATCATCCCCATCCTTGCCCTGTGCCTACAGTTGTGCATCTGGAACCATAAATCTAGGGAATGGGTGTCTTTGGTGCTCTACTCTATAGGCTACATCTACACCTGCATTTGCCATGTCGGGTAGGTACTCCCATGGCTCTCTTCGTAATCTTGCCATCTCCTGTGCTGCCTGCTAGTAGTCTAGCATCGACAACCATCCATGTCCCTCATCCTCCCTAACCCTAGCGTATGTGGTAGTCTCCACTGCCATCCTTTGTTGATGGCTAAACTACCTCCATACCTGAGTGATCACGAACCACTCAATGATATCTACATGTTGACCTAGTAGTGGCCAACTACACGACATGTATCAGAGCTTGCAATCCCTATCACTCCATTACTCACATTGCATGTATGAACATCTATGAACATCTACAAACATGATTATACTCACCGCATCTACATGGCTAGGTATGCGCAAGATTTGGTAGATGTCCTCTAGTGTGATGGTGGCCTCTCCAGTCAGAAAATTGACGGTATTATGCTCACTATGCCATCTCTCAGCTAGTGCCATCAGCAACCCATGGTTTTCTCATATATGGGGCATATCCAACAAGTACCTAAACCCCATCCTAGTCAGATTTGCTCACCCCAAATCATCTAGATCCTGGATGTAGCGTAGTCCAACCACTCTTGGTGTTCTAATAATCAGTGCTAGTAGAACCTCTTGCAAGCCATAACCCACAAACTAGATGTCAGAACATATCATGATGCATGACTAAAATCAGTACAAGTAATATCAAATGCAAAAATTGTCTTTGCACATGTTATATTGTTCAAATTAAAACCATACGATACTTCTTCTTATACTCTTGTGATACTATTTGTTAATATTGTATCATGCGATAGTTTGTTACATAGTGGTGTGATACTTTTCCTTGGTATGATAGTTTGTAGAATATCGCACGACATTTTGTTCAGCATCGCGCGATGCTTTCCCGAACAGTCATGTGATACTTTCTTGGCTTATGAACTATCACATGATACAATGTATAACATGTGTGCAATACTTTAAAAGTATCACATGACGTTTCACATTAGTATAATTTGAACTATTTAAAAATGTGTTTTAAATGCATTAAATGACTCAAACAGCTAGTTTTTTTGAAAACTTACCGGGGCACCATACTGAGGAGGCCTATTGTATAACTGACTGCACTCGAATTGATGTGTGTGGATGGGAATCATTTCATATTGAGCCATAATCTCTCTATGATCTCTCAAAGTTCTCAAAATCACAAAAGAAATATGAATTTGAAAATGACCTTTTTACCGCTTTATATAGCATTTTGACTTTTTGACCTAATTTTCAAAACATCTCAGAATTTCATGAAAATTGCACCCCTAGCTAATTTTGACGTTCTAGATCCATTTTCAAGATCAAAATAGAAATATAAGTTCATCTTGATAGTCAAAGTTGCATTTTAAAATCTCTCCTTCTTCTCTACAGTTGGTTGACTGTTTGAGGCCTAATCCTTCGATCTTTGCTGGGGCATCTTCATTTCTTCATCTCCATCTCTCTCACTACCCTAGTCTTTCATTCATCTCCTTCACTTCATCTCTCTAAGTTTTTGACTTTATCTTTATCCTATATCTTTCTCAGTCAGACCTAGTCAAACCGGGGCATATCTTTACTACTTGATGGTTATTCTATCATCCTTCATCTTTGATTATGATTTCTAGTGATTTGATCAAATTTATCATTTTTCTATTTCTCCTCTACTTGATTTAGATTTTGATCTTGAGGGGGCAGTACCTATCAAACTTCAAATCTTGATTTAGCTTTATCAATCAAACCTTGCTTGATATTCTTGTCTCTTATCTGAGACTTGACAATTACCTATTTACAGGGGTGTTGGCATCATCTTTTTAAATCAGCTTATCTTTGTCCTGATGTGTTCCCATCCGTCGATCACACGTCTGGGTTGTTTTGTGATCCCAAATCGATCTCAAATTTTAATTTCATTCTTTGGCTACATGTGTTCTCAGAATGATCACACATTACCCAAAGAGGGGCAAATGTATGCACCCTAAAATGGTCACCTAGACTTTGGGCCCCCATTCATCAATTTATCAATTTCCTAAATCAATGCTTTGCAATATTTTCAATCCAAGTCAATTTCCTTGATCAAATCCTAATTCTATCATTTATTTGATTATATTCTATGGATTAACCATTTTATCCTAAATCTTTATTTAATTAAAAGGAATTTCCTCCCCTTTTATTAAATAAAAGCCCCCACTTGCCTCTTATCTTAAGTTGCACAAATAAAGCATTATTCCTATTTTATAAAAAGAAGAAAAGGCCTTTTTTTCTCACATGGGGCACAAAAGTCAACACTTCTTTCTCATTGGAGGAGATTTGTGCACAAGGATTGATTGCACTTTCAAACTCCACCCTTGATCAAATCTTTTGCCTCTTAATCTCCATGGTCCATTTATCTTTAAAAAGAGAGCTCTTTTCTCATTCAATGGATCCCACTCTTGATACTAATCTTATGCTGCAAGTTTTCTTGGTGACATTGGAGCTTTGGAGATCTTGTTGCATTCTAGTTTTTCATTCTTGCATTTTAGCTTAGTTTTCTTTCATGTTCTAACTTAACTCACATAGCTTAATTATCAAAGGCTTGTAACACTCTCACTTCTCTAGCTTATTTTCATTCTTGCATCTTCATTTTAGCATAATTAGCATTGCATTTCCATTGTGATTCTTAAAGATATTGGCATTCTTTCCCTTGTCTCTTTGAATCTCCCATTGCATGGTTTACTAGCAAGTTTGCATGCTTAATAGTTCTAGCTAAGAGCCCTCCAAACACCCTTGCACTCCATGCCTAGGGAGCTCTAAGTCACTTTCTCAAGGCTTCCAATTCATGGATGCTCTTGGAACTAATGACTTAGAGAAGTGCACATCTTGAAGTGTACAGTTACAATGGTTAGAAAGTAGCAGCAATATTGATCTAAAAAACATACAACTCACTTTGCAAATATCAGATCCAATTCCGTACACATATGTTGGTTTATTGACTATGAACCTTTTCCATCTCCATCACTGATCTGGTTGAAACTTTCCTTCAAGCAATCACCACACTTCTCCTTCAACCTTTTCTACTTATACATTCAATAACATCTACTAATCTTCCAGCATCCTCTTTCACCTATGCACCCACATATACCTAATGCTTAGGTTCCCTTAATACTTCCTCAATTAGGTTAACTCATCTTTTGTTTCTTAATCTCCTTCGTAGATCTTAGGGTTAGGTTAAATTCATTGAATTTACTCACTTTATGTTCTTCATCTTCTTTTGTAGAAACATCTCAAATCTCATAAAGATTTACAATAAAATGTTTTACAGTGCATTCAATGCTTTTATACAATCAAAAAATAAAGTCAACATGTTTTACATAATCCAAGAATTCAACAATGTCGATGGGAAATTTGAATTCTCTTCAAATATAAAAATACTGATGCTCGATCAATACCATGTTCAACTTTTCGGTCTTTACTTAGAAAGCTCGATCAATGCTAAAAAATGTTTCCTCAACTAACACTATCTTCCTCGGCAATTAACTTATGTTCGGTCAACACTAAATTTTCTTGGCATACACTAACTGGGTCGACACTAACATCACTCAGCTTAAACTAGATTTCTTCACTTTTTCTCGGTTAAGCCTACCAATTTAGTTTCCATTCTTTACTAAGATATACAATACATTGTCTTCATTGTGCAACATAATCAAGTACATTTTGAAGTATCAAGATAACTCAACCTTTCCTTTGGTGCTATTGTTACCATCCTTGCTTTCCCTTCTTCACAACAATACAATAGATATAGTACTTTCCTAAGTAGCAACAGTCTTACTAGTTAAGGTTTGACATCAATGACAAAACAACAATTGCTTCAATTACAATTTCCAATAATCTCCCTCTTTGGCATTGATGGCAACACCATATGATATCACCTGAATAACACATGGATTACCAACCAATCCAAAAAAAAAAAAAACTAATCTGTCCATCAAAAATATTTGTAATATCCTTAGCTTCATTCTGATTCAGAATCTATTAGCCTCGCTTTTGTGACCATCCAAAAATATCCAAATCTCCCTCTATCTTGATCCTTCATCTCTATTCATCTTTCTCAGGTTCTTCATCTCTGTCATGTGTTATTATATCATCTCAGTTCATCTTCCTCTTTGACAAAAATGCCAAAGTAGCAACTAAAACATACATCCATCAGATGTAGATATCATCTGTGCAGTTCAGTAACAATATTTCTCCCTCTTTCATCTTTGCTTATGACTGATTCTTTTTTTTGCTCTTCTTTTCACAACTAGGCTAGTCCTAAAGTGTGACAATCTTCTGCATCAATCTGTCAAATATTTTGTTATAGCATATTTGATGCAGTGCTCCTAGCTTGACTAGGCAGCCTCAGTTAGGGGAAGGACACCTAATTGACTTCTTAGATACTCATGTGCTTCTTTAGGTAAATCTTTACTGAATATGTATGCTAATTGTTCTTTTGTATTCACATATTCCATGTGGACTTCTTTATCTTGTACCAACTCTCTCAAGTAGTGATACTTGATTGCTATGTGTTTTGTCTTTGTATGCATTATCGAATTCTTAGAGATGTTGATAGAACTTGTGTCATTTGTCCTTGAAAATCCAATTTGTATCAAGTAGTTATGAAAATGCTCTTACCATGCTTTGGGAGCTTGCTTCAATCCATATAATGCTTTGTTCAGTTTGTAGACCATGTGTCTTCTGTTTGGATCAATAAAACCTTCAGGCTATTCAATGTAAACTTCTTCTTCTAGTATACCATTTAAAAATGTAGACTTAACATCCATTTGATATACCTTGAAATATTTATAAGAAGCATATGCAAGTAGAGTTCTTACTCCTTCCAGTCTAACTATAGAGGCAAATGTCTCCCCATGATCTATTCCTTCTTCTTATGTGTAGCCTTTGCATACCAGTATAGCTTTGTTTCTAGTGATTTCACCATGTTCATTCAACTTATTCCAGAACACCCTCTTTGTTCCAATGACATTTTTGTTTTCAGGTCTCGGCACCAGAGTCCAAGTATCATTCTTCTCTATCTGGTCTATCTCTTCATTCATTTCTTGTATCCACTCTTCATTTTCTAATGCCTCCCTTGTTGTCTTAGGCTCAAATTCACATAGTAAACATGTTGGATCCTTTGTCTTACCTCTGGTCTGAACTCCAGTATCTTTGTCTCCAATTATCTATTCAGGATTGTGATGTCTCCTTACATATTTTTCCAAAACAGTTTCAACTCTCCTTTCCTCTAATTCATCGGGTTCCCCAACAAGATTATCAGATTTAGCTTCTGAATTCTTGGCAACCTCTTCCTGATACTCGATAGCATCTTCTTGTCACTCGGCATGTTCTTTTTCTCTCTCGGCACTATTTTCCTGATGTTCGGTAGCATCTTCCTGTCACTCAACATTTCTTACCTGAGATTCATCATTAGGTGAAAGTTTGTCACTTGCCTCTTCTTCCTCTATATACAGAAAATATTTGTAATCTTTTATTTCTCTTTTACTATTAGCTTCATTTCTTTCTGCATACTCATCAATTTTGACATTCACACTTTCCACAATTTTGTTAGTGTTAGAATTCAAACACTTATAAGCTTTACTTTTTGTGGAAAACCCTAGGAATATGCCTTCATCACTTTTAGCATCAAACTTTCCATTCCTATTGTCTTTTAGTATGTAGCACTTGCTTCCAAAGATTCTAAAATATTTAACACTCGGTGCATACCCATGCCATAATTCATAAGGTGTCAGATTTGTACCTTTCTTGATCTGTACCTGGTTAAGAGTGTAAATAGCAGTACTTATAGCTTCTTTCTAATATTTATGTGCCACATTCTTTTCAATCAACAATGTCCTTGCACAATCCAAGAGAGATCTATTCCTTCTTTCTACTATACCATTCTGTGGAGGTGTTCTAGGTGCAGACATCTTTATTTTGATCCCTCTAGCATTGCAAAACATATTGAATTCACTTGATGTAAATTCTCCACCTCAGTCACATCTTAGACATTTCAGGTTTCTACCTGTCTCTTTCTCAACCTTAGCCAAATACCACTTAAAGAATTGAAAAGCATCAGATTTTTCTTTTAAAAACATTACATGCATCATCCTGGTATGATCATCAACAAACAAAATAAAATATCTAGCACCACAGTAGCTTTGTACACCCATAGGTCCACAAAGGTCAGTATGAACCAAATCTAAAATGTTTTTAGAAATAAAGGTTTTTCTCTTGAAACTTGACTTTGTCATTTTTCCTAACTGACATTCCTTGCACATCACATTCTTAGGTTTCTTCAATCTAGGTAGACCTCTTACTTTCTTCTTTTTACTTATTTCTACCAGATTATCAAAGTTAACATGACATAGCCTCTTATGCCATAACCAAATATCATCAAGTTGTGCAACCATACATGTTTCTTCAGATAGGTCAAGATAGAACAAATTACCTCTAGTCTATTCTCCACTTTCGATTAGTTCACCAGTGGTATCAAATATTTTAGCCTTCTTATGATGAAATTCCACTCGGTAACCAGTACTATTAAGCTGAGCAACACTTAGCAGATTATAGTTTAGACCCTCAACCCAATATGAATTTTCACAAGAGATCTTATCAGTTAGCTTAATCAATCATTTTCCTCTAACAGGACATGGTGCATTATTACCAAATTTTATACTTTTACCTCTATAATGATGTAGGGTATCAAACTTATTCTTGTCACCAGTCATGTGATGTGAACAACCATTGCCAATAATCCATTTATCATTCTTGTTCACATAGGAAATCAATGCAGTTTTCCCATCCTCATCAGACTCATCTTTCATTGCAACATAGACTACCTCAATTTCAAAATCATCACTATCAGTGTCAGTTTCTTCTTTAGCAATGTAACAAGATTTGTTACCTTTTCCTTTGTAGTCTTTGTACCTTCGGTAGCTTTTGCCATCTCTTCTTTATTTATGTTTTTTGTTTCTTTCTTCATCCTTATCATTCATGTCAAGACATCTAGCAGCTATATGACCAACTTTATTACATGCAAAATATATAATAGGGATTTTACCTTTGTACTTTCCTTTTCGCCTTCTCATTCTTCTAGCCATAAGAGCTTCTAGATCCTCAAGTTCTGCATCAGAAGTGTCACTATCACTTTCACTTTCACTTTCACTTTCACTAATGCATCTTTCTTTTTCCTTCTTTGGCTTGTTCAGAACTAATTGTGACTTAAAAGTAGATTCAACATTACCAATACTACCAACAATGAAGTTATCATAGTTAGAGAGTTCAAAAGTAGTAAACTTGCCAACCAAATTTTCCAAAGTAAGTACATTTGCAAGGTTACATCTAGATTCCTCAATAGCTGAGATCTTAATAGCATATATAGGATGCAGATTTTTTAGTACTTTTCCAATTATAGTTTCATTATCAATAGTTCCATTTTCTCCTCTAATAGCATTCACAACTTCTTTTATTCTACCACAATATTGTGCAATATTCTCATCTTCTTGCATTCTCATTTCATCAAACTTACCTCTGAGATTCTTGGCTTTAGCTTTCAGTACATTTATGTCACTACCATTAATTTTTGTAAGAGTGTCCACATCTCCTTAGCACTTGTGCAATCCTTTATGTCCTCAAATTCTGGATAGCTTAGGGCAGATGCAATTTCCAGCATTGCCTGATTATGTTCTTGCTTAGCTCTTATTTCCTCGGCAGTCAAAGGTGTGATAGGTGATACATAGTCATTCTCAATATAGTACTTTGTAGAATCACCAATACCAGCCAGATGCAGCTTCATCAAGCTTTGCCATGCAGGGAAGTTTTCCTTATTCAGCTTCGGTACCTCCTTCTTATACATCCTGATCATTTGCTTCAAGCACCTTTAAACATTTTTTTTGTAAGCACCAACAGTAAGCAACACAGCTTTGATACCAATTGTTAATATGATTTAGAACAACAAAGAGGGGGGGTGAATCAGTTGTTCTTAGGTCCAGATGTATAAAATAAACTTCAAAACTTTTCAACAAATCAGATCTAACAACCAATAGCTACTCGGTCATCACTGCTTGCATAATAGAAACATATAACATTGCACTTCACTACCCAGCTGTATCTAACTTGTAAAACATAGAAATGTTCAAACCAAAACATTCACACAAGTATTGACACTAGGATTTATAGTGGAAACTCGATCTGGGAAAAACCACTTTGTAACATGCTACTATTATTTTCACTCTTCTGAAGTGAGCTCGGTTAAAAGCCAACCCTGTCAAAGGTTACAATACACATTGTCAGGTGTGACCTAGTTAAAGGATTTCAATCACTCTGTTAGAAGTGAGCCTTGTAATAGGACTTACATACACTCCATTAGAATGCAACCTTGTTCAAAGGATTTAAACATATGACTGTTAGGTCAACCTTTGTTAAAAGGATTTTGACTGTTACAATGGTTAGAAAGTAGTAGTAGTATTGATCTAAAAAATGTAAAACTCACTTTGCAAATATCAGATCCAATTCCATACACATATGCTATTTTATTGATTGTGAACCTTTTCCATCTCCATTACTGGTCTACTCAAAAATTTTCTTCAAGAAATCACCACACTTCTCCTTCAGCCTTTTCTGCTTATACAATCAATAACATCTACTGATCTTCCAGCATCCTCTTTTCACCTATGCACCCACATATACCTAATGCTTCGGTTCCCTTAATACTTCCTCAATTAGGTTAACTCATCTTTTTCCACTTAATCTCCTTCATAGATCTTAGGGTTAGGTCAGATTCATTGAATCTACCTGCTTTATGTTCTTTGTCTTCTTTTCTAGAAACGTCTCAAATCTCATAAATATTTACAATAAAATGTTTTACAGTGCATTCAATGCTTTCATACAATCAAAAAATAAAGTCAACATGTTTTACATAATCCAAGAGTTCAACAATGTTGGCTGGAAATCTAAATTCTCTTCAAATATTAAAATACTGATGCTCAGTCAATACCATGTTCAACTTCTCAGTCTTTACTTAGAAAGCTCGGTCAATACTAAAAAATGTTTCCTTAGCTAAAACTATCTTCCTTGGCAATTAACTTATGTTCGGTCAACACTAAATTTGCTCAACATACACTAACTCGGTCGACACTAACATCACTCAGCTTAAACTAGATTTCTTCACTTTTTCTTGGTTAAGCCTACCAGTTTAGTCTCCATTCTTTACTAAGATAAACAATGCATTGTCTTCATTGTGCAACATAATCAAGTACTCTTTGAAGTATCAAGATAACTCAACCTTTCCTTAGGTGCTATTGTTACCATCCTTGCTTTCCCTTTTTCACAACAATACAATAGATATAGTACTTTCCTAAGTAGCAACAGTCTTACCAATTAAGGTTTGACATCAATGACAAAACAAAAATTGCTTCAATTGTAGTTTCCAACACCATCCCATGTCCATTGTGCATCCCAAAGAGAAAGAATCTTGGTGCAACGAGTGCACTACACCATGGATCTCATTCTTTTCTCTAGAATTTTGCGCCAATAGATAATTGGGAGAGGATTTGATATATCTCATGCTATAATAAGTGTTCTTTTTCATCCTAATAGGGTGAATTATACCATTTCCACATTCAAGCTATCCCCAAAATCATACTATGAGGTTGGTCAAATTATCACTTACCTATTCTTCATTAGAAATTATATTCATTGAAATCCATTAGACAACTAAGTAATGAGGACATCCATTGTTGACATGTAGTTGGCCCCTAGGCCACATGCTCTTGGTAGAATCAATCCAATCCCCTAGATCAATGTGGGGTTCCCATGCCTACATGTAATCAATGGTATATATTGGCTATCTGGGTGGTATGTTTGATAGTTTATCAACATTGAATACTCTTTGGTTACAATCAATCTTGAGTGGATAAGCTTATCTTAAGTAGGTTATAGGATTTATCATTCAGTGGTCACCTCAAATAGATAGGTATAGTCTATGTGTTTGAGGAATACAAACCTCTTCATATGCCTTCATAGTGTCCTCACTCCGTATGTTGTCATAAAGTCAATACTTGTACCTAGCTTAACATCATAAATAGAAGATATATTCCTAATTGAGAACAAATAAATCACAATTTAGTGATCTAGGAGTACATACAAAATTTCTTATAAGTCTAGGATTAAATTTCTCAACCAAAAAAAATTGCATAGAACCAACACATTTTGTCCTCGACTCAATTTGTAACCTTAAGTATATATCAACTATTGTTGGAGTCATTTTTTGTTACACCCAAAGCTCAAACTGCCAATGCATGATACAAATGCTTGATTTAGCTCTGCTTGTAGGAGGTGCTTAAGCCATGTCATGAATCTCCAAGGAGGTGCTGAACACCAAGTCAACAATCTTCCCCTCAACATCGATTGAGTCGTTAGCACCCACTAAAGGGAGACTCTAACTCATGACCCAAGGCTCTGATACCAATTATTGGAATCATTTGTTGTTGCACCAAAAGCTTAAACTGTCAATGCTTAACACAAATGCCAGATTTAACTTGACCCATAGGAGGTGGTTAAGCCATGTCATGAATCTCCAAGGAGGTGTTGACCACCAAGTCAACAACTATAAGGTAGTCAACCCAAATCATTTCCTTTATCTTACTATTCAAAGAACATTGTGCATTAAATATAACTTATTAAGTTTCTTAAATCTTTAATAATCATTTATTACCTATTTCTACTTCATTTCTAGTCAACTAAAGAGGAAAAGTTAAACATGTACAAAATAACCCAAATCTCTAGATTTATTTACCCCTAGACCCTCCTTTACAAACTTGAGGTCACAAGGGTATCCTTCATCCATTTATCACCTATATTCATGCTTCAACTAGGTCAAAGTTACACGTAATTCTCCTAATTCTCTTGGTATAAAGAAACCATACATATCATTAGGCCAAGATACCTTACCCAAGTGGTAAATAAACATGAAATTACATTAATATAGCCATAACTTCTAGGTGAACCCACAATAGTGGGTTACACTTTTTTGCCTGAACGGACACTGTACTCTAAATTTTGAATAAAACTTTTAGATTCAAATGCATATTGGCGTTAAACCATTAAGAATCAGAAGATGAATTAAATTAGAGTCTTTTAGGATTTTCTATCTAGATTATAAATATTTATTTTTTATTTTTTTTTGAATTGTTTTTATTGGTTTTTTCTTTCTCCCACAAAAATTGGAATGTTGCTAAAAATGTCATTTTCAAAGATTGTTTTCATAGAGCATAACATTTTTTCTAAAATAGATATCAATTTGATTCTTTCAAATTTAGTTTTTTAACATCCATATGGAGGGCATGCAATTGGATTTATGACATTATCATGATTATTTCATATTTTATTAACGTTTGAAGTTGACTAAGCCGTAATTTTGACATACCTTGACTACATAGCTTATAACTTTTTGTGTATTTGTCCAATTTTTTTTTAATTTTTTTTTATAGAAAGTTAACTTCAATACCTAGGGCATAGATATTTTTTAGAATTTTTTTTCTCTCATTTACTATTTTTCCATAAGCATCGAACATAGAGGTGGAGATATGGTGAAATATCTATGTTTAGTAAAACTAAAAATACAAAGTCATAATAAACTTAATATATATTAACATTATAATAATTGGAAAGAGTTTTCTCAATAGTACCTTACTACATAGATAGATTTTTTGAATGGATTCATTTGATCTGCCAAAAGATAACGTCGAAGTGATTTTTTATCAGCATTTTAATAGGTGCGAAGGAGACTCCATTGTAGGTATGAATGAGGAGTATATATGTTATATCAATGATTTTTTTATCTAAGAGGCTTTGAGGTAACCATTTCTAATTAATTCCTTCAAATTGAACCTCTCAAGGCTTAAATAATCATATTTTATTAAAATTGTGTCATTTCAGCAAAAATCAGCATGTCTAAAAAAGTGTAACCCACTATTGTGGGGTCACCCTTCCACTCCAATGTTATAACTTGGTGTAGACCCATTTCATGTTTTATTTGGCTAGCTAGAAAAAAAAAACCCTCCCAAACAATGTTATAAAATTGGGGATCCCTTTATTTTTCTAATTAAGAATATATTTGATGCATTGTAAGGCATCAATTACCAAAGACAACCTATAACCACAACTCATTCTCCTTGATATGTATCAATTTAGAGGGTCGAGTATAATTTATCCTCATTTGATTTCTAATACCCAATAGTGATAAAAGATATAATTTAGTCTTAAGGACATATCTCCATTGTCTCATGTTTAGTTGACCAACATATTATGTCTAATCATTTCCAAACATGGAAAGGGTTTATTAGTAATATATACTCCAATGTAAGAGTGTAATTGTTTGAGTTTACTGCAAGGGATGACATACTACCTCTATTGTTGCCAACACATATTACAATTATTATATATATCATCTTATTTTGAGCCCAATTAAGTAGAAGGTTAAATACATATTTAGCTTGAGTTACATTATTACCCACTTCATATACAATCCTTGTCAAATAACATTCAAGTATCATTATTACCCAATAGGATTCCATTTACTAAATCTCATCTATTAATAGGGAAAGTAATGTTATGTAAGTAAATCCAAACCTATTCTCTATAAGCAAATACCATTATAGAATTATATACCATGCCTTATTATTGCATTAAGACAAAGGGATAAAATACCATTAAAGAAAATTATTTTGCTTAAGGCCAACATAGTATAATATCCCAAATGATTGCATATTTATACCCATCTCGATATATTCTCAATATTTACAAGTATTTAAAATCTCATAGTCTATCAAATTAAAGATGTATTGATATCAATTTTAGGAAAGCAAAGTAATATCTATTTGGAACAATTATTATTCCTAAAATAATGACATCATAATTCTAAATAGTAGTTCACTAAATGTCAAGCCTACTAGAAAAATCTCCCCATATGAAAGAAATCTAAAGTTCTAGATAGAAGCTATGATATAGATAGTTTGTTTGTCCACATACTAAGAAATATATTAAATACATGGACTTGATATGCCACTATCATTTGCGATCTAGTGAGTTCAAATTATCCAAGATAGATTAACTAGCACTTTTCTAACCAAAATTATATCACTCAATTATATTGATATACTACATTTGTAACACCTACAATTAATAGGTTATATCACATTCACTGCTAGAGGTGATACCTTGTTAATAATACTAAATTTGTGCTTATTTATCCATTTCTTAAAGATCATATAAAGAATTATTGGTCTTCCCCACTAGTGCACATTGATTTAATCAACCAAACATAGTTATCTTAAATATATATATTATTATTAAACATTTGAAATAGGTTGTCATTGCTCACCAAAAGCCATAAGTCTACCCATTGGAATATAAATGTATTCCAAATTATCTTTCTATAGATTTTCCTAGATTACTTATTAATACCTATGCCCATGATTCAAGCTATAATCATAAACTACAAAAGCTCAATCGAAATAATCTCCCTAGTGGATAATGTGCTTACTATCATAACAATAATATGAAACAACATAAATGCACAGTAGTGTCATATATTGATAGATGCTTGTAAACATACACTCTTAGGCACATACACACAATCATATGGGTGATCCCTATGAATGTATCACACATGAGCACATAGACATTTGTAAGAAATACAAGCAAGACCTTGATACTTCCTAACCTCACTAATATTATTTTTACAATCAAACAATAATGTAATTTAAGCTAAAGCACAAACTGTATGCTACTCAAAATTAGAACAATCTAAATAAAAATAACTTGTATATGGAGATACCACATAAGTCGAGTGTGGTATCCTACTCCACATAAGTGACCTCTTTCAAATATTTTTGAAATCTCATTTTTCTATGTAGGTTGCTCCCTAGGAATTTCCTCCTTTCTTCCAGTTGCTAGCCACATTTTCTTCCAAGTTTCTACTGCCCTTTCTGCAATATACCAATTGCTCTCTCACTCTCCTCCTAGTTGAAATCACTGGCAGGGTATGCACAAAAGGGTTTCTTTAAAAACCTCTAAAATCTTTCAAGAAAATGTAAATGGCAGACGTAAACCTAAATTCTTTCCAATGTCTTCCCCATGCAATAAAATGGAAGTTTTGGAATAGGTTATGAATTCCTTGGATTGTTTTCCCCATACAGATGCTAGATTTAACCCAACCCACATGAGGTGGTTAAGCCATGCCATGAATCTCCAAGGAGGTGCTAACCGCCAAGTCAACAACTATAAGGTAGGAATCCCAAATCATTTCCTTTATCTTACTATTCAAATAACATTGTGCATTAAATATAACTTATTAGGTTTCTTAAATCTTTAATAACCATTTATTACCTATTTCTACCTTATCTGAAGTCAACTAAAGAGGATAAGTTAAACATGTACATAATAACCCAAATCTCTAGAGGTGTTTTCCCCTAGACCCTCCTTTACAAACTTGAGGTCACCAAAGGGTATCCTTCACCCAATTATGACCTATATTCTCGCTTCCAACTAGGTCAAAGTTACACGTAGTTCTCCTATTTCTCTTGGTATAAAGAAACCAAACTTATCACTAGGCTAAGATACTATACCCAAGTGGTAACTAAACATGAAATTACATTAATATAGCCATAACTTCCACCTCCAATGTTATAACCTTATGTAGACCCATTTCAAGTTTTATTCAAGGATGGCTAGAAAAAAATAAACAACCCTCCCAAACAATGTTATAAAATTGGGGATCCCTTTATTTGTCTAATTAAGCATATATTTAATGCATTGAAATGGATCAATTACCAAAGACAACCTATAACCACAACTCATTCTCCTATATATGTGTCAATTTAGAGGGTCGAGTATAATTTATCCTCATTTGATTTCTAATACCCAATAGTAATAAAAGATATAATAGTCTTAAGGACATATCCCCATTGTCTCATGTTTAGTTGAGCAACACATTAAGTCTAATAATTTCCAAACATGGAAAGGGTTTATTAGTCATATATACCCCAATGTAAGAGTGCAATTGTTTGAGTTTACTGCAAGGGATGAAATACTACCTCTCTTGTTGCCAACACATATTACAATTATTATATGTCATCTTATTTTGAGCCCAATGAGGTAGAAGGTTAAATACATATTTAGCTCGAGTTACATTATTACCCACTTCATATACAATCCTTGTCAAATAAAAGTCAAGTATCATTATTACCTAGTAGGATTCCATTTACTAAATCTCATCTATTAATAGGGAAAATAATGATATGTAAGGAAACCCGAACCTATTCTCAATAAGCAAATACCATTCTAGAATTATATACCATGCCTTATTATTGCATTAAGCCAAAAGGATAAAATAACATTAAAGGAACTTATCGTGCCTAAGGCCAACATAGTACAATATCCCAAATGATTGCATATTTATACACATCTTGGTATATTTTAACTAAATTTACAAGTATTTTAAATCTCATAGTCTACTAAATTAAAGATGTATTGATACCAATTTTAGGAAAGAAAAGTAATATTTATTTGGAACAATTATTATTCCTAAAATAATGACATCATAATTCTAAATAGTATTTCACTAAATGTCAAGCCTACTAGAAAATTCTCCCCATATGAAAAGAAATCTAAAGTTCTAGATAGAAGTTATGATAGAGACAATTTATTTGCCCACATACTAAGAAATATATTAAATACACGGGCTTGTTATGCCACTATCATTTGCAATCTAGTGAGTTCAAATTATCCAAGATGGGTTATCTAGCACTTTTCTAACCAAAATTATATCACTAAATTATATTGATATACTACATTTGTAACACCTACAATTAATAGGCTATATCACATTCACTACTAGAGGTGATACCTTGTTAATAATACTAAATTTGTGTTTATTTATCCTCACCTTAAAGATCATATAAAGAATTATTGGTCTTTCCCACTAGTACACATGAATTTAATCAACCGAACATAGTTATCTTAAAAATATATATTATTATTAATCATTTAAAACAAGTTGTCATTGCTCACCTTACCAAAAGCCACAAGTCTACCCATTGGAATATAAATGTCTTCCAAATTATCTTTCTATAGATTTGCCTAGAACTCATTAATACCTATCCCCATAATTCAAGCTATAATCATAAACTACAAAATCTCAATCGAAATAATCTCCCTAGTGGATAATGTGCTTACTATGATAACAATAATATGAAACAAACATAAATGCATAGTAGTGTCATATATTGATAGATGCTTGTAAATGAACACTCTTAGGCACATACACACAATCGTATGGGTGATCCCTATGAATGTCTCACACATGAGCACATAGACATTTGTAAGAAATACAAGCAAGACCTCTGATACTTCCAAACCTCACTAATATTTTTTTTTTAATCAAACACTAATGTAATTTAAGCTAAAGCGCAAACCATAGCTACTCAAAATCAAAACAATGTGAATAAAAAGAACTTGTATATGGAGATACCACATAAGTCGAGAGTGGTATCCTAATCCACATAAGTGACCTTCAAATATTTTTGAAGTCTCATTTTTCTATATAGGTTGTTTCCTAGGAATTTCCTCCTCTCTTCCAGCTGCTAGCTACATTTTCTTCCAAGTTTCTACTGCCCTTTCTGCAATATACCAACTTCTCTCTCACTCTCCTCCTGGTTGAAATCAATGGCAAGATATGCACAAAAGGGTTTCTTTAAAAAAAACTCTAAAATCTTTCAAGCAAATATAAATGGCAAGCATAAACCTAAACCGTTGGGCTTCATATCCCAACAATCTCCCCCATGAAGTCCAACCGACATAGCCATGTAGTGTGGCATCCCCTTCTTCATGTTTCAAATCTCAGAGAATAGTGAGACCTTGAGAAGATCTCAACATTTCCAAACTATGTTTCAGCACACTCTGAATGAATCTTCTCCAAGTTAGATCAAAGTCAAAACTACCTTCTCCAATTTTTAAAAGTGAAAACTCTTCCATAAATCCATGGTCAAAATTTCTACTTTCTAAAAATTCAAAATACATTCCTCTATCCACAAGAATTATAGTAGACAATGTCCCTTCTCAAACTATCAGCAATGACTTTCCAAAGATCCCTCTACCAAGATCAACGATCAAAACATTCTTCTTTGTACACATCTCCCTATAAAGTTTTTGATTTTCTATAATTTTCTCTCTTCCCTTTCATAATTCAGCCTCTCAAACTCACCTTGGCGATGACTGACTACTTGAATCTACAAAGTACTCTTATGGTTTAACATTCTAATGAACCCGTTTCTTTCTACAAGGTCTGTAGCGTGTTGTTCTCTTTTTGTCCTATTGAACAATACCAAAAAGGTATCAAATTTGTCTGAATCATAAAAATAATAATGGAGCCTGATAGCCCTCAATAACAAATGTAATGATAACCCATCTCCCTCCATCTAAGAAACATTATATATATTTTTAGTTGTTTCTCTCAGGTACACAGTGTGAACCAAATTTACAATCATAGCTCTATTGCAAAACTTCAAATCCCCATCCAAAGTGTCCTTAATATCCTCAAAACTGCACATAGTTTGTTTGCATTGGGAAGGCACGAGTGATTGATAAATGATGGTCGCACCCACAACTCACTAAGACCCAATGACTTTGCGTCTTCTCAACTCTCCTCTGTAGACACCTAGAACTTCCCGCTGAAAGAGTTCCAAGAAACAATATCTCAGATACGCTGAGCATTTAGGGCTGATTTGTTGGCATTGTCAAAGCCCGTGGAGGGCTACTCTCCTATTTCATTTGGTTCAACTCTTGATCAGAAATCTCATCACCGTCAATAATCTGGGGACATCTCACATCACCTAGCATAGTGCATATGCTAGAAACAGTCTCAAGGATATGCTCCTCAGGGGTATGCCCAATTTTCTTTGTAAATTCCTCATACATGTCTACCTCTCCATTTCCTTTGATTTTTTTGTCAAACTTATTATCTTCTACATCTCAAGGCAAATCAAACCTCTCACTTACCAATATATAGGTTGTGAGATCTCATGCTTCACTCTCTTTGACCTCTTCCATCTTCAAAAGATGAAATCAACCGACTATGTACCTCCTCATCTACAGGATGACCAATAGCTTGGGTCTCATAACCTTCTTCTTGGTTGATATACATGCCTCTCTTTTCAGCCTCCACCAATACTCTATGCTTGATCACTTGTTTGCAATCTATATCCCCCTCAACTTGGGAGGAAAACTCTATAGAAAACACATTCACTGAACCTTCTTCATTTTTAGAAGTAGAATTTATCTCTGCCTTCTGCATGGGGACAATAAGTCTGAAACCCATCCCACAAGGCCATCTCTTCTTGTTGTGAATATATGTCATAGCTGCATCAATACTACAGAAAAAAATAAGCCCAACACCATCTTCTTCAAATGAATCCTCCTCATTTTTCTGGCCATCCCACCAGTGTACATGATGTTTCTTTTCAACTTTCAGATACACGACATCTCTTTCTAAATTTTCAAGAAATTCTTCGATGATAGAATCAACTTCATCCTCTTCCATCTCTGCTCTAGACTCACCTTGGCTCTGATACCAATTGTAAATATAAAAGACAAGAAAAGAAACAAAAAAATAAAGATCAAAACAAGAACACAATTTTATAGTGGTTCAACAATTGCCTAAATCCACTCTCAAGTAGGGATTTAGTTTATATTAATCCAATCCACAATACACCATACAATACATGACTGCACATAGTCATTTATAGAAAGCTCTTTGAATACGAAGAGATGGGAGAAAATGAACAATCATGTGAGGGTGAACCCATAGTAGTGGGTAAATGTATTTTGGAGGAAGCAATTCCTCCCAAATATCATGGAAAGGTGGATTTAGTCGGGTACTTTCAATAGAAAGTACCCAAGACTTTCGATCACAAGTAACTTACTTTCGATCGAAAGTCCAAAATTTTCTACTTTCAATCAAAAGTAAGTTACTTTCAATTGAAAGTATGTTACTTTCGATTGAAAGTAAGTTACTTTCTATCAAAAGTAAAGTAGTTAACAATTTGGTGGGGTTTAAACCCCACCGAAACCATCATTTTGACAGTTTTGACAAAGTGGAAAGTGGGGTATCTGACTTTCAAACATCGTTTTAAGAGGTATTTCACTATGTATACCTTCTCATTTTATTTTATTTATTATTTTTAATATATATATTCATGTATATACATGTATATATATATATATATATATATATATATATATATATATATATATATATATATATATATATATATATATATATATATATATATATATATATATATATATATATATATATACATGTGTGTGTGTGTGTATATGTATATGTATATGTATATGTATATGTATATGTATATGTATATACATATACATATACATATACATATACATATACATATACATATACATATATATATACATATATATATATATATATATGTATATATATATATATATATGTATATATGTATATATGTGATGTAGGAGCATCCTGGGTGTAAGAGCAATCTTGCATCACCCAAAAATATTTCTATTTTTGTATTCAATAAGGGCTATTTTGTGCAGAGCTGCTATTTATGGAAAGTTACTATTTTTGGTAATTTTTGTATGTGCTCAGAATGATCTTATTTCTTTCTTGGAGGTTCATTTTGGTCATATAAGTCTGCCAGTAAAGTTTCATTGCCAGATCAAGTGTATATTGGAAGATATTGAAGATTTTCGGTATTGGCAGCAGGGTACAGAAACTTTGAACTCAGTTTTGAAGGCTTTAGAGGCCCCGGATGAGGTCAAAAATTTGGGTGACAGGCGCTCGTGCAAGTCAAGCCTAAAGAGCGCTTCGTGGCGTTTCCGAAATGGGGTTATAATAGCCGAGCGGGTCAACTGGTGATGACTTATGGTCTTCGAAAGTTGGACCACCTGAAATGGCGAAAAATAATTTTCTTCAAAATTTCTGTTCGGGTTTCAAAGGTTATCTTGAGCCGACTATGATGTAATAAAATGTAAAATAAAATAATTCTAAGTTGGTCGGCCTTATTGGCTAAAATTCTGGAACCTTCCCAGGCGGTGGAAAATTGCCTATATAAGGAAGGCTGTATTATTGTCTTAGGCAGTTCAGAACAGTTCTGGGTAGTAGATCTGGGTATTGATTCGAGGCTTTGTCCTAAAGAATATTGTAAGGGAATGCCCATGTGGCTTTGCATATTGTAATTCTGAAAGTTTGTAATTCCACATTTGTGGAGATAATAAGAAGCCAAATTTTCTGTTCTTGCATATTATTGTTGTTGTTTCTCTCTTTCTGTTATGTGTTTGTGGTATTAAGGGGAGCACCCTTCATCAAGTGGTATCAGAGCAGGAGTTCTTGAGTGTGTAAACAGATCACCGACTGTGAGGCAGTTTGCACCAGGACCGTGGCTAGGGTTTCAGCGCGCATCGCGAAAATGCCTCCACGAAGGGAACGTGGCGGAAGAGCTGGTGTCGTAACACCTGAGGTTAGAGAGCTGCAAAGACAAGTGCGAGCATTGCAAGAAGAGATTCGCAGAGGAATGAATCTTAATGTCAGAGATGAAAGCGAGGATGAAGCCGAAGAAGAATATCAAGCAGGAGAAGTTGAAATTGTGAACCAGGAGGAAGAAAGACTTTTTCGGGCTATTTCCAAGATTGGGAAAAGACCTAAGATTGAGGTTCCTACATTTTCTAGAAATCTTAACCCAGAGGAATTGATTGATTGGATCAATGAATGTGAGGAATATTTTGAGTACGAAGATGTTGACGATCCTGATAGAGTCAAATTTGCGAAGGCTAGACTGAAAGGTCATGCGAAGATCTGGTGGCAAGAAATTCAATTGGAGCGAAACAGAAGAGGGAAAGATAAAATCACAAGATGGGATCGGATGGTGGATAAATTGAAGCGGCAGTTCATTCCTGGTGATTATGAGCTTGACCTACTGAAGAAAATGTAGAGTTTGAAGCAAGCAGGAAGATCTGTTCAGGAGTATACAGAGGAGTTCTATCGACTTCTCATCAGAACAGGCCATGCAGAAGCTGATAAGGAGAAAGTTGCCCGATACCTTAATGGGTTAAGGCCAAGCATTCAGGAGGAGCTGAATCTAGTTCGAATGAACAGTATTGAGGAGGCATACCAATTTGCCCTAAAAGTAGAGGAAAAGATGAACAAGAAGTTTGAGAGAAGACAAAATGGAAGAGGTCACGGTGGACGATCTGGTGGACGGTCATATGGTGGCCGAAATGAAGATCTAAAAAAGAAGGATGAGGCCAGTAGCAGTCAGAATCAGCGTGGAAATAATTCCAATCGCTTCCAGGATCAGAATAATAGAGATCAGAGAGGAAGAGGAAGAGGACAAGGATCTGGACGAGGAGGCTTCCGTGGAACATGTTTTCACTGTGGAGAAGAAGGTCATAGGGCATTTGAATGTCCTCAGTGCCAAGGTAGAATAGACAGGAGAAATGAAGGCCAGGCCAGAGTTGCACATGTAGATGAAGATGCCAGATCATCAAATTTTGAAGATGCTGAAAGAGGAGAAACGTTGATTAACAGAAGAGTCCTGTTGAGTGGTGAGAATGAACCTGAGCAAAGGAGAAGCCTGTTTCGCACCAGGTGCAAGTGTGAAGGTAAATGTTGTGATGTGATTATTGATAGTGGAAGCACTGACAATTTGTTGTCAGAAGAGATGGTGACAAAGTTGAAACTCAAGAGACAGAAACACCCACATCCATATCGGATTGCCTCGGTACAGGATGACCACAAGGTCATGGTCAATGAACAATGCCTAGTGAAGTTCAAGATCGGCGGGTACCAAGATGAGGTACTATGTGATATCATCTCTATGGATGCATGTCATATGTTATTGGGTAGACCGTGGCAGTTTGACAGATGTGCTGTACATGATGGTCATGCGAATACCTATTCCCTGACAAAGGATGGAGTGCGACATAAGCTAAAGCCATTGAAGGAGACCGAAGAAAAGGTATGTGGTAACGCAAGAATAACATTTGTTGATGGAAGGAAATTCCTAGATGGTATGAGGCATGAGCATGTATGTTTTGCTTTAATTCCAAAAGCTGGTAAAGAGGAAGTAGAAGATGTTCCTATAGAAGTTGCAAATTTGTTGAATGAGTTTCAGGATATTGTATCCGATAACGTGCCTGATGGATTACCACCAGTCAGGAAGATCAGTCATCAGATGGACTTGATCCCAGGAGTGAGTTTGTCGAATAAGGCAGCACACAGAATGACACCTGCAGAAAGTGAGGAGTTGAACAGACAAGTGCATGAACTATTACAGAAATGATTGATTCGAGAGATTCTGAGTCCCTGTTCTATACCAGCGGTATTAGCACCAAAGAAGAATGGAGAATGGAGGATGTGTACAGATTCTAGGGCAATAAACAAGATCACGATCAAGTACAGGTTTCCATTGCCACGAATGGATGATATTATGGACTGTTTGAGTGGAGCTGTGTATTTTTCAAAGATAGATCTGAAGAGTGGATATCATCAGATTCGGATCAGAGAAGGAGATGAATGGAAGACTGCATTCAAGACAAAGGAAGGACTATATGAGTGGTTAGTCATACCTTTTGGGCTAACCAATGCACCGAGCACTTTCATGCGGCTCATGAATGAGGTTCTGAAAGAATTTCTGGGTAAGTTTGTCATTGTTTACCTAGATGATATTTTGATTTTTAGCAAGACATTGGAGGAACATATGATGCATATTCGTATGGTGTTTGAGAAGTTGAGAGAAGAGAAATTGTTGATTAATTTGAAGAAGTGCAGTTTTGTGAAGAAAGAGTTAGTGTATTTGAGATTTGTAGTTTCAGCAGAAGGTCTAAAAATGGACCCAGAGAAGGTACAGGCTATCCTTGAATGGCCTACTCCAAGGAGTGCTACTGAGGTAAGATCTTTTCATGGTTTGGCTAGCTTTTACAGAAAGTTTATCCGAAATTTTAGCAGTATTTGTGGACCCTTGACTGAAACAATGAGAGGGGATAGAAAAGAGTTTAAGTGGACTAATGGAGCAGAAAAGAGTTTTCAATTATTGAAACAAAAAGTTACCGAACAACCTGTTTTAGCACTTCCAGATTTCAATAAGGTGTTTCAAGTAGATTGTGATGCTAGTGGTACTGCAATAGGAGCTGTTATGAGCCAAGAAGGTAAACCTGTTGCGTATTTCAATGAGAAGTTAAATGATGCCAAGAGAAAATATTCTATTTATGATCAGGAATTTTATGCTATAGTTCAGGCATTAAAGAAGTGGAGACATTATCTGCTTCCTAAGGAGTTTGTCTTGTATACTGATCATCAAGCTTTGCAATATT
Source organism: Chamaecyparis obtusa (assembly GCA_027943335.1). Lineage (NCBI taxonomy): Eukaryota > Viridiplantae > Streptophyta > Pinopsida > Cupressales > Cupressaceae > Chamaecyparis > Chamaecyparis obtusa. The sequence continues at coordinate 1,098,774 of BSBK01000329.1, read as the reverse complement.
TGAATAGTCAAGGAAAGTTGAATCAGAGGCATTTGAAATGGGTTGAGTTTTTGCAGAGTTATGCATTTGTTTTGAAACACAGGAGTGGAAAGTCTAACAGGGTTGCAGATGCTCTTAGCAGAAGGCAACTATTGCTGACAGAGATGCAGATTGAGGTGGTTGGATTCAAGGAACTCAAGAATTTGTATCCAGAGGATCCTGATTTTGGTGAAGCTTGGAAAGCTTGTACAGAACCTGTTACTCTAGACAGGACGAAATGGTTGGATTTCATCATCCAGGATGATATGCTATTCAGAGGGAGTCAATTGTGCATTCTACGAAGTTCTATGAGGGAGAATCTCATCAAGGAGAAGCATAGAGGAGGATTGGCTGGACATTTTGGTCGTGATAAAACCTTGGGTTTGGTTAGTGAGAATTATTATTGGCCACAGTTGCTGCAAGATGTGAAGAAGTTTGTACAGAGTTGCAGAGTATGTCAGATGGCGAAAGGAGTGAAGCAGAATACAGGATTGTATCAGCCATTACCCGTACCAGAGAAGCCTTGGGAGGATATCAGCATGGACTTTGTTCTTGATTTACCGAGGACACAGCGGGGACACGATTCAATTTTTGTGGTGGTTGACAGATTTTCAAAGATGGCACATTTCATTCCCTGCAAGAAGACTAATGATGCTGTTCATGTAGCAGAATTGTTTTTCAGAGAAGTAGTGAGACTTCATGGTTTGCCAAAGACTATAGTTTCAGATCGGGACACTAAGTTTGTTGGATATTTCTAGCGTACATTATGGAAGAAGTTGAAGACATATTTGAAGTTTAGTTCATCACATCATCCACAGACTGATGGACAGACAGAGGTGGTGAATAGAAGTTTGGGAAATTTGCTAAGATGTTTGGTTGGAGATAAGCCAGCAGGATGGGATTTGATTTTACCACAGGCGGAATTTGCATACAATAATTCTGTCAACAGGAGCACTGGTAAATCACCATTCCAGATTGTATATGGAAGTAGTCCAAGAAATGCATCTGAATTGAGGAAGATAGATAAAGGAGAAATAAGTAGTGCTGAAGCTGAGGATTTTACAGAACACTTGAAGAACATCCATGAGGAGGTGAGGAAGCATATTACCAAGATGAATGCACAGTATAAGGCTAAGGCAGATGAGAAAAGGAGGTATAAGGAATTTCAGGTTGGTGATGAAGTCATGGTTCATTTGCGGAAGGAGCGGTTTCCAGTTGGTACATATAACAAGCTGAAAATGAAGAAGTTTGGACCATGTAAGATACTGAAGAAACATGATTCAGGAAACACATATGAGGTAGAATTGCCTACTGAGCTAAATATTTCACTAGTGTTTAACATTTCAGATCTGACAGAGTATCATGAAGGAGGTGTTGAAGATGAGATCACAGCAGCACAGTGGAGTATTCCAGCAACTAGTTCAGATATCAAGGAGATTGAAGACATACTGGACAGTCATGTTGGCAGAAGCACAAGGAATAGGACATATGAAGAATATTTGGTCAAATGGAAAGGATGACCTATTGAAGATTCATCATGGCTAACAAAGGAGGAGGTTAACTGTCTTGGTTTTCCTCTGCACGCCTGAGTCGTGACAGGGTCACTTCTCAAATTACCCCGGGTGTCTGATGCAGGAGCATCCTGGGTGTAAGAGAAATCTTGCATCACCCAAAAATATTTCTGTTTTTGTATTCAATAAGGGCTATTTTGTGCAGAGCTGCTATTTATGGAAAGTTACTATTTTTGGTAATTTTCGTATGTGCTCAGAATGATCTTATTTCTTTCTTGGAGGTTCATTTTGGTCATATAAGTCTACCGGTAAAGTTTCATTGCCAGATCAAGTGTATATTGGAAGATATTGAAGATTTTCGGTATTGGCAGCAGGGTACAGAAACTTTGAACTCAGTTTTGAAGGCTTTAGAGGCCCCGGATGAGGTCAAAAATTTGGGTGATGGGCGCTTGCGCTGGTCAAGCCTGTAGAGTGCTTCGTGGCGTTTCCGAAATGGGGTTATAATAGCCGAGCGGGTCAACTGGTGATGACTTATGGTCTTCGGAAGTTGGGCCACCTGAAATGGCGGAAAATAATTTTCTTCAAAATTTCTGTTCGGGTTTCAAAGGTTATCTTGAGCCGACTATGATGTAATAAAATGTAAAATAAAATAATTCTAAGTTGGTCGGCCTTATTGGCTAAAATTCTGGAACCTTCCCAGGCGGTGGAAAATTGCCTATATAAGGAAGGCTGTATTATTGTCTTAGGCAGTTCAGAACAGTTCTGGGTAGTAGATCTGGGTATTGATTCGAGGCTTTGTCCTAAAGAATATTGTAAGGGAATGCCCATGTGACTTTGCATATTGTAATTCTGAAAGTTTGTAATTCCACATTTGTGGAGATAATAAGAAGCCAAATTTTCTGTTCTTGCATATTATTGTTGTTGTTTCTCTCTTTCTGTTATGTGTTTGTGGTATTAAGGGGAGCACCCTTCATCAATATGTATATGTATATGTATATGTATATGTATATGTATATATATATATATATATATATATATATATATATATATATATATATATATATATATATATATATATACATGTATATACATGTATATACACATATATACATGTATATATACATATATATTTGTTAGAGTAATAAGTTGTTTGCTTATTAATTAAATCATATTGATTTAATTATTAATTCACTTATTACACTTTCTACTTAAGCTAAACTTTAGGCATATAATAATTAATTATTTTATTAATTATTATCATGCAACTTAGGTTTGTTCACCCTTTTAGGGTTTCAAATCTTGTTTATAAGGATTGATCTCCTTTGTATTATTAACATCATTCAACACAATAATATTTTATTGTGATTGCTGCAATTTTTGTTTTTGCACATCAAGGATGTCTCATCTCTCATGGATAAATGTGTGAGACCTTTGTAGCTTATTGCTTCTCTCTCTTTCTATGACACTTGTGTTTGCATGTAGGTGTTCTTGGGAGCTGTGATTTTTTTTCTCATCAACTCTAACATGGTATCAGAGCTTCATATCTATTTGCCCCTATCATCTTCTTGAGAGATTTGGTTGTGTTCACCAGATCTTCATTTTCAGAGGGTTTCTCTATTAGATCTAGAGGAGACCTCTCTTTTTGGTCATCTTGACCTCAAACAGACCTTACAATTGCATTTAGAGCACCCAAGAACCATTAAACGCATATAAAATTTGTCCAAATTGGACAAAGTTGGAATTTGTGGCAAATTGTTTTTTGCACCTAATGCCATCACAGATCTCGAGGTAGTCACTATTTTTTGGAGCATTTTTTTCTCAAGTAGACCTCATTATTGAGCTTGTAGTGTCCAAGAATCCCTATTTCGATATAAGGAGAATTCAATTTTGACACAGTTGTAATTTAAGGGAAAAAAAATTCCTACCAAGGTCGTACGACCCTAGAACACTCCCTGAGGTGCTGACGCGTGCAAAAATAAATTTAAAAAAAATTGTTGGGGGCCACCCAGTGGCCACCAGACTGGTGTTGCAGTGATCCTGTGGTCACCATCGGCATGAACTCCATGTGAGTCACAGATGTCATCGACAGTCACCACCGACGGACCGTGGTGACTGTGCGGTAATAGCTGATAGTCACGTGGCTAACCATGTGACACCTACCAGTCACAAGTTAGTTGCCAGTTAAAAAAATGACCATCCCCTCTGCACCCAGTAGTTTAGTCACATGGGTCTTGCCACATGACCAAGTCCTGATTACCTAGCCTAGAAGCCACTAGCTCCTAGTCACCCGTGTGACCAGGGGCCTAAATTTTTTGCCCTAGGGCCCTATTGGTTTTTAACAATGATGGGAAGACTACCATCAAATTTAGCCTCACAATTTGCTAACGCCAGCACTGTATCAGCACTTATAGACACCCTTTTAGGTCCTTTGGCGTAGTTGTTGGTTTTTTGCTCATAACTTGAGCATACAGTGTTGAAATCGGGGAAATGATATACTGTTGGAAAGCTTGTTCAGAGATGGATCTTTTTTGCATGTTTATTTTAGTTTTTTATTCTTCCATTTTTCATACTAGGATTTCAAGGGAAAAGCTTCTTTTTTTTCTTCTCGAGGGCGTAACTTGCACATTTGGACTCCATTTTTTGTAAATGAGCTATCATTGGAAAGCTTGTCTGTGATCTTTCCAATACTATGAATCATTTTTCTAGATCCTACTTCAAGTATATTTTATTCATTTTTTTATATTTCTACACTCTCTTGGATGTTTCAGGTCATGGGATCTCTTCCTTTTATGGAATGACTCTTCTTTGGCTATTCTTTTGTTTCTATAGCATTTCGCTCTTTTTTGAACAGTGTATACATCATTCTGTATCATTCTTTTATGCACACACACTAAGATAGAGTGTCATTATATTTCATAAATGAGATCTTGCACATGTTCATGTTCTTTCTAATTGCACTCAATTATATAGTGCCATGGGTGGTTTGATGTTTGCCTTTGTTTTCCATCTACCTTTATCACGTGAGTGTTCCTCTAATGCAATTAGCCTCATGTATCTCTATTTGTGTTTCTACTATCTCTACACCTTCAATGTTCCTGGTTCTTCATCATGCAGTTCATATTGGATATTCTTTTTAGTGTACCTATCATTTCTCCCTTATCAGCATTATGGGGGGTTTCTACTATTCATCTGTCTACTTCCTTGGTTTGATAGTGTGAGCTATGTATTCAGTATTTATTCCTATGTAATAGGCGAATGCAGTGGATGGGTAATGCATTCTAGTGAGATGGATTATTTATAATTTTGACATTGTTTCTTTCCTATTTTTTTGAGGCAATCTTCCATCTTTGATTGATTAACTCTTTAGACATTGGTGTTTTTATGCCATCTGTATCTTCGAGTTTAGGTGTTTGGCTTTGTTTTCCTCCTAATTTGAGTAGTGTCATATGAGGGTACTTGTGCAAATTATAATATTTTGTATCTTCAAATTCAATTGATAGTCTTTGTTTACCTCCTAATTTGAGTAGTGTTATTTGAGGGCACTCATGCAGATTACAGTCTTCTCTACCTGGTCATGTTCTATTTCACTGGAGGATCTTCAAATTAGTAGTTAATTCTTGACAATGTAGCTTCTTGCTTCAGTGATGTTCTACATGTTCATCCTTGTTCCTATTTTCTGGAACATTCCCTAGTTTTAGAGGCTTCTTCAGTCCTTCAGACTAGTCTTTATCTCTTTTTGGAAGAGTTTTTTCCTAGGTGGTTTTATCTATTTATCCTCTTTTACAAAATCTCTCTTTTGTACTTGGGTACCTGATCAAGCCTTTTATTGTCAGACCCATTTTCTTTTAGTAGTTCTTTCTAGGTTTTTAACTTCTACCAAAGTTTATCTTAAGGGGGGGTGTTAGAGTAATAAGTTGTTTGCCTATCAATTAAATCATATTCATTTAATTATTAAGTCACTTATTACTCTTTCTACTTAAGCTAAACTTTAGGCATATAATAATTAATTGTTTTATTAATTATTATCATGCAACCTAGGCTTGTTCACCCTTTAAGGGTTTTAGATCTCCTTTATAAGGATTGATCTCCTTTGTATTATTAACATCATTCAACACAATAATATTTAATTGTCATTGTTGCAACCTTTGTTTTTGCACATCAAGGATGTCTCATCTCTTGTGGATCAATGTGTTTAGGCCTCTATAGCTTCTTGCTTGTCTCTCTTTTTGTGATAGGAGTTTGCATGCAGGTATTCTTGGGAGTTGTGGGTTGTTTTCCCATCAAATCTAACAATATATATGTATATATATACATGTGTATACATACATATATATGTGTAAGTATATATACACATGAATATATGCATACATATATAGATATGGATGTGTGTGTGTGTGTATATATGTGTGTGTGTGTGTATGTGAATATATATATATATATATACATGTGTATATGTCCATATATGCATATGCATGTATATATGCACATATATATGTACATGTATATATATTTATGTATGTATATATATATGCATATATATACATATACGTGTATGTGTATATACATGTATGTGTATATATATGTATGCATATATGTGCATATATACATATTGATATATATGTGTGTGTATGTGTGTGTATACATATCATATATATATACATGTATATGAATGGATATATACATGTGCACATATATGTGTATGTTGCACATATATATACACGTGTATGTATGCGTGGATATGATATATTTATGTACATGTATGTATGTGTGTGTGTGTGTGTGTGTGTCTATATATATATATATATATATATATATATATATATATATATATATATATATGCATGTGTGTGTATGTGTGAATGTATATGTAGTGCATGTTTATTTACTTTGAAATGTAATTTATGTAATTGATTTTAGTTCAATAATGTAGTGAAATGTACTTTAATTTTATTTTCAATTAAATTAGGAAACCATATATGTAGACTTCATTTGACAATAAATAAAATTATTCAGGTACACATATATAGATATCTAGATATTATTAGACATCATGGTAGATGCACTGATTACCCTTAAGGAACTATTTGCATAGACTAATAGGGAAATTGAATGATTACAAGATTCCATAAACAGTCTAACTAGCTCTAGTGTCTATAAGAGCACATGTCAATCCATACTTTTTAGCTTGATTAGTATCAGAGATGACATTCATGGTACCTATAGACACCTAAATTCATCCTTTTAACATTAATTTAATTTAATTTAATTAATGACTTTTGGGACTTTATTGGGTGGGATCTTCTTGGTGTTCTAGAAGAATCTAGGAAAAGTAAATCAATGTTGAAATATTTTAATACCACGAATATAGCCATCATTCCCAAATCCAAGTCTCCCAAAACATTCTCAGACTTCACGCCAATTTCTCTTTGTAATATAGTATACAAGATCATCACTAAGGCAATCTATTTGTGCTTGCATCATTTGATCCCAAATTTGGTGTCACAAGAATGAGGATTTGTTCCAGGTAGAGAAACTATGGAAGGGGCTTTACTAGCACATGAGGCTCTACACTCTATTAATTCTAACAAGTCTTCACACTTCATCATAACTGGATATGATGAAATCATATGACAGAGTGTGCTAGGAATTTCTATTCAAAGTTCTCCATAAATTTGGCTTTGCAAAAGGTTGGTGTAAATGGATACGTGCCTACATTTCAGGTGCAAGATTCTTAGTAATCATTAATGGATCTCTAGTTGGCTTCTTTAGATTACTCAAGGGATTAGGCAAGGTGATCCCTTATCCCCGGTCCTCTTTATTTTAATGGCAGAAGCTTTTAGCAAGCTTATACAGTATACTCATGAGCTTGGTTTTTGGCAAGGTACATTGATTGGTGGAACAAATATTTTGATCACTCACTCATTGTTTGCAAATAATACCCTTCTTTTTGGTGCTTCCAATGTCAAGGAGGCCAAATAGATCAAACAAACTCTAGACTTGTATTCAGCAGCTTCAGGATAAAAGATTAATCCTCTAAAGTCAAAAGTTTATCTTTTTAATTCTAATATGATTATCTCCAATAAAATCATCTCAATTTTGTGTTTCTCAAAAGATTCTTTGCCTTTGATTTATCTTCGCATTCCTTTTTTCATGGGAGCTAATAAAAATAGTAATTGGATGCTTATTATCGAAAGGATCAAGGCTAGGATAGTGGCTTGGAAAGCCAGATGGCTATCACTCGTAGGTAAAATTATTCTTGTCAAAACAATACTTGCAGCCATCCCCAATTACTATCTTTCAATCCTCAAAGCTCCTACTTCAATCATTTAGACCATTCAAAAAAAATTGAGAGATTTTCTTTGGGTGGGAAACATGAATGGGGAAAAGAAAATCCCATTGGTCTCACTCAAAGATATGTCACAAATCAAAACACTTGGGGGTTCCAATATTCATGATATGGAAAAAAGAAACAAGGCTTTTGGAGGAAAATTAGTTTGGCAGATGTACTTGAAGCCAAACACCAATTGGTGTGAAATCATGCAACACAAATATCTTGATAATACTTGTCCAACTAGATTCATGTCCATTCAAAATCCATCCAAAGGATCAACCATTTGGGATTTCATGATGGCATCTAGTGATATTGTGACCCAATATATTTCTTGGGAGGTGAATAGTGGTGACAGGGTTGGCTTCTAGCATGATTCTTGGAGTGGACTACCTCCCCTCATTCTTATAGTATCCATAGATGGCATAGTAGCTTCTTATGAAAGAGTTTGGGGTAAAACATGTGTGGACTATGTCTCTGTAATTTGTCTATATTCTAGAAAGATTATATGGAAGGATCGGAATGAGTTACCAATCTCTCCTCAAGATAGAACTAGATTTAGAACAATTTTGTCACACAGAGTGGTCTTTTTATCTGGAAAGGAGGATAAATTGCTTTGGGCACCGAGTAAATCAGGAACCTACAGTATTAAAGATGGCTACAAGATTATTCAGCAGCAGGATTCAATCACCACTCAATGTCATTCTTTTTCATTTTGTTGGAACTCTGTTACTCTCCCCAAAGTGAGATGTTTTGACTGGATAGTGTTGAAAAAGAGAGCTCTCACCAGTGACCATCTTGTCAAACTTAACATTGCCCAACCTTTCAACTGTTGTTTGTGTGATCTTTAGTTAGAAGATAGAGATCATCTCTTTTTGAATTGTACCTTTTCCCATCAATGATGGATGTTTGTTCTTTGCAAACACCAATTTCCTTCTCCTCTTCCTAGCACACTTTGGGATCTTTTTCAAGCTTGGCCAATATTATATTCTTCCTCACTCTTCACCTATTTGTGGAAATGCATCCCTAAAATTGTAGTTTGGGCAATATGGTGGGAATGAAACAAGAGAATCTTCTGAAAGGTCTCTTCATCAATTAATTCTGTTCTTATTGGTATTGAACAGTCCATATCAGAAGTGGTGAATGCTAGCCACTATAGAATCAAATGCAATCTAGTTTTATCCAATTGGGACAGTTTGGTCATCAAGGATTGGAAAGGCATCCATATTCCTTTTGGATGGCTTCATCACAATCATTCATCCTCCCTAATTCTTAGGGAGTCAATTAAATGGCTTCCTCCCATATGTGGTTCAGTTAAAATTAACTTTGATGGCACCTCCTACGGCAATCCAGGAAAATATGGGATATGAATTTGTATTAGAGATCACCATGGAGAAGTTCTGGCCATCAAAGCATCCCCTATTCCGTTAGGAACAAACAATATAGCTGAGGCCTATGCTCTATTTGAAGGATTAATCTTGGCAAAAAAAGGGGGTCATCAGTCAATTCAAATTGAAGGCAATTCCATGGTGATTATAAACTCATGCATCAAATGGGAATCCCATAATTGGAAACTCTCTTATATCCTTCAACAAATTTGGATGCTTTTCAACTCATTTAAAGTTATTCATATTTCCCACACCCTGTGAGAAGGGAATTTTTTGGCTAACATAGGATGTGACGGGTTGGATATTGAGGATCTTAATGCATGGGCATTTATTAAGTTGAAAAAGGTATTCAAGAGATTGATGTTAGAGGACATAAAGAACATAGTTTCATCTTCAACCACCTTACCATAGCGTAAGCCGGTACATATAATCATTTCAGTGACACCCTATCATTCCAAGTTGTTCTAATCATGGCTGCATCATCATCCTTTTCTCAGGATGAGTTACCTCACATGAATCCCTTCATATGTAGTACAATGTTACTTGATGATGAGTTTAATGTCTTAAATTCTTCCCAAACTTTGCACTTGGGCTTCACGTGCCTTCTCACATTCATCACAGTCTTGGCTTGCCACATCTGTTATGTAGTACTCAGGTTCATTATAGATTTGATGCATGACGATTTCAAATTTTAATCCAAATGTGCGAATTGATGAGTGTTTGGGGCACGAACATCTATTTAATTTATGGTATAGAATTAACCATCTTAGTGTGAAATTTTCTCTTCCTGGCTGGTTCCTGAATTTCTCTATGTGGTGCATGTGTTCTTGCGGATGGAGTTTCTGAGATGTACGACTTGAGGTCTTCATGACAAATTCTTACCTCAGAATTACAAGGTTCTTATTTTTCCCTCAGTAGTTGAGCTCCCGTTGCCTGGTTGAATTGACAGTTCTCAAATTGATCTTTTTTTCAAGTGCCATTCTATGCCACTATACAGGGCAATTCGCTAGATCATAGGTGAGCATGTGTTGTCGCCTAGAATGAAAATTGTCCTATTTCCATCACAATTGGTGTCAATCTTCTTGTCCAACCTTATGGACTTATTGCAGTCAATAGAATTAGTGAATAATATTGTTGTTAAGGTGGTTTTCCCTCACTTTATAACGGATAACAAACTCGTGATTGCTTTACAAAATTATGATCTTTGGTTTGGCAAGGCCTTGGTGAGTGGCCTATTCTCTCATCATGAATTGATGTCCATCCATGAGCATGTGATGGCGTACAACTATTTCAAATGAGCTATGGAGAGGAAAAGTTTTTGCATCATTTCTAACAATTTGAAAATTGTGGGTTTGGCTCTTGGTAAAGAGTTAGTTGATAACATTCTATGATATGCCAATGAAGTGTTGGATCTGCTAAGTTTGCCTAATCATTCACCTCTGTCATTGCTTCACTCTCTACTACCATCACCTAGTGTTGTGCACTTTTCTACTGCTAAGTTGGTTCCTGATCTAAATCTCCCCCTTTAACCGATTAATCTTCCCTTTGGGCCATCAATTGAAATGCCTATTATTTGCTCAGATGAGGAGCTTGATAGTTGGGTGACGGAATCTCCTTTGTCTCCTCCTGCTAGTTGGGAACAAGCATAGAATTTGGTGTGGTGTGCTTCCTCTCTAGTGGATATGGAGGAGTGACAGGGTTTCATTGTATTGGGTGTTTTTGAAATTTTTGTATTTGGCACCCTTTTTTGTATTTACCCTGCAAGTGGGTTTATGATTGTATATCTTTCAGGGATTTTGTGGTTTTCATGCTGAAAATCAAATGTAACAATCAATATCGATATTATACATGTCTATGACAATGACTCCGGGGTTTCTTCCTGATTCTTCCACAAATGAGTCTTTGAATTAATTTCTATTATTAATATATTTATGGTGGCTAGTCCACTTTGGCTTTTAAAAAAAATGTATTAAATTTAATTTAATACATGTTCCTCCATATTCCCCTTTTAAATAAATTTTTAATTTATTTAATTCCCTCACATTCTTTATTTCTACTAAGCCATGATTAAATTTAATTTAATCCTAAATCCAACCTAGATGTTATCCTACACACATCACTTTCTATCTAATAAACCCACTCACTAATTAACTAAGGTTAATTAGGCTAATTTTTGGATTCCTACATCCATTAGTCCTAATTATTTGCTCAGACGTGTGAGAAAATTTTCAAAAATTGCCTTTTTAAAAATTGCTAAAAATTGCATAACAAGGCTTCTTACATTTTTCTCACACTTTCTAAAAAGGTGAAAATGGACTTTTTCTCTTACACATCTCTTACACACACTTACACATGTACTTGAAGTACACATTGACCTCTCACATCCCAAGTTGTTCACACATGTGTGAGCAAGTCTTGGACTTTACATGGCTTATGTGTCTCCTTGATGGCACCTATGTGGATTCCACATAGATGCCACCTCACCCCAGCATTCCAAAATCCTATAAATATGACCCTTGTCTCAAGAAAAATCAATTCATTGTTGTATTAGAATTATCATGCTAGTTTAGACTTATAATTGTTTTCATAGAGTTTTTACTAACCATTTGGTAGTTGCAAAATTTTTACTGTAGATTTATTTTACTCCATGTTTTAGATTCATATGCATTTGTCACTTGTATGCCATTAAGCTTGAGGATTGCTTTCATAGCTCCTCCTTGAGCTTCTTTGGCCTCTTGCATTTGAGTGCTTGAGAGTTTCTTCTATAGCTTCTTCTTGAGCATCTCAATCTTGATTTTACCTTGCATTCATAGTGGGATCTATACTTGTGTTGGGAGAGCACACCCACAACCTCTCTAAGAGCTTAAATCAAGCAATTCTTCGGTGCATTTGCTTCATGCTCATCCAAGGTTATGGTGAACGCTAGTGTTTTTACAAGTTTATGAACATGTTAGAATAGATTGAATATGATCTTTATCATTAATGTTTGCATTTTTGAAATTGTTCTTGACATGTAGGTTTTCATCATATGCATGTTTTCTCTCTATTCTCACCATATAATGGCAATAACAACAACAACGATGACAATTTACACAGCTGGCAGATTCCCTTGATGTCATCTTTCGACATCTAGTCGATCAAGTGATGATGGTTTACCCTAACACCAGGCCTTTCAATGAAAATCAACCCAAACCCAACTGGTATAAGGATAATGAATATTGTGATTATCATCACATAAAAGGGCATGAGATTAAAAAATGCATGAAGTTTCATCATTTTGTGCAAGATTTGATCGATGATGGTAAAATTGAAGTAGAAGGACAAATGCCTCTACTTCTAATGCCCAGCTAAAAATGTATTCTAAACCTTTTCTAGAACATAATCAAAACAACGCATCCATGTCGAAGGGATTTTCTTATGATTATTCAACAAAAAAAATCTCAGGAGATGAACGCACTTGTGGAAAATTAGTTGAAAATGATATCTGTGGATTTGACTCACTGTGTGGCCATATTGAACAATATGAAACTCATGTAAACACATTGAATTTAAAGAATGCAGATTGTAATGTTACTACTCACCACCCCCGCATGACTGTACAAGTTGTTGCCAATCCACCTATTGTGGATCCACCTGTTGCACCATCTACCCCAACATGACTTGCCTCACGTTATGACTTTCTTTCCCAGTTGAAGAAAACCCCTGCATAGATATCCATACAAGAGCTTTTACACACATCCCCCATTCACAAAGAGGTCCTTGAGAATTCCCTAATTGAGTCTCGCATCCCAGAAAATATCAATGCCTCGCAATTCCAAGCAATGATTAGAAATTTGGCTACCCAACAACACCTGGTTTTCACCGACAAATATTTTTGAGGTCCTCACCCTCATCATAATAAACCCCTGCATATCCAAGTCACCATCCATAACACCCAATCAAAAGAGTCCTTATAGACAATGGATCTGGTCTGAATCTTTGTACTTTAAACATGATCTGCAATATTGGTCTTTCTGAGGATCTCATTGATGTAAATAAAATAATAGCAATAAAAGCATATGATGATAGAGAAAGGGTGAGTAAAGGTCTCATTGCACTCCCCTTACAAGTGGGCCCAACCCTTATTGAAACTATTTGTCAAGTGCTTGCTCTAGATCTACCCTACAATATCCTTTTGGGTAGACTATGGACACACGCTATCTCAGGTGTCCCATCCACATTTCACTAGTGTTTAAAATTCCCACATTGTGGAGCTGAAATAACCATCCCAAGAGATCATGAACCCTTCAAGTATTGCAAGAGACTGGAAGGAAATCAATCAAACTATTGTCCACTAAATGAATATGTTCATCCTATTCCACAAGAAACTCTCATCCAACACACTTCTTCTAAACAAAAGATGTCTCATCAAGCTAAGGGAAAAGAACCTTGTGGGAAGGGAATTCTAGTCAAACCTGATGATGACACTGGTATGGTCAAGGCTAAAGTTCGCTTAGAACTAGAAAAGGAAGAGAATGTTGTGTTACATAAAGAGGTTGAACAAATAAAACATGCTAATATATCACCTAAAAAATGTGATATGGGTTCCCAACTTATGCAAAAAATGGGATATGATGGACATAGTCCACTTGGAAAAGGCAAGGATTTCCTAGAACCTCTTCACATTGAATTCAGAGCTCTTGAAGACCAAACTAGTCTAGGCTATCATACACATGAAGTTGATAGCCTAGTAGCAACACTCCTACATTTGAGGACTCATCTGAGGAAGAAGAAGTAGAGATTCAACCGATGACCTATGAAAGACTTCTGCAAATTCAAACCACTAATCCAGGTTATGAAGGGGAACCCTATGTGCCATCACAATTATCTCAAGAGCATGATCCTAGTCCTAATCAAAGAGATCCTATCCCATCTACTAAGAAAGCTCCTACTATTACAAATAGTGGGCCTCTATTATTTCTCTTATGGCTGAACACATTGCTGAATTTGATCACATGCATTTGAATTGGGGGCAAATTTTTGATATCCCCCGCATCTCAGATATGTTGCTACCTTTTCTAGACTATGCTCCTACTACTCTAGATGGTACTACCCCTACTACTACACAAGATCTCACTGCTACATAGTCACAAGGCCCTATTGAAGACTCACCTCCTACGACAGATAGTGATGATGATGGAGATCTCCCTCCTTCAATCACTCTTGTTGATTACATCAGACAATATCATAACAATGACAGTATTAAATGAGTATGAATAGGACTCACAGTCAAATGCTACAATGGAGATTCAAGTTGATGTTGTGCACAAGTATGCTATTTTCAAAAATTTTGAAAGGGGAGAAAGCTCTAATTCTCAAGCACAACCAGATGATGAGGATCACTCTCACCCTTCTGTAGAGATCCTCCCTATGGTTTCTAGGTCATCCACTTCTACTCCAGCTGATCAAATAAACCATGGATACATGAGACCTCATCCTAAGATATCAACATGGAATTTAGGGAGGTCTCAAATTGACATGGTTCCTGTTCATACAATTTTGGAACAAATGGCTACTTGAGCATGAGAAGAAGGACATAGTTCTAGGGTTAGGTCATCTCGGTTAGATTCACAAACTACTTTTCTAAACTCCTCTAACTCTTCTAGGATGACTCGTGATTGATAACACTTTATGGAGGATAAATTTCTAGATCTATCTGAGACATTCATGAATGATGAGGATGATACTAGTGTTTTTGCACTTGAACTTGTTGAACAGTTATCTCTCATCCTTCCTGAGTTAAGTGGCTAGACCATTTCTCTTCCATCCATTTAAACTCATCACATCAGCCTCATACATCCATAATTCCCAAGTCTTCCAGAAGTAGCTTGAATGTGCAACATAAAAATCAGAAACATAAGAATCCACTCATATATAAAGGTCACCATGTCCTATCTAATCGACATTTGACTTCAAAAACACAAGACATATTCAAGAGACCACAAGGGTCCCTCAAGACAAGAAGAAAAACAAAGAAATTATGGATTCATAAATCCATCCTAGAAGAATTGCAATCAAATGCATCTCAAAGAAAAGAAATATCAAAGGCTATTTGGATTCCCATGTCTCTCTTAAAAGACTTGGATATAAAAGAAAACACAATGTTGACATTCAAGCTCACCTCTCCTTCTTATGACTCACCTCACTCCCACATTCTTTGCACCATCATTACCTCTACTACTCCTTGCTACCATTACCACTCTCTCCAAAACCAAATCACCCCTGCAAGTTCCTTTACAATCCAAAGTGCATCCTTGTATCACCTCATCACCAATGACTTGTTCAAGAGGAATTGAGATAGTACTTTCCTTAAGTGTGTAGAATGCGAGGAATTTGACAAGGCATTACAAGTGGTTCAAGAGAGTATTTGTGGATCTCTCTAGAATGGTCTTTCCTTGAATACAATACCTTCACTAAGGGCATCTCTATAAATGTTCCCTAGTGATGATGACTACAGAATCTTCCAACTTCAAGTACTCGTGCTACTTAGTGAACAAAATAATAGTGGCATTCAGTTCTGGGGCATATCAAATTGCAACACTTGATGGAGATCCACTCCCTGATCCTGTAAATATTCTACATTTGAAGCGCTTTTATGTGTAGGTCATCATTCAGTTCCTGTATAGTGTTATTCAACAAAAATCCTAAAAATAAAAAAAAAGATCCTGAAAAATCCTAAAAAGCAGAAAAAGATCCTGGAAAAATCCTAAAAATAAAAAAAGATCAAGAAAAAATCCTAAAAATCAGAAAGAGATCCTGAAGAAAATCCTAAAAAGAAGATAATGTTCCTGAAAAAATCATTGTGTGGTAAACACCTAGTAAACATGCACCTTACAAAAAAAAAAGCATTTGTCCAATAGTGAAAACTTGGCAAACAAGCACTCTGGGCAAGTATTAAGGTGAAAACCTATCTCAGGCACCATGATAGAAGATTTGGATCTATTGTCTTCCCATCCACTATACATATCCACCCTCATCCCAGTCCTAGTTTTTAGTCATTGCTTCCCGCATATCCATAAAGATCCAATCGCAGTTCCCAACAAGCTGAGCTTAACCCTATCACACTAAGATTTTCCTAGACACAGTGATCGAAAAGTTCTTATCAAAATAAACATCAAAATCAAATTTCTGAGTTATTGTTCCTTTCACATCTATTGCTAGCGAATATCCATTTCAATCAACCAATCTTTTCCCTACAGGATGCATCCTTCTTCAGTCGGCTCAAATCAATCTCATCAATCCTATCCCATTCATGGAAAGAACTATGGACTAAGTGACCACTTGATTAGGAGACCTTCTTTGTTGTTTTTATCTTTTTGTATCAGTAGATCCTACTCATGATTACCTCGATCTTCCATATCTTGGTATATTGTGACTGGTGAAATTTGATGCAAAGTGTCGATTGCGGTATGATTTGTTTGTGGATACTTTAGGAACATTTTTTTGGTTTCCCAGTTATGATTATGCCTATCTTGATGGGGGAAACGGGTTAGCACACTTTTGTCCCTTAAAAGACCTAAGTGTGCCCAAACCTTTCTAATAAGTATATGTCATAGGTTCTATCATAGTCAGGAGATCTACATCTCTATTTCTCCAGCTATCTGAGAGTCTAGTCCATGCAATGAAACAATGTCATTTGTGCTTTTATAACACATGATGCATACCTCTTAATGCAATATCAAACTAGGGTGTTCTCTCCAACATGAACACAAGTGATCCCACTAAATCATGTAGTCAGGTTGCATTATAGTTTGAGTTGCATATTAGTTAGTTCATTTTTTTTCATTTTTGTTTGAGACAAGGGTTCTGCTTATTCACCCTTCCCTCCCCCTTTTTTGTCCAATGCAAACCTCCCATCTCCCTCCTTGCCTTCATCCCTACAAATCCTATTCCTAGATAGCTCCCCCTCATCAAATGTTTTATTTATCCTCTCCCTCATCCTTCTAGTAGGTGCAGATGCCTGTTTGGAAACCAGAAACTCCATCATGAGCTTCCTCTCTCCCTCTCTCTATCTTCCTATCTCTCCCTCTCTCTCTCTTCATTTCATATTTCTCTCTCTCCCCCTCCCTCCCTCTCCCTATGTGGAGACACCTATTTGGGGATGGGCGGCTCTACCTCTAGACAAGTGGCTCCGCTTGTAGATAGGTGGCTCCATCCCAAGTGGAGACACATGTCCCTCAGGCAGCTCCACTTGTTGATGGGTGGCTCTGCCCCAACTGGAGACCCCGTCTTTGAATGTGCAGATCTTCCTTCCTTCATTGAGCGTACATTCTCTTCTATAGTCGATGGCTCCACCACCATTGGATGTTTCCCTTCACCAAGTGGCGATGCCCATTCTGTCATATACCCCCTTCTCCCTTTTCTCTTGCCATCCCTCCCCCACCCTTGACACAACCAACTGGAGCTAACATGAAGGTGGATTTTTAAACTCACTGGATCACTCCTATTTGTTGCCCGTCGATCAACCCTTCCTTTCTGTCAAAGTCATGCAAAGTCTCTTTTCCCTCCTTTCACGAAAATTGACCAAAATTTTTATTTTATTTTATTTTTGGCCTATTTTCCTAAGGGGGCACATCCTCCTACTAAATTTTCCTCTATGCACCTTTTAGGTCCCTTTTTTTTTTTTTTTTTTTTTCCTTTGAGGCATCTATATTTTATTTTCTTTGACGTGATGTCATTTTTGACACCACTTCAAAGAGGGGCAAAATGTAGACACCTAAATTGGTCCTTTTAACATTAATTAAATTTAATTTAATTAATGACCCCAAATAACATTATAGTTAATTTTTTAATTAATTATATTTGTTAAATTTATCTATTTATTTAATTAAATAAATTCACTAATTATAGTATTTGAATTAAATTTAAATACTACCTTTCATAATGTATTAAATTTAATTTAATACATGTTCTTCCATATTCCCCTTTTAAATAAATTTTTAATTGATTTAATTCTCTCACATTCTTTATTTCTACTAAGCCATGATTAAATTTAATTTAATCTTAAATCCAACCTAGATGCTATCCTACACACATCACTTTCTATCTAATAAACCTACTCACTAATTAACTAAGGTTAATTAGGCTAATTTATGGATTCCTACATCCATTAGTCCTAATTATTTGCTCACACATGTGTGAGACAATTTCCAAAAATTGTCTTTTCAAAAATTGCTAAAATTCGCATAAACAAGGCTTCTTACATTTTTTATGACACTTCT
The DNA here is from genome assembly GCA_027943335.1 of Chamaecyparis obtusa. Classification (NCBI taxonomy): domain Eukaryota; kingdom Viridiplantae; phylum Streptophyta; class Pinopsida; order Cupressales; family Cupressaceae; genus Chamaecyparis; species Chamaecyparis obtusa. Next base: position 1,080,269 of record BSBK01000329.1, on the reverse strand, counting down.
TACACCTTCTAAAATGGTGAAAATGGACTTTTTCTCCTACACATCTCTTACACACAATTACACATGTACTTGAAGTACACATTGACCTCTCACATCCCAAGTTGTTCACACATGTGTGAGCAAGTATTGGACTTTGCATGGCTTATGTGTCTCCTTGGTGGCACCTATGTGGATTCCACATAGATGCCACCTCACCCCAGCCTTCCAAAATCCTATAAATACGACCCTTGTCTCAAGAAAAATCAATTCATTGTTGCATTAGAATTATCATGCTAGTTTAGACTTAGAATTATTTTCATAGAGTTTTTACTAACCATTTGGTAGTTGTTAAATTTCCATTGTAAAAAATTTCCATTGTAAATTTAGTTTACTCCATGTTTTAGATTCATATGCATTTGTCACTTGCATGCCAATGAGCTTGAAGATTTCTTTCATAGCTCATCCTTGAGCTTCCTTGGCCTCTTACATTTGAGTGCTTGAGAGTTACTTCTATAGCTTCTTCTTTAGCATCTCAAATCTTCATTTTATCTTGCATTTGTAGTGGGATCTATACTTGTGTCAGGAGAGCACACCCACAACCTCTCTAAGAGCTTAAATCAGGCAAGTCTTGGGTGCACTTGATTCATGCTCATCCGAGGTTATGGTGAAGAGTAGTTTTTTTTACAAGTTTATGATCATGTTAGAATATATTGAATATGATCTTTATCATTAACGTTTGCAAGTCTAAACTTGTTCTTGATAGGTAGGTTTTCATCATATACAATACCATTCCCTATGCACCAGATGTTATAGAGGCTATACTTGAGAGGAAGAGACGAGAGGTTGGCTCTGGTCTTTCTCTTAAGGAGGTACAAGCTTTAGTGCCTAAAAAGACCCTAAAAAGGAAATATTTCCCATCTTATGTGGACTACAATATGTGAAGGGATATCAGGTTACTAGGTGTCAAGATTCTTTTATATCAAAATTGATATACCCATAGTTTCTAGTTTCCCATGGCCATTATCAAAATAATGACTAGATTCTATTGTATTTTGCACAATGGATTATTTATGAGGTTCATTTAGGGAGGGTCGTTAATTAGATTGATTTGCCAACACATCTAGGACAGGTGCATGAAAGGCTTACTGATAGAGATGTTTTTCTTCAAGCTAATCACTAGAGGCCAGTACACAGGGCCATTGTTGGTCAGAGGGAATCTTCTATAGCTCCTTAATTGGGTTTTATGGAAGATGATGTCATTTGTAACACCCAACTTCAAGGTGCAACTGATGGTGTGGGGGATATTAAAATAGCTACCGCATCCATATATAGTGATTAGGTTGGCTAGTACTTTATATCTCAACAACACTCTAGATCATCAAGTGGAGCATCCTGTAGAAGGACCTCACATGACATTTATAGTGCAGTGGGCATCCTTTCACTTTCTAGCCTAGATGGACTTATAGGAGAGATGACACGGGTCACATTTACTAGTTTGGTTGAGGATCTCTTGGATGCATATGCATTTATAGCAGCAGAGCATGATATCCCCATATTGTATGTTATAGATCATGTGGGTACTTTCAGATACACTCAGCCACATCCTTCTCATAACCCAGACTGTGGCCATAGTGGTAGTGCCCATGAGGATCCACCTACTGACCACTCTATTGCTATAGAGGGAGAGGCACGATGTACAAACCCTTCAATGAGTACAGGGCACTAATTATCTAATATTGGCCTTGAGGATGTTGACTATAGCATGACCACTATAGGTTACCTAGATTTACTAACACATGATGATATGACTTCCATGGAATCTTATTTAGTTAGTCTATTGCATTCATCATTAGAGAGACGTGTGTCGACTACTCTTGTTGTGAATGCAAAGTTGAGATTGGACCAGTCACAACAAAATATTGATATCTTGGTTGATAGGATCGATGCTAGGGAGTCTAAGTACTATCGGGTGCCACCATCTACACATGTATAAATCTTATTTTTAATGTTACAATTTAAGTTGAATTTGCAATATTTCATGGCATGCAAATTTACTTTTTTTTTTTAATTTTTTAAATTTCAATACATGATATATATACATATATATGATATTTTTTCTCTACCAAGAGATATCTCTTGTTACTCCTTATTTGAGGACTGATCATGTATGTCATCGAGACTCACTTGATGATGACATCAATAGTGGGTTGGTGATTTTTTAATTTATCGATGTGTACATGTATTTAATTTACACACTTTATAACATATTTTATTGTAATATTTTATCTAACTTAAAAAGATGTACATATATATTAAAAAACTGATTTGCTAACACATCTAGGACAAGGGCATGGAAGGCTTACTAGTAGAGATGATTTTCCTCAAGTTGATCACCAGAGGCCAATACAAAGGGCCATTGATGGTCATAGGGAACTTTCTATAGCTCCTTCATTGGGTCCTATGGAAGATGATGCCATTTGTAGCACCCATCTTTGAGGTGCAATTGATAGTGTGGGGACATTGCAGCAGTTGCCGCAACCATATCTAGTAATTAGGTTGGTTAGTACTTGATGTCTTGATGACACTCTAGATCATCAGGTGCAACATCCTCTAGAAGGACCTCACATTATGTATAGTGCAACGTGCATCCTTCACTTTCTAGCCTAGAGGGACTTATAGGATAGATAACATGGGTCACATTGACTAGTTTGGATGAGGATCTCCTGGATGTATATGCATTTAAAGCAACAGACCATGATATCCCCATATTAGATGTTAGATCTCATGTGGGTACTTTTAGATATGCTTAGCCACATCCTTCCCATCACCAAGACCGTAGCCATAGTGACAGTGCCCATGAGGATCCACCTACTGACCACTCTATTGTTGTAGAGGGAGAGGCATGACGTATAGACCCTCCAGTGAGTGTAGGGCACCAAATCTCTAATATTGGCCTTAGGTATGTTGACTTCAACATGACCACTATGGGTTGCCCATATTTTTTGACACATGATGATATGACTTCCATGCCATCTCATTTGGTTAGTATGTTGCATTCAGCATTAGAAAGATGTGTGCCAACTACTCTTGTTGTGAATGCAGAATTGAGATTAGACCAGATGTAGAAAAATATTGATATCTTGGTTGATAGGATCGAGGATAGGGAGTCTGAGTACTATCAGGTGCCACCATCTACATAGTTATAAATCTTATTTTTAATGTTACACTTTAAGTTAAATTTGCAATATTCCATGGCATGTAAATTTACTTCTTTTTTTAAGTTTTGAAATCTCAATACATGATATATATACACATATATGGTATTTTTTCTCTACCAAGAGATGTCTCTTGTTACTCCTTTGTTGAGGATTGATCATGTACATTATCATGACTCACTCAATGATGACATTAGTAGTGGACATGTGAGTTTTTAATTTATCAACGTGTACATGTATTGAATTTACACACTTTATAACATATAATCTTGTAATATTTTATCAAACTTAAAAAGATGTACATATATATTAATTTATATCACTTTCTCTATAGAGATCTACACATCTTTCAAAGCATGATAGTCACTCTAGGGACCTCTTAGTGAGGATTCTTCATGATGATTCCTAGGCACTTTCATATTTGATCTAGACATATTACATGTATTTGATGTTATATTTCCTCTCTAGACTCTAGATGATTGACGTACATTGTACTTTGATATTATTTGAATTGTAGACTTTTTATCTCTGTTTGACATGATTGACATCTTTTTCATGTTTACAGTACTTGATCTCTATGTTTTAAATGTACTTGATCTATTATTGATGTTTGACACGTGATTGACATATGTTTCATGTTTACAGTACTTGATCTCTATGTTTTAAACATACTTGATCTATTATTGATGTTTGACACATGATTGACATATGCTTCATGCTTACACTACTTGATCTCTATGTTTTAAACATACTTGATCTATGATTTGTGTTTGACATGTTATATACTTTCACTCTATACATGTGTGATGTTTACATACTTTCAATCTATGTGTTTAATATATATATGTTTGATTCTATGAATGATGTTTGACATGCTATATACTTGAGACCTATGTTTGATGATCTTACTTATATTTACATTCGACATGTACTTTATATTTAATGTTGATGATCTAAGTTAAATATATTTGATGGCCTAAGTTATATTATGTTTGACATTTAGATGATATAAATGTTGGAAAATACAATTGAAGAAATTGTTATATTGTCATTGATGTCAAACCTTAACTTGTGAGATAGTTGTTATCTAGTAGAGTACCATATCGTTTGATTGATGAAGAGGATTTGAAAAGAGGAGATAACAAGAGAACCTAGGGAAAGGTTGAGTTATGTGATATTACAATGGGTACTTGATTAGTTGACACATTGACAAGGTAATGTGTTGTTTAAATCTTTAACACTAAGTGAAGAAGTCAATAGATTTGAAGCATAGGCTTAACCGAGAAAAAGAGAAGAAATTCAGTTTAAGCCGAGTGATGCTAGTGTCCACTGAGGGCCAATATAAGCCAAGTAAATTTTAGTGTAGACCGAGCACCAGTAATTGTTGAGTATCAGAGAATTAACCAAGAAAAGAATTAACCAAGAAAAGATAGTGTTTTTCAAGTAGAACAGTTTTAGCGATGACCGAGTAGATGAACACAATATTGGCCGAGTGTCGGTAAATTACAACTTGTGAAGGAATTGAGAATCCCAACTGACATAGTTTAATTCTTAGGATATGTAAAACGTGTTGACATTAAAGATCAATGATCGAAGCATCTAATGCATGATAAACCATTTTCTTATGGATTCAAGGAGAATTTTGGAGAAGTATCTAGAAGGATAAGGAGGAGAACAAAATGGTGGAAGGATTCGATGAATCTAACCTAAACCTAAGATATATGAAAGATATTAAGCGGAAAAAGATTAATCTACCTAATCAAGGAGGTATAAGGATGACCAAATTGTGGTTTATGTAGAGTGAGATGGAAAGAGGTTGATGTTATTGAATTGTGAATCTAATAAGAAGGCTATGAAGAGCTGAACAGAGTTGAGGTGATTTCTTGAAGGGATTTATGAGTAGATCAGAGATGGAGATGGTAATGAAGGTCAGTTGGTAAATCAACATATAAGCATATTGGATCTATATTTGCAAAGTGAGTTGTATATTTTAGGTCAGAACCTATTGGTACTTTCAAACCATTGTATCAATTAAAATCTTTTAATCAAGGTTGACCTAATAGTCATATTATAAATACTTTAATCAAGGTGAAATTCTAATGGAATGTTCTTAAGCCCTCTAACCAGGCCACTCTTAAAAAGGTCATTAAATCCTTTAATAGGGTCACACATAACAGTGTGTATTGTAAACCTTTAACAAGGTTGGCTTCTCACAAAGCTCACTTCAGAAGAGTGAAAATTTGGTAGCATGTTACTGGTGGTTTTTCCCATATTGGGTTTCCATGTTAAATCTTAGTGTCATACTTGCGTGAATGTTTTGATGTGTTATGTTGTTGAAAGTTTTATATTCTGCAAGTTGATTACTTTTAGACAGTGGACTGAAAGTTTTATGTTACTGATATATTCTATAGAGACTGAGTGAATTGCTGAATATATCTAAGTTTGTTGAAGAGTTTAAATGTTGAATTGGTACATCTGGACCTGAGGATAACTGATTTGACCCCCCTCTCAGTTATTCTAAAATCATTTTAACAATAAAGCATCCCCTTTTAAGATATAGTCAAGTAGTAAACAACAATAATTTGACTAGACTTTTTAAAAACATGTTTCCTAATGTAATCAACTATAAAAATAAAGTATCCTAATTAAGTATTGCAACATGCATGATACACATTCATATTCTAGCTAGATAAGCATCCACATGACCTAATTAATCAACTAGATAAAAATAAAGTATTGCAACATGCATGATACATATTCATATTCGTGGATAAGTAATAAATCATATCCTTAAGAAATTTTTGAGATATTACAAATTTTAGAAAATTGCTCCATTCACTACAAACATTGGTAGGAAATAATGGAGCTCACCTGTGACAAATTTAGAATAGATCATATTTTATGCATGATTTATTCCACATCAAGTGGTTCATATTTCTCCTAGATAACATTTAATATTCTCCCATGGTCATCAGTATCAAGTCTCCACTTACAAATGCCACATCCTATCACTGGATGAAGAGATATGATAGTGGAAATTACAAGATGGCTATATTGACAAACCTTTTTCTTAGGTTGATAATCAATAAAATGAATCCCATGTTTAAGTATTTTTATTTCCTTCAAATATGTTCCTTGTTTAACAATTGAACGTGCACAGACAAGTTCAACAACATATATATGTTAGGAATAATAGTCCACCAATACAACTGAGAGGGGGGTGAAATAGTTGTATGACAGATTATTAAAATTTAAACTTTAAATAGAAGCAATATCAAATCAAATGAACACAATGAATGCCAACACAATAACACAATATTTTTTGTCGAGGAAACCCTGTTAAAGGTAAAACCCTAGTTGGAATTAACACCCACTAATGATGTACTGAGAGTATAGTATATTTGTTAGAAGATCTATCCCTGTTATGAGTTGATTAAAACATTATAGTACATAATCCTTGTTAGAGGAAAGACCCTGTTAGGAGTCAAGAAAAGAGGTGGGATCACTGCCTAGGCTCACTTCCCAAAGAAGGTTATATCCACCTTCAGAACTCACTATTCACAACACAAGTTTATATGAAGAAATACACAATCTTTGAACTATCCAACAACAACTATCTTTGCTTGATCAGTTCCAATGAAGTACACAAGTTATCCTCTGCTCTACAGCCAACTGACACAAGCTCACAACTTCCACAATCTTCTTTTACATCACATGCATTCTCTCCATATCTTTTCAAAAGAAAAGATCTTACATATATACCCTATTACAAAATAAATGATCAGATTGGCCAATTAGGATTTCCTATTAGGATCTTCACAGAGTGGCCTTGTTGGAGGGCTTCAAACACTCTTTAAAATGTTAACTTTTACAAAGATTTTACAATAAGACTGTTAAGTCCACTCGGTTAATAGATTTCTCTGTTACAAATGTTAATAAGAAACAATAAATAATTTGACCTATAAATCTGCAACAATCTTTGCATAACTACATCATTTGTGCACTCTTTTATCTTCACTTCAATCCTTCACTTTCCACTGGCTTCAACACTTCATCAGATCGTTCTTTCTGACTCAAAATCTATCTTTTTCTTCTTCACTACATCAGTCAGTGACTTATCAACTCTTCAATTTCGCTAGCCATTTGCTCGTACAAATTCATCCTTTATGTAGATTTTTTTGTTGCTTAATCTTCTCTATTACATTTTCCTTTGGTTAATCTCAACCATAAAATTCATTATACCTTGAATCTAGATCTCAGTAACATGTTTTCTTATCACCTAGGAACTTTAACTTTCTTGAAATGTGTTCCTTCTATTTTAACCGTTTAGATCTAAATCATAGATCATCACCTTGAATTTTCTTGATTTTAGATTTCATAAATAACTTTTCTTATCATCACGATCTTCTAGATCATCATAACTAATCATTAAATGTTATTCTAATCCTTGTATTTAATTCTTGTATCCAGCTCAGTGGATAACTCTGAATTTCAGTTAACTTCGCTCGATGCCTAAAACTTTCAGTTTGGTGCCTTGCATTCCTTTTCCTTTACCAAAACTTGCCTTCTTTACCTTTTACCTTAACCGGGTGACTTTTCCTGCTCGGTAACCAAAACTCTTTTTCTTACTGACTTGACAAATCTTCATTACCACACTTTACTGACTTGATATAATCATATATGTTAGGTAGAAAACAATTATATCAACATAACCTTAACATTGTCTGATCTGTATCAGTTGACCAATTAAGTTCTTCATCTTCATAATATTTCACATCTTCATCTTCTTAACTCATTCACACTTATATTATACTATGAATGATATGACAACACAATATAAACTAGAAATCGATTGCTTTACATCAATGACAAGACAATAACTGATCTAACTTTTCTACTATCTTGAATTCCTCTGATCTTGGTTGGTCTTCATCATCATCACCATTAGTTATAGTAACACACGATATTCTTGAACCACCTCCATTAAATCCAATTTAACATCTCAAAATTCCAAAAAGAATTTATAGCAAACCCATGCAAACTAGGAGCTTTGCCCTTATGCATCTTGAAAACATCTTCTAATTCAGACAAAGAGATCGAACAAATGAGAGATTCATTTGCCTCATTGGTGACTAAAGAGGGAATACATGCAAGAATCATATTCTCATCATCTTCAGGAGGAGGAAAATACTCAATAAAGAAAGAATAACAATATTGTGTAGCCTCATGAGAAAATGCCTACGGAGAAGATGACTAAATTCCTTTTGAATTAACCAAATAATTATGACAGGCTTGCATGAAAAAAATTGTGTTCTTGTCACCTTTCTAAAGCCAATAAATCTAAGTATTTTGCTTCCAAAAAATCTCCTCACAAAGTTCCCACTCCTTCAACTCCCTCACAACTATTAGAAAAATGGTGTGTTGTACACCTTATATAATAATACATATTACTGTAATATTTTATTTTTTTATGAAAATGTTGCACCTAAGAGTACTTAGATGGACGTGCAACATGTAGAGATTCCTTGGGAATATTCTCAAAGTCATTTTATGAGTTGTATTGTAACATTGTAATATTATGTGATGTAATTATTTAATATTGGGGAAATAAAATAAATAAACTACCCAATATTGAATGTGGATCAACGAAGTTTGATAGCACATGATTTATGTAATACCACTTAGTGGTTTTGTGGGAGCTTATTTTTATAAAAGCAACCACAAGGGTAGTTGTTGAGTTTAGCTAAGTTAGTATTTGTGGAGGTAGGAAGTATGGGATGGGATGTGAGGTTGTTTGTTTGTTCACATGGAATTCTTGTTTATGGCTCGGGCTTCGATGGCTTTCAAGGTATATTGTAATGGATACATTGTTGAATGATACATAGATAATGGATGTTTTTGGAGGTTGAGATTTTCCCCTTATGAGAGTTTTTCTAGGATATATCTTGTATCACTTTTTTGTGGGTATGTTGTTTATTCTCTTTCATATGGATTCAAAGTACTTTTATGGTAAAGTTATCATGTGGGTTATGTGAAAATTATCATAATGTTGGGTGCAAGTTTCCTTACAAGTGGTATCAGAGTTATGGTATTGGTTGTATACCCCTAGATGTGAATCCATGAGAATGCATGAAAGAATAATAAAACAAGAAATATATATAGATTTTGTAGGTTGTTTATATTGTAGATCCAAGAGCTTTTAGTGTTTTGTTATGATGGGTTGTTTGCATATTTGGGGCATAAGAAATTGTTGGTCAAAAGAGTTTTTTTGGATATTAATTTAAAAGAGGATTTTTTGGGGGAGTTTGTAGAAATGACCTCATGTGAATAAACAAACCTAACCATTAAACTCAAGTTGACCTTTCAATATATTTTGATATATAATTTACCCATGGTGAAAGTTGAATCTAATGTGAAAAAAAATTAGTCGGACGACTTGATAGTTGTCAATTTTAATCAAATGTTTATAGAATTAAAAACTAAACAATTATCCTAGTAGACCTACAAAATAAAAAATTATATATATATATATATATATATATATATATATATATATATATATATATATATATATATATATATATATATATATATATATATATATATATATATATATATATATATATATATATATATATATATATATATATATATATATGCTTTTAGGGTAGTGGCTATCCAGCCACAAAAATTGTTTATTTTATATAATTTTTTGAAAACTTTTGAAAAAAAAGGTGTTTCCCCTTCGATTGGTTAACAATTTTCATGGTTGCATAACCGCTTCCTGCTTTTAGAAGTTTAGTCGTTGACGCTGGTAGCATTTGCGCATAAATATCTACGATGATTGCAGAAACAACTAACATGTCCCATAGCCAATTGTCGGCGATTTTGTAAATTATAAATTGTGAAAAATCTATCACAGTCACTGATTATTAATATCCTATCTTATAAAGATTATTTAATTGCTGAAAATATTAATTCACTACTAACATTGAAAAATAACACAACTGCAACTTCATCAAATAAAAATACGGAAAGAAACATGCAACACATAAACACAATATTTTTGGACAAATTGTCCCTAGAAAAACCCCACAAGGAAAACTAGTACTGCAGATGAGAAATATTTTAATCTTCAGTAAATTAAGAGATACAAAAACTCCCTGCCTCTTATTGACAGAGCTCCATCAACCTCCCAATTTCTCCTGCTGATATTCCTCCACTGCTATCTCCCACTGCTATCACTGCGCTCTTGTTAACATTGCAAGACTATTTGTTATTACTGCAAATTCATTTGCTATCACTGCAAATGCTTCTTCAACTTGTGTCAGTTGTTGTGTTGTGTTTTTTTCCAAATGCCCCTAGACCCCCTTTTATACTACCCTCATTGGAAAACCAACGACCAAGATCAATTCTCAATCAATAGCTGAGATAAATACACAACCCAACAACCAATAATAAAATAGGTTGCAAGTTGTCCCCTAGGGGAATCAAACAATGCATTAAATAATTGTATCCACACTAAATTCTAGACAACAATTATTTAATATTGTTTAGAAAATGGACCAACAAATGTCCAAGCTAACTAACTAACATAAATGCCAAATATGACCTTGCTTATAGTCAGTTTGTCTTGGACTTGAAATTTGTGTGTCTCAAGAAATTAAGTCACAATATAGGGAAGGTCTCAATGGTGTGGGAATGCAACATAAAATTGTTCATTTATGCATTCAACACCATCATCCCACTTGCATTTTAGTCCATATTGTGTAAGAAAGCTATCTTGTGCTTGCGCTGCCATGCAAATTTTCTACATCCCCAAATTTTTCCGTGATAAATAATTGTAAAGTTACTAGCAAATGCACTTTGGCGTGCAATGGGTATGCCTAAGTTTGATGTTGGGAACAAGTATTCCATTAATATTCCCTTTATTTGAGCTGTTTAATTTGGGACGCGGCTATCCTCGAGACATAATGCACCATTGACCAAATTTGAAAAATCCAAAAACACAACAGATTTTTGTGAACTTTTCAGCATCTATTCTTCATGATCAGCATGTTTTGAATCGAAAACATCTAAAAATTTTCGAAGAAAAATGGGTGCATTTTGTGGGAGCATAGCCGTGGCCGTTTATTTGGAGGACCATTTACTTGTATTTTTTTTATAACAATATACTTGTATTTTTTTATAATAATAGGCTTAATTTTCTTGAAAGGCTTTGATTATGGCCAACTGCTTTTTGGAGATCTGGGGATCTGCAATCACAACAACTTCTTGTTCGAACTGTGAATGGAAAAAAAAAAAGCCATTTCGGGATAGCGCTACTTTATTTCACCTGTATGTAACTTTAGGGCAATGGCTAAAAGTGCAAAAATTTGCACCTCGTTCCTCGTGTCCTTGCCGTTGCCGTTACCTTCCCCCGTCAGCCCAGTCTCCCGCCCGTATCCTTGGATTAAGCACCGCTGACCGTATTCCTACAGAATCGTATTGCTGCAGATATCCTTGGACAGCACGACCGGGACTATCATTTTAATTAAAATTTACTTTTACTTAAAAAATGCAGTGCCATCTTTACGGTATTCGCTAAATCGTAAATTAAAACTAAAATACAAGGGAAGTTTGAAAAGGTAAGGGAAGTTTGAAAAGGTAAACGATGGGGCTGGATTTTTTTAAAAATTAAAATTAATCTTTTACCAAGGGATACTTAGTATTTTTTAAAATTCTGTTTGAAATAATTTATTAATTTATAAATTAATTATTAAAGATATAGTAACTAGTTAATTTTACTATTAAAAATTAATATATGTTAATTAATTAACATATCTTTAGTAATTAATTTATAGATTAATAAATTAATTATTAAAGATATATAATTTAGTTAATTTTACTATTAAAAAATTAATATACATGTTCAATATATATATGCAAATATATATTTATAATTAAAAAAATTTAAATTTAAATATTTTAAAATCTTAAATACTATATGTATATATTCATATATCAATATATAAGATTGAAAATACATCATTGTGAATCATAAATATGTACAATTAAACATTTCTATACAAAGCAAAATACCAAAATGTTAAGAAATAATTAATTAAAATATTAAAACTTAAAAATATTTTTTAAAATAATAGTAAAAAATATTATATATAAAATTCTTTCCATAAGAACAAAATAAACTTAAAAATTACAAAAGCTTGAATATAATATAAATTTATAGTAATTTAATAAATATATTTATATTAATTTTATAAATAAAAAAATCTATAAATATAAATATATTTATATTTATTAATATTTATTAACATATAACATGTGAGGGCATAAAATTGTGAGCTTTTAATTGTATGGATTGAAGAATGAAAACGAGACATTGATGAAATGTTGCACCATACCAAAGAAAACTTTTATTAGCCACAATTCTTAGAATTCAAAAGAATAGAATTCCAACAATCTATTTTAGAGGGACACAAATAATAATATACCACTAATTAAGTCTTTCTCTCCTCCCTACCCTAATGGCATCATGAAGCCTTCGGGACTCTAGCCATATTCCCGAGTAAGAACATTTATTATTAATTATAAATATAAATATAAATACATTTATAGATTTTTTATTTATATTATTAATATAAATATATTTATTAAATTACTATAAATTTATATTATATGCAAGTTTTTGTGATTTTTAAGTTTATATATGTTCTTATAAAAAAATTTATATATAATATTTTCTATTATTTTTTTTTTTTAAGGAAATTTATATTATTAATATTTTAATTAATTACTTCTTATAAATTAACATTTTGATAAAAATATATATAAATTGATAAGAACATATATAAATTAATTTATAAGAAGTAATTAATTAAAATATTAATAATATAAATTTCCTTAAAAATAATAATAATAGAAAATATTATATATAAATTTTATTATTATTATTATTATTAATAAATAATAATATAAATGTATTTAAATTTCAAATCGCTCTTTTTATCTATTTAGATTCATTTGGGAAAAGAGTTATTTAAAGATTATTAAAATATATATTTACAAAATTTTAATAATAAGTTATTTATTAAAATTAATATTTATTCATTTATTTATTTAAGTCTTATGTGAAATTTCAAAGTATTCCCAAATTTTTACTATTTGAATCTTATGTAAAAATTTCAAATCGCATTATTATTATTTGCTTATATTTTTTTAAAAAGTTACATAATGACACTATTTAAATATTTTTTAACATATATTTTACAAATCTTAAATTATATAATATAATATAAATATTATTAAAATAAGTAAAATATTATAAAAGATCAATAAAATTTAAACATTTAAATATTATTTAAAAAACTAAATACAGAATTTAATATTCTATATTTTATTTATTATTATTGTAATATGAGTATTATATATTTATAAAAATCGTTAAAATAAAATCGTTAAATTCATATTCTTGTCAAATCGGTACTTACTGCATTCTTATCAGATATGGTTGGAGGAGTACAGGTACCGTCTTAACGGACGGCTTTAACAGACGGTAAAGGTACGGGGAACGAGGTGCAAATCCTCGCACCTTTAGCCATTGCTTAACTTTAGTATCAATGTACATTGTACCCACAAAAGTTTTCAAGGACACGAGAGCTATTGTCAAAGGGAGTTAACGCCATGAACAGTGGAGGGCGGAAAAGCAAAATGAATGGACAAGATGATTTGGATCGTCTTGCAGGCTCTGAGGATGATTGTCAATCGTTGATCACCAATATCAGGTCGGCCTTCTCAGATATGAAACCCCTTCGCAATGAGTCTGTTGCAGTCTATTTCATGTTCGATATTGCAAAATGCATTGGAGAAAGATGGGGAGGACAGTCTTGTGGTGAGCTGCAATATGTCGCGTCCTCTCAGATTGTCTACGCATGAGGTATCCACAGCTTTATTCAATCCGGACCTTTTAAACTCCATTCACCGTTTTGCTTGTCAGCGTTTTCAGGAGATTGGTAAAGGATCGGGAATGCTGATCAAGACGTTCTATGAGCTTGAGCCGTTCTGCAGCTCAGAATCGCTGCAAGAAAGAGATTCAATCTGGAGACCATCACAGCGCCAGATCTAGGAAAGATAACGTATGGAAGACGTATTGCGCGACTATGGAAGACATAAATGACGGTGACGGAAAAAATGAAAAAGACAAAAAGAAGTAATGAACGCTGTCAAATCAAAATCGATTGATTGATGCTGGAAATCTGATGAAGAGGAATAACAAGAGTTTGCCATTACCATTACCACAATGAAAGCTTCCTTGATCACGTTACCCATTTGGGCATATTGAATGCTTTCTTGATGCAAAAGTTCATTGCTGTCACTGAAAGATTTCTTGCTCACATACCCCTTTGATTACAGGTTCATTGAATTCTCTCTTGCTACTAGTTTGTCATGGATTCAATCAATTTTGCTTCATCGATATACTCTGTAGCTGCAGGACTTCTCTTCCTGACAACCATCATTTTCCTGAAGAAGAAGAGTAAGAAGAGTTTGTCATTACCATTACCACCAGGTCCTCCTGGATGGCCTTTCATTGGGAACCTCCCTCAGCTTGGGGACAAACCCCACCGATCTCTTCTCCACCTTGCACAGAAATATGGGCCTCTCATGACCATCAAATTGGGCATGCAGACAACATTGATTGTTTCATCTCCATCCATTGCAAGAGAAGTACTAAAGAACAATGACCAGAACTTCTCAAGCAGGACAATCAGTACAGCTGCTAGGGCATTATACTACCAAGGCACAAGTCTGATATGGAGTCCTAATGGTCCTCATTGGCGCTTCCTTAGAAAGATCTGCAATACAGAGATTTTTAGTGCCAAAAGGCTGGATGCTCTGCAGCATTTGAGAAGAGACGAGGTATTTAGGACCATTGATTGCATATTGGAGGATTGTAAAGAGGGGAATAGTGTGAAGATTGGTGAAAGGGCTTTTATGCTTTCTCTTAGCCTTGTGGGTCAGATGGTTTGTGGCAAAGAACTGTTTGAGCCAGGCTCTGCACAAGCTGCAGAGTTTAAGGGCATGGTAAAGGAAGCCCTCAAGTTGACAGGGGTTCCGACTTTATCTGACCTTTTTCCTTTTCTGGCGAGGTTTGATCTTCAGGGTATGAATAGTAAAACTAAGATTTTGGCCCAGCGTTTTGATAACATCTTTAACAGAATTATTGAGGATCGACTAGCACAGAGGAGTGATACACAGTATCACAGCCATGGAGTGAAGGATTTTCTGGATGTAATGTTGGATTTGAGAGAAGACGGTACACAACTTAGTTTGGAGAACATCAAAGCACTGCTGATGGTAAGCTGTATTTCTTAGATTAATTTTGCGTTAATGAAAATGTCAACCTTACACTATAGTTTTTTAGTTTTTAAGTTTTTTTATATATATTATTAATTATATTATCATATTGTTTTCGAGTTAAATTAATTGATCTATGTTTTATGAGTAGTAGCTTACAAGAACTCATTTCTAATAAGAATGAATGGACAATTGTATTTTTTTATTACAGATGAATTCTTATGAATCATTAGTCATAAAATACAGATCAATAAAATTTGATTCAATAAGTTTTGATTCAAAAACTATACAATTGAAATCTGATAGTAATTTTTTGTTATAAAAAATATATCCTATTTATCAATATATTATTTTCAAATTTTCCACCATATATCTGATTTCTCAATAATTGTAACTATATAAATTATGTAACATCCTAATGTGTACTTATTTGGCTGGCTTAAGTGTAGGAGTTCAGAAAAACAGGCATCACCCTGCTTTTTATTCAAAAGTTGTTAAGAAAAGGTTGGAGCCTCTGGCTTATTTCTTGAGGAGATGGAACTCCTCAGATAAGATTCTTTCATACATGACATCTCATGTTCCATTGATCTGAGCAAAGTCATCCAAAGGTCTAAAGATATTGTGTCTTTGCAATTTTTTTAAGTATATGTAGCAAATATATTTTAAAAAAAACTGGTTATACATAAAAAGTTATGGAAGATTTCGAATACAACAGTTTTAAAAAATCTGGAAATTGAATTTGACGGAAGACTACCAGAACTAGAAGAGGAACGCTCTGAGCTCAATAGACAAAACCCTTGTGATCATGAAGAGTAAACATTTGAGTGTGAAAAAAACAAAAATTAAACATATTGTGAGTGTAAAGAAAACAAAAATTGAGAATAATAAAATTGTCACGAAAGACATTCAAAAATCAAACATCAACAAGGGTACATACTTCAACCATCAGACAGTACAACTTTCTTAATTCACATGCAATCCAAAAATGAAAGGAGACCTCCAGATTAGAGCCTTCAAGCTACTAGATTTGTGGGCTACCAAAGACAAGGCATGTGAACCATTCTGTACAATGTCACCTAGCCACAAGCCAACACGTACACAGTGAAGAAATTGAAATTGTTCGCCTCTCATTTTCTGTCAAGTATTTCAACAAATATTTGAATAAAAGAACAAATATTTGAATAAAGGAAAAGAAAAGACTGCGGGGAAAAATGATGGTAGCCAATAGAAAAATGAAACCAAAAACTTAGAATTTCACTTTAATACGAATTACCTCAGCCCATAGGTTAAGCAAATAGTGGGTTAGTCTCCTGCCTTAACCACAGGGACTAATAAGAAAAATATATACTAAAAATTAATTAAAATCTTTTTCTTAACAATAACAGTCCTTTTTTCAGTTTGAAGACTTAAACACCTAAATTCTAATGAATTAAAAAAATATTAGATAGTAGTTGTCTAATGAATTAATTAGCTATTGGTCATAAAGTTCAATACTTTCTAAAGTTTTTACTGTTCAATCTGGACATTTTTATCTTACTAAATAGCATATCGTTTTTCCTCCCTCTGTTACGCCATGTTTTTTTTATATTTGATTATGATGACATTCTATATTGCACCAATGCTTTGGAACTTGCTTCAACCAATCTAGCACTATTTCCCTTTTATCATAGTGACCATTTCACTGCTATTATGTCTTTGCTTTTGAGATTGATTGCGCTTTCATTTTTTAGACTTTGGATGAGAATGGACTCCATAGGATTTTCCATAACCACTACTTTCTATATACTGTTACTATTCTAAAATCTTGCTTCAAACCTTCTTCATGAGTGTATACCTCTGTGCTTGGTGTATATCACTTTTTTTTACTGTCTTTGCACTGTTTTCATGACTGTACTGTATTTAAAGAGCTGAATTTTTGGATTTGATTGTGTGAATTTTTAGTATCAACGTTTCGGATCACACTCTGTGATCCATCATCAGGATATGAAAGAGCCAAGAATAATATTAAAAATGTAGATTTAGCTACTCACAAGAGAAACATAAAGAGAAAAGGGGGAAGAGAAGACACGCCAATCAATAAGAAAAGACCTGTAAGAAAGAAAAGCAATTAAAAATACAAAATTAATGTATTTGTTTTTTTTGCTGATCTATTCATTGTAGTTGTAGCATTGGTTTTTTGCATCAATGATTCACTGTTAAGGACTCTGCCTCTGAGTATAATGACTGTCATTACCTCGTCTTGAGTTAAACTACTATCATGCACTGTCTTCGTCTTGCATATAACCATTTGGTTGTGACATTGCTTTTTATGAATATAATTCCTTCATGACAGGGTTTCCACTGCAACTCTATTCTTTCCCATGTCTGATCACTGCTTCTGACAGTCATTCTTGTGGATATGTGTTCCTCATACCGAGGGTTTGTTGCTCTTTTTTAAGAAAATGTTATTGACCTCTTTTGATTAAACAAGTTCAAGCACATACTCATGACTCATGACACACACTTTCTCCTGCTCTCCCACCTTAGGCAGGGACTCCAGTTGCGCGCAACACTTGTTTCATGAGATTTCTCTTTCAAAGTAGGTTTGAAGCTCTATTACTTTCAAGAAGTGCACAAATTTCTTCTGATATGGCTAAAATTTCAAATGCAGGGATACGTTGTCACACAACAGTTTTATATAATGGTTAAATTTCTTTTGAATTCTTTTTCTTCGCAAGAATATGTTGTTACATGTAGGGAGTTGAGCTGATTATTATCCAAGGGGATTCGATCGTGCCACTCAGCTCTAATATTATTTGTAGGGAGTTGAATTGGCTTCTTTTTTCAAAAGGAACATCTGTTTAGAAAACAACTACTATTTCAGTTAAGAATCTTACAGGAGGCTGTTAAGCCATATCATGAATCCAGAAATAAGATGAGCACATTCAAACACTACATAACAATTTTACAATGATAAATTTCTTGAATCTCAAACACTTACATTAATATTTCCAAAAAAATTTCCAAGAAATAATCAAATGAACAGTTAATTAGACCTCACCCACTTAAAAAACAGAAATTCTTCTAAACATAATAGGCCCTCTTATGATGCCACTAGATTAATTCCAAACATTTTCTACTATTCCTTATTAAAACCTGGAGAGATATTTATAGATGGAATCACATTCCTACTTCATATTTCTTGATCAACTTTAAGCATCTTAATGTGATCCCTATCATTAGTTTAAGCATTGTATTAAAGGTCAGTCTACTCATTAGTTGGAGCATGGTATTAAAGGTAGCCTTGGAAAATTGAATTAAAGGTCAGTCTACTTACGACTACCACTTTAGCTTTGTATACCACAGTGTTTCAATATCTCTCTACTATCTCTATCTGTCAACTATTTCGATAATGTGATTCTAAATATTAATACAAAACTAACAGACATTAACAACAGTACCAACATTCTTGTTTTGGCAGGACATGTTTACTGCAGGGACAGACACAATTTCAGCAACAATTGAATGGACGATGGCAGAGCTTTCGAGAAAACCAGCACTGATGAGAAAAGCTCAAGCAGAGCTTGATGATGTTGTGGGTGTGGAGAGAAGAATGGAAGAGGCAGACATAGCAAATCTTCCATATCTCCGAGCAGTTGTGAAGGAAGTGTTTAGATTACACCCTGCAGCACCATTCATCTTTAGAAGAGCAGACAATTCTTGTGAGATTGGTGGGTTTCTAGTTCCAGAGAATACCCAAGTGCTTGTGAATGTATGGAGTATTGGGAGAGACCCCAAAGTATGGAAAGATCCCTTAAATTTCAATCCAGGTAGGTTTCTGGAATTTGACATTGATTACAAAGGCCAGGATTTTGAATCGATACCATTTGGAGCAGGAAGAAGGATATGCATTGGGCTTCCATTGGCTCAGAGAATGGTTCATTTGGTGGTGGGATCACTGCTTCAAGCCTTGAATTGGTCCGTCCCAATGGACAATGAGGTGAGTATTGATATGTCTGAGACATTTGGTATGACATTAATGAAAGCTGTGCCACTTAGTGTTATTCCTACCAAGAGGAATATCATCAAGTTTTAGTGTTAAAAAGCACAGAAATTCTGTGTTCAGGTTTAATCCTTTTGGTCTTCAGAAGCCTGGTAAAAAATATTCAAATTAGAATGCTGGATTATAAATGTTTAGAGGACTATTTTATTTTACTAGCAGCTGGTTTATCTAAACAGAAATTTGGATTATCTGTATTTTGTTTTTAAATTTGATTATGTGAATGTTTTTTGTAGATCATATTTGGTGATATATCATTTTTTCCTCATGTTATCTGTTATTCTGATGATGGATCACAGAATGTGATGGGAAACATTAATATAAAAAATCACTCACACAATCCAATTCAGAAACAAAGTACAGATTATCTTATAGATTTATATATAAAATGTTAAAATGTATGTTTAGGATTTAAGATTATCTTTAGAATTATCTAACTGTTAGATCAGTTAGTAGATAAAGATACGGTTGTGTAGTTGCCTTTGCACTTTTCTTTATTTTAAATAAATAAGATTATGTAAAAACATTTATGTATTTATGTGTTGAAAGGACAAAAATAAAAATGAATCAACTCAAATTCAATATGAAAAAATTATTTTTTTAATTGAAAACAGGTTCATGTTTTCTTCTATAGTAAAAATTAAAAACAAATCAAATCTAATATGAAATTAAATTAAATCTGTTGAATAGAAATGTTTACTATTAGCTTTTTGTTTTCCTTTCACTAGTGTGCTCTTGCTATTGTAGATTAGGCCTATGGATGTAATTAATAGCAATTACATGAAAGGAGACTAAATTGGGTCTTCTTTTTAATTTTTTTAATAAAATATATCTAGAAGTGTAGATAAGATATTTTAAAAGTATGTATTTTAATTTTATTTTTCATAATTTTATGTAAAATTTGTGTAAGAGATTACATAATTTTAGATAATAAGTTTTTTTAAAAGTTGTAAGTAAAAGATTAAGATTTTTTTTTGTTATTGAATATTGACTTACTTAAGATTATTGAAGGTACTCATAGTATTTCTCCCTAAGATGTTGACTTTATTAGTAACTAAGAGTTAAAAAAAATGTAAGATTGGTTATTGAACATTATGAAAGTATAATAAATGAATAGATATTACTTAGAAAGCATATTGATGAACCTTTACTTTGCAGAGTAATTAGGTGCCTAATTCATGAATAGTTAAGGTCACATCTATTTCGTTATTTTGGAATTTGATATTAAATATATTGTAGTAACAAGTTCAAAATGTGCTATTTGTAATCTCCAATTTCCAATTCAAAACTGAGAAGGAGAACATGAATTGGAAAATCCTAAAAGAATCTGACTCTAAAGTTGTTCCTCTTTGTCAGAAAACTCTAAAGAATTTGACTGTGATTTTTTTGTCAATACCGATTCATAGTGTGAGACTTTTTTGGCAGCATGTTTCTCCCCTAAAAGACCTATCAACTCAATATATGCTCAAACAAGTTCCAAACCTATAGAATTTAGATTCACATTTTATATACTTAAGTTTTAAAAACTAATAATGAAGAATCTACTCTTTACAACACTTAATACCACAACTAAATTTAACACATTTTCCAATATAAAGACCTTAGTCTCCTCATCAACCTATGTGTCAAAAGAAAATCACAAAATAAATTTTCCTAAAGAAATCTCAAATACTTCCCTTGATAAAAATTTATTAGTACAAAATCAACAAAATTTAACAGTAAAAATGTAATTAATCTAAACTAAGTACTTGCACATTTCACAAAATAAAAGATTTCATACAATATCATTTATTGATAATAAAGTGAAGCTGATTTTTTCATGATAAATAACAATCTAATATTGAATTAGTACGAATGAATACGCCTTACATAAAATAAATTAGCAATAGCAAGAACAAGAAATGCATCTCTAATTTTAAAGAACCTGTAGTAAACATAATCTGCATGAACATTATTCTCAAGAAAAATTTGGTTGGAATGCATGATTTACATAATTTATTTGTTGAAAACTCATCAAAACATTTTACCATATTCCTACAAAAGTTACATATATCTAGAATGAGATTTAGATCTACACTTGCGTCACTCAAGTCCTTTTGTCTTTTCTCTTTCTATCTTTCACAAATATATGGGACGTCCTTAATAAATAAAAGATTATTTTTTCACATCTCTTCAAAAAATAATGATAGCATCACCTCATCCTTTTTAAAGTTGGTGCTAGTTCTCCCAATATCCATAACAATTTGGTGCCATGAATTTGGTAAAGAAAAGAATAATGTCATACATTGTTCCCCTTACTCTATCTCTACTCCAACATATTACAAAGTGGGTCATGGTAATATTGAAAGCATTTAGATGTTAAGATATAGATTCATCATCCTCCATCTTAAGGATGTATCTTATTTCTTCGGATTTTTTTAGTAACAATTTATCTTGATAAATCTCACTTAGCTTTTTACAAATATTTACTACAAGACTAGAATTTCATTCAAATTCAACAATACTAAATTATTCAAAAATTGTCTAATGAGACCCTTAGGTATTTGGTCTAATATGTTCTAGTTTTCTTATTTTATTGTAGCAAGGATGCATCTAAATATTGCAGCCCATATACTGTATCTTTAAGTACCTACAAACTTCTCCATCTTTATTCGTGATGTGATTGGCCAAACAAGTTGCACTAGTCAAAATGGAGGATGGGTCTTATGGCTCAAATTCTAGCGGTCTAGTCTAGTTTCCTTAGGCTTATGATTGGTACCTTTTGTGGGTTTCCTTGTATCTATTTTTATGTTATTCTAAATGGTCACTAGTTAAGGTCACATCTATTTTATTATTGACCAAAAGGAAAAACTAACTTAAACATGTATATAGATTTAGTTTTTAATAAAAAAAATTGTCATTTTTATTTTTGATCGGCAAGCTTTGAGATTTTCAGCCTGAATGGAGGGGGGTCACTAGGGACCTCCTTCCCAATTAATATAATCAACTAAGAAGCCACTTAAAATCCACTTAACTCAAATCAACTTAGAGGGCACAATAGAAATCTAAGAGCCACCACTTGGAATTTCAACACATATGTCACTTTAGAAATTTGAATATAGAATTTCATCTTGAAAACCTTATAACTCTACCATTGAAAACAACCTCATTGACAGTAATAAGACTGACTTTTTTTTTTTGATGAATAGAGGCCTTTCCATTAAATTATAATATAAAAGTACACTATTCACAAAAAAGGATTGGAGAATACAAGATCCCACAAAAGTTAGATGGCCAAAGCCGAAAACATCAGCTATTATAAAAAAAACACATAAACAACAACTTCCATCTTCATTCTATACATTTATCTTTCTATTATCTCCCACAAGAAATCTGCAGCAAATCCAATTAGTCAAGAGTGTATTGGTAAACAGTGGCAATCATTTTTCTAGTATATATGAAGCTATGTTGCCAAAAATACGACAGGAGAAGTTGTTTCATGTTTTAACGACCGAAACAAGTTTTCCATTGCGAACAAAAACTTTCAACATTCCAAAACATTTATAATGCATTGCAGTCAAATCGGTCATTAGAAATTTGAAATGATACTGAGATAGTTGTAACAGTGTTAACATTTAATAATAAAAAGTTAACAAACTCTTTTGCTTGACATTGGCTATGAGGCTGGATATTTGCACCAGTCATACTAGCCCATTCCCATGCCCCCTCTATGTTATATTCATGTCGATCTAGTAGTTTTCGTGCAAATATACAAGTACTTCATAATCCTCAACACTAGTGTTGGCAAGTGATGTCTTGGAGCACTACATATCACTTAAGGGTTGTCATTTATGGCAACACTTATGTTTGGAGTGATTGCATGTTAAGAAGATTGTCACTGGAGTCACAGTCATGAAAATGACTAAGTCCAGAATCAGGAAAATAGGGTACAGTGCTATAGTTTTGATTAGCGATGAAGACATACAAGGTATTGGGACTTACGAAGTTAACTGAAGGTATTTTAGGATGTATACATGCTTTAGTTAAGAGGGCATAAGTTTTGGTTACCAGATTTGTGAGATGCAGTGTTCGAAAGGTATGCAAAGACAGTAAAACAACATAATAGGGTATATGAACAATTGCGAAGATCAAGGAGAGTATAGTGGATATGGTAATGTGCTAAGATTAGTGAATAGAGTATATTGCCAACTCTTTGGTAATATAAGATCATCGACTTCATAATTAACATTTGCATAAGTTATTATTATGTTTTGTATGGCATTTGTGAAGCTAACTTGAAGGCTGATTTTGTATAAGTATAGAGAGCTTTTGTGAAAGCGATAATATGGTTATGTTATGATGATGAAGAAAGATTGTGAATGGAAGAGAAGATATCGGATGCGAGATCACTAAGAGGCCGAGCTACAACTAGAACTATCTAAGCAAGATAAGTGCTTGTATTCTTCACATTTTGAAGAACTCTTTAGAGACACTTTTGATTGTAAGAGCAAGTGTGCTCACCACCTTTAACCAGGTGTTTTGTATACCCCTAACAGGGTTTTGTATTCCTCTAACAAGAAAATATACTATGTAACAATCAGCTCGTAACAGGGCTAGATCTCCTAACATGGATATTATATTTTAGTGCATATTTGTGGGTACCATCCCCACTAGGGTTTTCCCTTAGCCAGGGTTTCCTTGAAAAAAAATCATGGTGTCATGAGTAATGATTTATGATTATATGTTCTTTTCATTTCTGCATTACTTTGGATTGTTTATAATTGTTTGAAGTTAAAAGTTAAAAGTTCTGTAATACTGATTCACCCCCCCTCTCAGTATTACCTAATCCTAACAATTGGTATCAAAGCTATTAGCCCTTAGAGAGAAAGCCTAATAGCTTAAGGGAGATCAGAATGGATTCGAGAGACTTGCAAGAGAACTTCGAGGCTGCACTTGAAGATCTGGATAAAGTGAAGGCTGAGAATGGCGAATTAAAATTAAAATTAAGAAGAACAGATGGTTTCATTAGGAAATTAAGAGAACAACTTGAGATTGCAAAAAGTTAGAGACAAGACCTTATGGAGAAGATCAAAGAAGATTCAAACAGTGACACATCTGACAAAGTGAAGAAGTTGGAGCAAGAAAAAGAACAAATCAATTGCTTGATGCTTAAATAAATTCATCATGAAAAGGATGAAAGAAACAAAGTTGAAGAGTCACTAAAAGAAGCTAATATGAAGATAAGTCAAATGAAGAATGAACTTGACCAATACAAAGATAAATATCAGGAATTGGAAAAATATAATCAGATCATCAAAGGTGAACTCACTTAAGCCAAATTACACATTGAGAAGTTGCACATGAGCAGTGACAAGATTGATGAATAAAGAGCAAGATAAAAGCCTAAAGGAGATATGACTGGAGTTGGATTCAATAAAGCAGAAAGTTCAAAAACTCAAGAAGAAGCAAATGAAACAAAGACTGAAGAGAAACCTACTCATGAAGAACCTAGAGAATAGTTCATACCTTTCACAGGTAGATGTTTCAGATGCAACAAAGTTGGACACATGAAAATTGTTAGGAATAAGGTGTCTCAACCTTGGATAATTCCTATTCTTATTATTTGTTTTGTAAATGTATTTTTTGCAAATAATGTAATTAAGTGTGAGTGTACATGTCTAGTTGGCATGTTGATGTGTCACTCCACTTGATGTGTCAGCATCTTGTGCGTAAGGAGATCATGACTGAAACGGTCATGACGGATTCCTATGACGCGTAAGAACTATTTAAGGAATGTGCTATAACAGGTGTAAGAGCATCTTATGACTTGGGCCTATTTGGGCACCCAAGAAGAAGTGGTTGGTGTGTGTAAGAGAATATGCCAAAAATAGGTTGGTATGACAGATTCTCTTACACTTCTCTTGTGACCGTTATTTTTGGCGGATTCTATGACAAGCTGTCATAGTCTATTCTAGGGATGGACGCCTATTCTTGGGATTGCATGTAACAACTGTGTACATGTGGCTTTGTGCATGGGTCTTGGTGGTTGTGCCTATTTTTGGGTCTAGAGGAGTCTATATATATGATGCTACTCCTATGGGAGAGATATAACAGAAGTTTAAGTCTTGTTGGCTTTGTCTCTCATTTCCTGAAAGAACTTGCATTGCAAGTGTATTGTAATCTTTGTATTGAAAATAATACATTGTGCAGGTTTTGGAGTGCTAGGGTTTTTTTACCGAAAGGTTTTCCCCAGGGTATATCTTTGTGTCATTCTCTATTTTTCTGTATGTATGGTATGTGGTTGCAATATCTTTGTTAAAGTAGTTAACGAATCTGAAATTGTAAGGATTTATAAGAATTTGCACAATACTCTCCTATAGAGATTAGCGTAGGAAGCTGTTTCCGCACCTGAGTTTCCTTACAAGTGGTATCAGAGCTTGATCAACTTTTGATCCTAGTTGTTCGGTAGGGTTTTTTGAGCTGATCTCAAGTTTGAGTGGGAGTTTTTTGCAGAGCATTCTGAATCTTATTTGCAGATTGAGATGGCAAGTTCATCATATGGAAGAATGGAGGTGGAGAAATTTAATGGCACTAATTTCGAGTTGTGGAAACTCAAGATGGAAGACATGTTGGAAGATCGTGACCTATGGGAAGTGACTTCAAGTGCTACAAGACCAACAACTATAGCTCAAGCAGATTAGGATATCAAAGACCGTAAAGCTAAGGGTCTCATAAGACTCTGTTTAACCGATGCATTTCTTCTGAATGTTCTAGATGCGAAAATCGTAAATAGTTTGTGGGAAAGACTTGCGGCCGTGTATCAGGCCAAATCTCTGGTGAACAAGTTGTTCCTAAGGAAGAAGTTGTACTCTCTGGGAATGGAGGAAGGTGGATCCTTAACGAATCATTTAAATGCATTTAATTTGCTGGCTGCACAATTGACATCAGCTGGTGTCAAGTTAGAGGAGGACGATCATTGCTACACACTTTTGTGTTCTTTACCAGATTCATGGGACCATCTTGTGATGGCTCTTAG
The DNA here is from genome assembly GCA_027943335.1 of Chamaecyparis obtusa. Lineage (NCBI taxonomy): Eukaryota > Viridiplantae > Streptophyta > Pinopsida > Cupressales > Cupressaceae > Chamaecyparis > Chamaecyparis obtusa. Next base: position 1,053,667 of record BSBK01000329.1, on the reverse strand, counting down.
AAGTACTTTAGTCACTTTCAAAATGGATGATGTGGTGTCTTCACTGCTATCAGAGGAGATGCGGAGAAAGGCTTCCATTTCAGAAAAAGAAGCCCTTGCTATTCGTGGGAGATCCACTGAAAGAGGGAAGAAAAATGACAATAAGTCTGACAATAAGGGTAGATCCAAATCCCGTGGGAAGTCAAAGACTTCCAATAAGTCCAAGGCAAAATGTTGGAACTGTGATAAATTTGGGCACTTCCGTAAAGACTGGAAAGAGCCGAAGAAGAAGAAGAAAGGTTTAGATTCAGCTTCAGAAAGATCTCAAGAAGATGGTGATGCATTCATCGCAGCTTTGGCAGCCCATGCATCTAATGATGTGTGGTTGGTTGACTCAGGTGCATCTTTTCACATGACCTCTCATTGAAACTGGTTCTCAAAATATGAAGAGTTCGATGGTGGAAAGGTGTACTTGGGTGATGATTCTCACCTAAAGATAGTTGGATGCGGAAGGGTCATTATCAAATTTCCTGATGGATGAGTAAAGGGAATCAATGGAGTTATGCACATTTTGGGTTTGGCACGAAACCTATTATCTGTAAGTATGCTGAATGATGTAGGTGTGCAAGTTGTTTTTTTGAAAGAAGGATGCAAGATGATGAGAGGATCGATAGTGCTTGCAAGGGGTACTAGGAGAGGTACCTTATTTCAGCTAGATGCATGTATTCCTCTATGTAATAGTTCTTCATCCTCACCATCTGAACAAGCAGTGAAGAAGTCTATGGCTATTGGTTTCGATGGTAGTGCAAACACTTTGGAAGGTAAGCTTCCTGCAGAAAAGACAATGTTGTGGCATATGAGATTTGGCCACATTGGTGAAAAGGGTCTCAGAACCCTGAAAAATAAAAATCTCGTTGAGGGGTTAAATGATTGCAATCTCGAGTTTGACTTCTGTGAACATTGTGTCTATGGTAAACAAAATCGTGTTCAGTTTTACTCTAGTTCTCACAAATCTTTTGATGTTTTGGATCTTATTCATTCTGATGTATTTGGTCCTATAAAAGTTCCTTCAATCTCCAAGTTTGTATTTTTTGTATCTTTCATAGATGATTACAGTAGAAGGACGTGGATTTATTTTCTTAAAAGTAAGACACAAGTCTTTATTTGGTTCAAGGAATTTAAAGCTCTTGTAGAGAATCAGACTAGTAAGAAGATTAAGTGTGTGAGAAATGACAATGGTGGTGAGTTTTCCTCAGCAGAGTTTGAACAGTTCTGTAAAGAATGAGGTATCGAGAGGCATAAGACAACTCCTTATACCCCACAGAAAAATGAAGTTGCAGAGAGAATGAACAGGACACTGATGGAGAAGGCTAGGAGTATGCTTAGTGGAGCTGGTTTAGAACAAAGGTTTTGGGCCGAAGCTATGGCCACTGCTTGCTATCTGGTTAACAGATCTCCTACATCATCCCTTGTTGGTAAGACACCCATGGAGGTGTGGTCTGGTAAGAAGCCTTCAATTAGACATCTTCGTGTTTTTAGTTGTGAAGCTTATGCACATGTTCCAAAGGAGAAAAGATCTAAGTTGGAAAACAAAGCTGTTAAATGTATTTTCATCGGATACAGTGCTGGTGTGAAAGGATACAAGCTTTGGGATCCCATGACTAGTAAGGTGTTGTATAGTAGAAATGTTATTTTCAGAGAGCTAACATCTTCTCCTATTGTGCTACAACCAGATGAAAAAGAAAAGGAAAAAGATGTTGTTCAGTTGCCTCCTACCCCTAAGAAGAATGAACAGAGAGACCATGTTGGGCCTAATGATGAGGAGAGCTCTAGCAGCTCTGATAGTTCAGAAGAAGAGGAAGAACAACCTCAACCACAACCCTTGAGGAGATCCACGAGAGAAAGAAAGCAACTAGAAAGGTTTGGTTATTCTATGTTAGATTCCAATTGTGCCTTTGCTTTGATTACTAACATTGATGAGCCTAGATTTGTGAAAGAGGCTTTGGGCATGGAAGATGCAGGTTCCTAGATTGAGGCTATGGATGATGAGATGGCTTCATTGGAGAAAAACAAAACTTGGGACCTTGTACCTTTGCCTAAAGGGAGAAAATCTGTTGGCTATAAATGGGTGTTCAAGAAGAAATTCTGTGCAGATGGCAATGTTGAAAGGTATAAAGCTAGATTGGTTGCAAAGGGGTATTCACGGGTAGAGGGAATAGATTATGGTGAAATATTCTCTCCTATTGCAAATTTGACATCCATTAGATTTTTGTTATCTCTTGCTGCATCATATGATTTAGAGATAGAACAGATGGATGTGAAGACAACTTTCCTTCATGGTGATTTGGAGGAAGAGAATTATATGTCACAGCCTGAGCACTACATTGTTAAAGGTAAAGAATCTTTAGTTTGCAGATTAAAGAAATCTCTATATGGTTTGAAGCAATCTCCTAGGATGTGGTACCTTAAGTTTGATGCCTTTGTGTTGTCAATTGGATTTGTAAGATCAAAATCAGATCATTGTGTTTATTTTAGAGTTGAAAATGATCGCCTTCTTATTGTTGCATTATATGTTGATGATATGTTGCTGTTTGGGAAGGGTAAGGGTATGATTTCTGATTTTAAATCTTAGTTGTCAGCATAGTTTGAGATGAAAGATCTTGGGGCAGCTAGGTACATCTTGGGTATGGAAATTAGTAGAGACAGGTCTAACAGAAAACTTTGGTTGAGTCAGAGTAAGTATGTGAAGTCTGTGTTGGACAGGTTCAGTATGGCAGATTGTAGACCACTATGTGTTCCTATTTCTGTGGGAACAAAGTTATCTGTAGATGATTATCCAAAATCTCCTAGTGAGGTGGAGGACATGAGTAGAGTACCTTATGCTAGTGCAGTTGGCAGTCTTATGTATGCTATGGTCTGTACTAGACCAGACATTGCCCAAGTAGTGGGAGTCCTGAGTCAGTTTATGGCTAATCCTGGATGGGTACATTGGGATGTAGTTAAGCGAGTATTCAAATATTTGAGGGGTACATCAGATTACTCCATATGTTATCATGGTAACTCTTCTGGATATCCGCATTCAGTTTGTATTCGTGGGTTTGTGGATTCTGATTGGGCAGGTGATATTGATAGGAAGAGATCCACAGTGCTTATGTGTTCACTATGTTTGGTGGTGCCATTAGTTGGATGAGTAAGCGACAACCTGTGGTTGCTTTGTCCACTACAAAAGCTGAGTACATGGCTGCTACTCATGCTTGTAAAGAAGCCATTTGGCTTAGAAGGTTGTGTTCTGATGTTGGTGTTGATGCAAAATAGATTACTATTTGGTGTGACAGTCAGAGCGCTATTTGCCTTGAAAAGAATCCAACTTTCCATTCCAGAATGAAGCACATTGATGTACAGTTTCACTTTGTGAGAGATATGGTGGAAGATGGAAAGGTAAATTTGGAGAAGGTAGATACTGTGAAGAATGTTGCAGATGCATTAACAAAACCAATGGGCACTGAGAAGTTCAGATGGTGTTCAGAGTCTATGGGCCTTTTGGCATATAGCGGTTAAAGTTCCTGTTGCTCTTACAAGGTGTTCGACAAGTGGGAGAATGTTAGGAATAAGGTGTCTCAACCTTGGATAATTCCTATTCTTATTATTTGTCTTGTAAATGTATTTTTTGCAAATAATGTAATTAAGTGTGAATGTACATGTCTAGTTGGCATGTTGATGTGTCACTCCACTTGATGTGTCAGCATCTTGTGCGTAAGGAGATCATGACTGAAACGGTCATGACGGATTCCTATGACACGTAAGAACTATTTAAGGAATGTGCTATGACAAGTGTAAGAGCATCTTATGACTTGGGCCTATTTGGGCACCCAAGAAGAAAGTGGTTGGTGTGTGTAAGAGAATATGCCAAAAATAGGTTTGTATGACAGATTCTCTTACACTTCTCTTGTGACCGTTATTTTTGGCGGATTCTATGATAAGCTGTCATAGTCTATTCTAGGGATGGACGCCTATTCTTGGGATTGCATGTAACAACTATGTACATGTGGCTTTGTGCATGGGTCTTGGTGGTTGTGCCTATTTTTGGGTCTAGAGGAGTCTATATATATGATGCTGCTCCTATGGGAGAGATATAACAGAAGTTTAAGTCTTGTTGGCTTTGTCTCTCATTTCCTGAAAGAACTTGCATTGCAAGTGTATTGTAATCTTTGTGTTGAAGATAATACATTGTGCAGGTTTTGGAGTGCTGGGGTTTTTTTTTACCGAAAGGTTTTCCCCAGGGTATATCTTTGTGTCATTCTCTATTTTTCTATATGTATGGTATGTGGTTGCAATATCTTTGTTAAAATAGTTAACGAATCTAAAATTGTAAGGATTTATAAGAATTTGCACAATACTCTCCTATAGAGATTAGCGTAGGAAGCTGTTTCCGCACCTTAGTTTCCTTACAAAAATAGATTGTAGAAGTAAAGGTAACTCTAAGCCCTTTACCAATTACTATTTTAATTGCTATGAATATGGATACAAGAAAGCAGATTGTAGAAAACCTTATCAGTCCAAGTATAAACAAGACTATGTTAGAGAAGAATCAATAGTCAAGATTACATGTCATAAATGTAATAACTTTGGACATACAACAAGGTATTGTAAGTTGCAGACCAACCAAGATAGAAGGACACCACCTACTTGTGACAAATGTAACAATCTAGGTCACATTGCAAAGTTTTGCAGATATAATGGAGAAGACAACAGAAGAGGACCAAGAAAATCTAGTGAACCAAGAGGACCACCTCCTGTGGTTATAAGGAAAAATATTGGCGACAGTGGTAAGAGTCTTAATGAGTACATGGATGCATTTGGAAATCATTTCAAGAAATCAAAGAACAAGGAGGATGATCAGATATGGAAGGTGAATTTTTTAAATAAAGCAGTGGTTTAGGGAGATAAATTTGATGATACTGTGTCTTCGCATGATGAGTTCTTTGAGGCATTGACCTAAAGAGCCGCATGGCCTTATGGGGAGCATTGGATGCAGTGAACAAAAAATATCCTGCCCCTGTATATGTGGAGTAAGCTCATGTGAGATTAGGTATGATGTGTAGAGACACTAAGGAGTCTAAGGATGCAAGCACAACACTTGGAGATTCATCTTCTATGTTCTTGAGTTTTTTATCGATTAGACCACATGCAAAGTTGAGCTACCCATATTTAATACCCATACTCAACTTGCGATGGATAAAAGGACTTAAAAGATCTTAAATCCATACCATTTTTTGATCAACGCTTAAGAAGAACAGAGTTGAGAAGATTATCAGTCATCTAGCAGAGTGATTACGTGATCACATGAAGCAAAGCATTGAATTCAAGCGTGTTTAAGATATTTAGATCTAATCTCTCAAAGAAGTCGTGGATGCACCAGTAGTTTATGATGTTGTAGACAGACCTAGGTATAAGTTCAAGAGGCATCCATACAAATCATGTGAGGATGATCCAGAGGGAGCATTTTCTCAAACCCCCGTAGGTGTGTTACACGTAGAAGACATTAGGGATTACATACACTGCAAATATGAAATCATTGGTGAGGTTAACATCTACAGTGAATTGGATAGTATGGTAGAAGCTAATGGAACCATGGTAGAATAATTTAAGCACCTACAAGATCAATCAATCCTTAAGTTAACCCTACTCACAGAGTTCACAGAAGTTGAATGGTTTAAAATTATTCTTAGCAGAGTTCATGACCAATTTTTGTGGATTGGTGATCAACCTGTGAAAATATGTGCACAGTTGATTCATGAGATCACAAGCCTTGACAATGAAGGAGCCCTACCTGTACCAAAAAAGAACCTAAGGAATCTGGCAGAAACCCTAACACATTCAAAGTGGGATAAGAGGGCAATGATAGTTAATGATATTTATCTGTAGGATGTCATATTGGTAGCAATGTTACTAGGCTACAAGTTGTTTTACATTAGAAGACCTAATTCTATATCTGTTGGGGTCATCATGATGGCATACAGAATGGTGGAGGAAAACAAGAAGTATAATCTCTGTAAAACCCTAGCTCAATAGTTTATTGATAATGTGAAAGCTATAAAGAAGGACAAGTCTAAGGCATTTAGGTTTGGATCATTACTAATTCATATGTACATTCATATTATTCACAAGTTTCCTAGCATGCATCCTAGAGAATGGAAAGCTAATGAACCCACTGGACTTCAGATCTCAGAGTACTATAGAAGATAGAAGAAGAACTGGGTAGATGGTGAATTGTTTGGCATGATCAAGATACTATAGAGGTAGATGAAAGAGAGGTACAAAATACCAAAAAATTTAGTGGAAAAATATGAGGACACTATCTATTTCATTGTTGAAACTAATCATGTCTTCTTTGAGACAGTTGAGCCAAGAACAAAGTGATGCTATCCTATGGGATATGAGGTAAGTGTTGAAGTGCTAACTATGCAAGTAAAGCGTGTACTGGCAGTAGAAAATGACCCTACCCAAGAAAGATGGGGAGCATACAAGGAGAAGTATGAGAAAGTCAGAGAAGAGCAAGAGAAGGTAACAAGGAAAAGGAAAGTAAGCAATATTTTTGAATATATCACTGCGAAGGTGGGAATCACAAAAAGGCAGTTGATAGATATAAGAAATAAGATGGAGGCATCTTCTAGCATTGCCACTGGTGCACCTATTCCTTTGGAGACATAAAATATAATAGCTCCTACTGTTGATATTGTTGATTTGTCAACCTCTCAAGAGGAAGAAACACAAGACGTTGTGCCTACAACTATTCCCAAAAGATCCATAAGGACATGTAAGAAGGATAGACCTGGAAAAAGAAACAGAGGTGAAGAGGAAGAAGAAGGAAGAAAAGGTAGTTGAAAATCCATAAACCTTGTGGAAACTAAACCTTAAATCATTACAAAAAAGAGTAATCAAAGATGGAAATCTATTATCAGTAAATAAATACTATGAGAGATACAAATCTAAAGACGAAGTAGTCATTGAAGATACTATCATTGAGCATCTACTAGCTTTTAAAAAAGAATTTGTTGGAGGTTGAAGGAAGCATTACCAAGGACCTATACAACAAAATGGAAATCAAGAAAAAGTAAGCTCATTCGAAGGATGAGAATATAAGGAACAAGACAATAGAATATATGTTACCAGTTGTGTCTATACAAGAATGAGAAAGAATAATAAATGCACTAAAATCCCTATTGAGGACAAAGGCCAGACTAGTCAAAATCATGGCTAGAAAATATGATGAGGTGATAGAGGACACCAAAAAGGCATTAGACCAAGTTCTAATGTATGATATGCCAAAGAAGACCTCACCTCCCAAGGCTTTTAAGCCTATATCCATGGGTTTAGGAGAAAGTTCCAAGGCAGTGGATGAAAGTGTTCAAGTTAGCATGCAACCAGATTTCTTTGTCACTAGTGTTCCTGTCACCCTTGACACTTCACAGGATGTTAATGATCCATTTTTGTATAATGTGGATAGTGCGATGGAGGTTGGAGACCAGGAGAAAATAGAGGAAGAGAAATCAGAAGAGAAACAAGAAGAAAAAGTACATGAGGAAGAAATTCAGTTGAAGAAGGTAGAAGAGATCAAATCAGAAAATGTTGTTGAGATCAGTTTGGACACCTCCCTATTGTTGGAAAGTATGGCCAAACTAGTAAGTTCTGATGTGGACAACATGGATGAGGATGAGCTGATGAGACTATCATTCATGGATTTTTCTAAAGCTAATGAAAGATCAGTTTAGAAAGGTGACAAAAGAGCTAAGGTAATGGTCAGGGTTGTAGAAATAGTGAAAAAAACTACTCCCCTCACCGGTTATTTTCAAAGAAAAGGATGAAGCTGAGAACCTTGGTACAGTGTTGGATATCTTTGATAATCATTTTGATTCATTTCTAAAACTGTAGAGGAAAAGGTTGAGAAGAACTTCTTGGAAAAGAAGCTGAGAGAAGTTTGTAAGTCCATTTCATGGGACATAGACATTCTAAAGGCTACTAATCTTAAGGCCAAGAGTTGTGTATCACAAGGTAGAAAAATATATAGCTACTACATAAGTCCCTATAGACACATAAAAGACATTAAATAGATCATAGCCAAGGATAGGACTACCCTTGACGGTCTTATGGACAGTTGCAAATCATCTTTACAAATTGTGGGAGAAATGAACAAATAGACATCTAGGCTATTGGATAAGATAGGGGTACTGGAAATGGAGAAAGGGAGATTCATAGATAGATTTGGCTTATTGAGAAGCCTACTGACCCCTAAGCTCATAATGCTTGAGTCACATCTTCTAAAGATGGTAAAGATTGAAGACTCAATGACTATGTCTACATTCACTGAGCTTAAGGCAACATAGACAACATCATATGCACTGAATGGATTAATCCATGTCAGAGAGCTTCTACTAAATTCATGGGCTGAGGAAGTTAAGACCTTGGAAAACTCATTCCAAGATGTCTTAAATCTAGTGAGTAAACACTAAATATTTTTGTGCTTGATTTTTGCAAATTTTGGTTGTACCTTTCCCATTGATGTCAAAGGGAGAGGAAGAGAAGGAAAAATGAGGAAGAGAAAGAAATTTGAGAGAGTAAAATAAAATATAGTAAAGAAAAGATGTAGAAAAGAAACAAAAAAAGTAGAAAAGAGAAAAAGAAAAGAAGAGAGTTGTATTGTGACACTTAGTCATTTTTCTAAGTGTTGCCATCAATGCCAAAGGGAGAGTGTTGGAGATTTTCCAGCAGGCCAATAGTGACTCTATGTTTGTCATTGATGACAACATATGGAAAGTTGCATGCGTGGAAGTCCTATATAGTAAGATTTCTATATATACTAGATAGGCATGATATCAACATGATATCATGGGCGCAGAGGTTGATTATGGGTGCAAATAGTTATATAGCAACTTGTGTCAGTAGTGTTCCTGACAGAGTTACAGGCAGTGTTCTATATATGGTTGTCCGCACAGTTGTCCTATGGGCATGCACCCTTGGATATATGTTCCAAACATATTAGTGATGTTAAGTTCATGGACGCATGATCAGATGATGAACACAAGTAAATTTATGCAGTCGCTATTCACTAGTAGTAGTTTCCTGTGTTTGTTCAGCAAAGCCGACAGAGATTTTATTGGTTCTTGAGTTGTGCCTATCTTTAGGGTATGCGCCCTTGGATTTAAGCTTAGAGATGAGTTGTTGATGTTTAGTTAAGACTGCATGAGTTAATTCAGCTTGTGAAGAAAGACATAGTTGTTTTGGTAGAGCCGACCGTGTGTAGTGTGCGTCTACATTTATTTTATTTAGACAGGTCCTAGAATATGTTGCATGCATAATGGAGCCAACAGAATGTTTGTTGGAGTTTATTATGGTTTCTCTATTATGATTTCAAGGTGGTTCTAACAGGATAACTTGATTATATCATTTAGAGGAAAGATATTTATAGGCAGTCATTTGTGATTTCTTGAGTGTGGTTCATGGTTGATTAAGAAGAGCAGAGAAGAGTGTGCGAGTTGTAGAACCATCAGAAGAAGGTCCATGTGACCAAGTAGAGTATTTTTGCTATACATTGGAACTGATCTAGACAGCAAGTCAAAGCGCAGTTCACCAAGATCCAGATATAGTGTGTATCTGTTATTCAGAAGGTTGTATCCTTCGCCCCTTTGAGAAGTGAGCTCTTGAAAAGTGCGTCCTCTCCCCTAACATGGACAATTATAAAAGAATCCTAATAGGGTCTGACCCTTAATGAGGTCTACTATACTTCATATATTGTAAAGCTACTCCTAACAAGGTAAAGGATCTTCTAGCAAGGATCATTAGACACTAGTATAGAATATTAGTGGGTATCAAGTCCCACTGGGGTTTTTACTTATTTGGGTTTCCCCATAACCAAAATATTGGTGTTGTGTTCATGTGTTCTTTCATTGTGTTTATGCTTTATATTTAAGTATACTTAATTGGATAAAGAATTAAAACTTGTAGATAACTGATTTACACCCCCCCCCCTGCCCCTCTCAGTTATCTCTTGGGACTATTCGTAACAATTGGTATCAGAGCCAAGTGCCTCAGAGAGAAAGTTTAATAGCTTGAGGTTGATTAGATGGCATACTTAAGGAAAGAGAGTCCTAAGTTTGATGGAGAGAATTATCTTGATTGGAAGAATAAGACGGTGATCCATTTACAGTGCATTGGTTTTGATGTTTTTAATGTAACTATCATAGCAGCCAAGATACCTACCCTAGAAGACCTTGGAAAGGATGATGATAATAAAACACAAAAAGAATTGTTTCATCAGAATGCCATTGCCAAAGAAGCCCTAATCAGTGCACTATCAGATAGTGAGTTTTCATAGATAAAGAAGGTAGACACCGCCCGCAAGATATGGAAGTACCTAGCAAACATTTTTGTAGGAGACAAACAAGAAAAGGATGCGCGTAGAAAGACTTGGAAGAAAAGATATAATGCATTAGAGATGCTGCCTAAAGAAAACATCAGAGCTTATAATCAAAGGATAAATGAAGCAGTTGCTGGAATCAGGAACAATGGTGGAGAGATCTCAGAGGAAGATATAATGGACAAATTGATGACTACTCTCACTCCAGAATATGAAAACAAGATCAACATCCTTAATGAGACCATGCAGCTTACAACCAATTTCAAAAGAGAAAACTTGATCAGCAAAATCTCAGCTTTTGAGATTTCAAGATTGAAGACAGAACCTAAAAGTGAGACAACCTTCAAAGCAACAGTACATGGTAAGAAATCTGCAAACAGTTCTGGTAATTTTGATAATGATGATGAAGAGAGAACTTTAGATGATTTTATTGCTATGATTGCTAAAAGAGAAAAGAAAGGAAAAGGAAAATATGAAGGTCAATTTCCATTCAAGTGCTTTTCATGTAATAAGATAGGTCACTTTGCATCTAAGTGTCCTACTAGAGCTAGGAAGTTCAAGAAGGATTACAAGCCTAAGTACTCTAAGGAATGTTACTTTGTTGGAGATGGAGTCTCTGATGAAGAATTAGGTGAAGAAGAAATTGGATTCATTGCTATTGTAGACAAAATGAATAATAAGACTGAACATAAAGATGTAAAAGAGAAACAAGAGCTAGCATTGATTTCCCAAGAAGACATAAGGATAGACTGGATCATAGATAATGGTTGTTCACATCACATGACAGGTGATAAAGGCAGATTTTTTCATCTGGACAAATACAATGGTGGTATGGTCAGATTTGGTGACAACACTCCTAAACCAATAGTTGGTAGAGGTGCCATCACTTTTGACGGAAAGAATAGTACTGATGATGTTCTCTATGTTGATGGTTTGAAACATAACCTTCTCAGTGTTGGATAGTTACTTGGAAAAGGATATCAATTGGAGTTCAAATATGACAAATGCATCATTAACAACAAGGATGGTGTTGCGATTGCATCAGGCTCAAAGACAAGAGGTAATGTTTTTCAACTCAATTCAGAAGTAAGTTGGTTTGTTGCTAAAGTTGATGATAGTTGGTTGTGGCATAAAAGACTATGTCATATTAATTTTGATAACATAGTGAAGATAAGAAATGTTAAGGCAGTAAGAGATCTACCTTGCATAGCAAAGCCAGTTGATACTATATGCATGGAATGTGTGATGGGAAAGCATGTGAGGAATTCATTCAGGAGAAAGCACAATTTAGTAGAGAACAAGTTGGATCTAATTCATATAGACCTATGTGGACCAACTCAAACAAGATCATACTATGGTGAAAGGTATTCCATTTTGTTTGTTGATGATTATACTAGGATGATGTGGGTTGTGTTCTTGAAAGATAAGTCAGAAGCTTTTGATAAATTCAAAATATTCAAAGCTAAGGTTGAGAATGAATCTGGATTAAAGATAAAATGTTTGAGATCAGATACAGGAGGAGAATTCACCTCTGACAGATTCTATGAGTTTTGTGAAGAACATGGCATAAAGAGACAATTAAGTACACCTAGAACACCTCAGCAGAATGGAATTGCAGAGAGAAGGAATAGGATCATTCTGGATACAGTGTGCACCATTATGATAGAAGGAAAAGTTGCACACACATATTGGAGAGATGCGGTCAATACAACAGTCTACACCATCAATAGAATTTAGTTAAGGCATGGTGCTAAAAAAACACCATATGAGCTATGGTTTGGTAATGTTCCCATAGTAAAATACTTCAGAATCTTTGGAAGCAAGTGCTACACCAAGAGGGATGAAGCAATAGGAAAGTTTGATGCAAGAAGTGATGAAGGTATTTTCCTTGGTTACTCTACTAAAAGTAAAGCTTATAGATGTTTCAACTTAAGATTGAAAAAGATCATTGAAAGTGCTCATGTGAAGATTGATGAAAAGTTTATGATTCAAGAAAGATATCATGATTACTCACCCATGATTGAGGAAGAACCTAGACCCTCTTCTAGTCAGACAGTTATTGAAGAAATGTTTGACAATATTGATGTGTTATTCAATGACCCTGAGACAAGTGAGGAAGAAACTCCTAAGGCCGATGAGTCAGCAATAGCTACAGCTCCAAAGTTCACATCTAGAAACCATTCCAAGAAAGACATCATTGGAGATTAGAGCGGAAAAGTCTTGACAAGATCACAAGCCAAGAACTCAACTAGCAGTGATGCGGTATGTTTACTATCTCAGATTGAACCTTTAAGTGTTGAAGATGCTTGTAATGATTCAGATTGGCATGATGCTATGAAAGAAGAACTTGATCAGATTATTAAGAATGACACTTGGGAACTGGTTCCAAGGCCTAGTGATAAGAATCTGATTGGTACAAAGTGGATATTCAGAAATAAGATGAATGAAGATGGTACAACAGTAAGAAACAAAGCAAGGTTAGTATGTAAAGGATATGCACAAAGAGAAGGCATTGATTATTCAAACACATTTGCACTTGTGAGTAGATTAGAATCTATTAAGTTGTTTCTGGCTTATGCAACAGTTAAAAATTTCAAAGTTTATCAGATGGATGTCAAGTCAACATTCATGAATGGAGATCTGAAAGAAGAAGTATACATTGAGTATCCAGAAGGATTCGCCTTATCAAACAGACCTGATATGGTATGCAGATTGAAGAAGGCCCTCTATGGACTTAAGAAAGCCCCTAGAGCATGGTATGAGAGACTAGATGGGTACTTAACAAAGATTGGATTCAAGAAAGGAGCAACAGATTGTAATCTATTCATTAGAGAGACATCTGAAGGTTGGTTACTTGTAGCTATATTTGTTGATGACATTATCTTTGGAGGTAATGACAAACTTAGTGTTGAATTTGCTAAAGAGATGCAAAATGAATTTGAGATGAGTATGATTGGTCCTATCAAGTACTTTTTAGGATTGAATGTGTAACAAATAGAAAAAGGTATATTCATAAATCGGTCCAAATATGTGAAAGAAATATTAAAGAAATTTAAGATGGATGATTGCAAACTAGTAGGGACACCTATGATTACTAGATGGAAGATTACAAAGGAAGATGACTCACCAGTAGTTGATATAACATTGTATAAGTCTATGATTGGCAAATTGATTTATCTTACTCAGACCAGACCTAATATTTCAAATGCAGTTGGCATAGTTGGAAGATTTGTAGCAGAGCCTAAGCAAAGTCACCTCATGGTAGTAAAGAGGATATTCAGATACTTAAAAGGCACTATAGACTATGGTCTATGGTATCCTAATTTAGAACATATTGAGCTTCATGTATATAGTGATGTAGATTGGGCAGGATGTGTAGATGATAGAAAGAGTACATCAGGAGGAGCAGTGTTTCTTGGTAATAGACTTGTCACTTGGACAAGCAAGAAACAAAATTGTATTTCTCAGTCAATAGTAGAAGCGAAGTATGTTGCAGCAGCCTTGAATCATTCTACAATTGTGTGGATCAAGTAGATGATAAAAGATTTTGGAATTCAAATTGATTATCCTATTGTTATTCACTGTGATAACACTAGCACTATCAACATGTCGAAGAATCCTATGATGCATGTAAAGACAAAGCACATTGAGATCAAGTATCACTTCCTAAGAGAGAAAGTGGCAGAGAAAGAAGTCAAGTTGGACTATGTGAATAATAAAGATCATTTGGTAGACATATTCACAAATCATTTACCTAAGGATACTTTTGAGTATCTCAGGGAGAAGTTGGGAGTGATTCCCTTCCCTGATTCTTCTTAGAAGAAAGAAGGAAAGGCATTAGTCCTCAAGGATTGATGGAAGGTTGACTACTCTACCTTAGGAGTAGTACCAGTGCTTAAAATGTATGGCACCCTTTTCCATTGATGTCAAAGGGGGAGTAGTATACAAAGTCATGAAAAATAGAAGGAGTAATATATTTAGGGGGACCAGTATTCAGTTGTGACAACAATTCAGTTGAGGAAATGGAGAATGTTAGAAAATATTGCAACAGATGAATGATTCATCTTTGGGGGAGTTTTGAAGAGGAAATGGAGAATGTTATAAAATAAATATTCATTTGGGTTGGTGGTGGTTTTTCATTCCACATGTTGCCATCAATGCCAAAGGGGGAGATTGTTGGAGATTTTCTAGCAGGCTAGTACTGACTATATGTTTGTCATTGATGACAACATATGGAAAGTAGCATGTGTGGAAGTCCTATATAGTAAGCTTTCTATATATTCTAGATAAGCATGATATCATGGGTGCAGAGGTTGATTATGAGCACCAACAGTTATATAGCAGCTTGTGTCAACATTGTTCCTGACAGAGTTACAGGCAGTGTTCTGTGTATGGTTGTCCACACAGTTGTCCTATGGGCATACTCCCTTGGATATATGTTCTAGACATATTAATGATGTTAAGTTCATGGACGCATGATTTGATGATGAATGCAAGTAAAGTTATGCAGTCGCTATTCGCCAGTAGTAGTTTCCTGTGTTTGTTTAGCGGAGCCGACAAAGATTTTATTGGTTCTTGAGTTGTGCCTATCTTTAGGGTATGCACCCTTGGAGTTAAGCTTAGAGCTAAGTTGTTGATGTTAAATTAAGAGCACATGAGTTAATTCAGCTTGTAAAGAAAGACACAATTGTTTTGGTAGAGCCGAGAGTGTGTAGTGTGCATCTACATGTATTTTATTTAGACAGGTCCCAGAATATGTTGCGTGCATAATGGAGCCAATAGAATGTTTGTTGGAGTTTATTATGGTTTCTCTATTATGATTTCAAGGTGGTTCTAATAGGCTGACTTGATTATAACATTTAGAGGAAAGATATTTATAGGAAGTCATTTATGATTGCTTGAGCATGGTTCATGGTTGATTAAGAAGAGCAGAGCAGAGTGTGCAAGTTGTAGAACCATCAGAAGAAGGTCCATGTGACCAAGTAGAGTATTTGTGCTATACATTGGAATTGATCCAGACAGTAGGTCAAAGCGTAGTTCACCAAGATCCAGATATAGTGTGTATCTGTTATTCAGAAGGTTGTAGCCTTCGCCCCTTTGAGAAGTGAGCTCTCAAAAAGTGCATCCTCTCCCCTAATAGGGTCTGACCCTTAACCAGGTCTACTATACTTCATATATTGTAAAGCTACTCCTAACAGGGTAAAGGATCTTCTAGAAAGGATCATTATACACTAGTATAAAATATTAGTGGGTATCAAGTCCCACCGGGGTTTTTACCTATTTGGGTTTCCCCGTAACCAAAATATTGGTGTTGTGTTCATGTGTTCTTTCATTGTGCTAAGATAGGTGAATAGAGTATATTGCCAACTCTTTGGTAATATAAGATCGTTGACTTCATAATTAACATTTGCATAAGTTATTATTATTTTTTGTATGGCATTTGTGAAGCCGACTTGAAGGTTGATTTTATATAAGTATAGAGACCTTTTGTGAAAGAGATAATATGGTTATGTTATGATTATGAAAAATGATTGTGAATAGAAGAGAATAGATCGGATGCAAGATCAATAAGAGGCTGAGCTACAACTGGAACCATCTAAGGAAGATAAGTGCTTGTATTCTTCACATTTTGAAGAACTCTTTAGAGACAGTTTTGATTATAAGAGAAACTATTCTCACCACCTCTAACTAGGTGTTTTGTATACCCCTAATAGGGTTTTGTATTCCTCTAACAAGGAAATGTACTATGTAACAATCAGCTCCTAATAGGGCTAGGTCTCCTAACAAGGATATTATATTTTAGTGCATATTTGTGGGTACCATCCCCACCGGAGTTTTCTCTTGGCTAGGGTTCCCTCAAGAAAAAATCATGGTGTCATGAATAATGTGTTATGCTTATATGTTCTTTTCATTTCTGCATTACTTTGGATTGTTTATAATTGTTTGAAGTTAAAATCAAGTTCAAAGTTCTGTAATACTGATTCACCCCCCCTCTCAGTTTTAGCTAATTCTAACAACTAGAACAAAGATATTCATTTATTCCAAGAAGCCTTTTACCATTCGCATGTCTCAAAGCCAAGAAAAATACTAACACCTGCTGTCAAAACACATACAAACTCATATACCAATGATACCCCTTAACATGCTAAACACAAATATACTACAACACTAGCACTTGCACCTTTGAAGGGTGCAAGGGTTACACTGATAGTGTTATATATATTAAATGATGTCATTGTAGTGCTATCTACGAGTCTCTTCTACCCTGCTGGACTATCCATGTTGGTCCTCCAAGCTACAAGTGAAAATCAATAAGTATAAAAATCGATAGAAAACTATACAAGTTTATTAATTTTGAAATGAAGAAATGGGAATTACTTCGACAACTGAATCATGAGCAACAATGGCCAAAATATTGGTGCAAGACACGATTCCACTGCAAATTGCCTCCATGTTGGTCTTAATGGTATATATTATAAGGCAATTATTTTAATAAGAACTGAGGAAATAGGCACTCAAAGATGCAAAAAGAAGGAAGCCCATTCAATATTCACACATAATGGAGATGATTCTTCTTGTTACTTCCAGCTTAAAATAAACACCTGGTATCATAGATGAGTAGGGATTTAGATTAGGCTTTTTAATCTTAAATTTAAAAATTAACTAATTTAACCAAGAATTTATTATTAAATTCTATGTTTTCTAAAACTTTGTTATGTAAAAATTATAAACTAAGTTGTGTTATGAATTAATATTAATACCAATGCTACATTTTAATATAATATTATCTTAAATATTAAAAAAAAATCTCTCCCAAATTTTCCCTCCCTATTTCTACTCCTATCTTATAAATTAATCTATCTATGTCTAAAATTCAAAAATAAAATTTACTTTTACAATAAATATTTTCATAATTATATATTAATCTTTCATTTTTATTAATCTTTCGATACCCTGTAAAATTGGGAACACATTGCTTGCGCTTAAAACCAAGAGATACATTTGGCAAGTGTAAGAGAAGATAGAATGGAAGAAGCTGCCAGCAAGAAAAGGTCATGAAACTTGTTCTCACCGAAGCATCTACCATTTCTGTGAACCTCATATCACCATTCTCCTGCAAGTTATTTGTTCTCAATGTCACTAAAGATGAAGGAGACATCACTAAGTATGACAATTTCTGCATTATTCTTTAGTTTCATCATTAATTTCACCTGAAATAACAAACAGTGGTTTTTATTGGTCTGACTATTTTTCTCACCTGATCGCTGATGAAATCCATGGAAGATACAAGTGTTTTATGAAATAGATTATATCCCAAACTGAATCGTAAGTCACTTTGCCAAGCTGTGCTACCAAGTAAATGAATGCTATCACGACGATGGCCAGGCAATATCTGTTGCAAATTCGAGCTAATTTTTTAAAATCTCAGTAGAAAGTTTACAAATCACTATTTAGTTTTGGTTTGAAAAAGATGCATTTAGATTGCATGGCAGAGTCCACAAGTCTTCACATGAACGAGACACAGAGATATGGACAATTAACTAATTTGAACAAAATCAACGTGGATATGGACCCTTTGAAGATGATTTGTTTTGTTTTCTTTCCAAATCCATTTTAGGACAACAAATTGTGTTTATGCATTCAAAACCTTGTTCCACATGACACATGTATATAAATAGATATCCCCTAAAACACCTTTCTAGCTCCTGATGCAAGATACACATAAATTACCATGGAATTGCAGAGAATAGTCTATCGTCTGAACAACAAACATAAAATTTGGTTGATGGGTATTGCTGTAATTGGGAAGTGTTGGAATCCCCAAAAATCACTAAACTGTAAATATGGAAACCCTTAAAATTCCTTTCATGTGCCACTAAAACTGACGGTTCAAAACATGTTTTACCATGCATCTCAATAAAATTGCTAATTTTTGTTCTTTTAATGATAAATTATGAAGTTTTTGAAATATACAAAGTTATTATAAGAAATTCTTGTCATTTAAAAATAATTCTATAATAATAAATTACAAAATATTTGAAACATACAAGTTATTATGAAAAATTCTTTCAATCACTTGCATAATTTTAAAAATATCTTTAATTTCTTTTAACAATCTACCTATATTCTTCATAATCATTAAACTTTGGCCCTGGTCTGTTCTGGTTATTGGCAGCCGTGATAAAAAAGGAGAGAAAGGAAAATATAAGCCCAAAAGATCTAAGCACGAGATTTTCCAGGCATATGTGATTCTCTCTTTGTTGTCTTTGCACAATGATTAGCGAGATCTAAACCATTTGGATGCTCCGGGGGAAATGAAGGTGATGACATATTGCTCGCCATAGGCCGCTGATTTCTCCCAAAACTTTTTCAGGTTTCTCGATCTGTAAGAAGAAGCTTCAAGAGATGTCCGCAGGAGGTGGACAATGGGTGATGCCCTCACCCATGACTGCACCATATATTCCATCGAGCACAAGAAATATTAAAGAATAATAGTTTTATACTCGGACAAAGTCTTAAGTGACAAAGACATCAAACCTTACTTGCCACTGCATGCATAACATGGAAGCACACACCAACTACGTGAATTGTTAAAAAAATGCCACTTGCCCATTCATGCTTTTTTTAACTGACAGATATTCCTGGCACCACTTTCCTTTTTTGCAATCTAAGACAGCCGAGAAGTCTTAAAATTCTAGCGGGCATCTCCCCAGAAGAAATCCTATCGTCTAAATATCAAATTTGAACAATGAAGCAACTCATTTTAATCTGCATTCCTATGCCCACTAAACTAAAATTGTATGGCCTAGGTCAATTAATGGCCATGCAACATTCACATAAAAAATAATGCATCTCAAATAAAATAAAAATAAACTCACGACATTCACATAAAATAATGACCACTATATGAGGAGATAAAGAGTGATAATGAGCTCCGGTTAGGTCTACAGAAACTGCAATGGCCAACAAGAGATTAAAACCCCATTTAAATGAGTGTTAGAATAGTATAACTTGCCCAATTCAGACCTAAGCTATAATATATAGTAAAAAAAAATCAACATGAATACCAACTTTAACCAATAGTAATGATAGAACATGAAACACTCACTCTTAGGACATCATGCCCAAGTCAAACTATAGGGTCAAAATTAAACAAAATAGAAGTATGACCTAGAAAAATGGAAAAGGGTACCATCACAATCAATAGTTCAATTTACAAAATACCTACAACTAATATAACATTTTACTACAGAAAGATATCTAATCAAGGTGAGTTTTTTATGACCATTAACCAAGGAACCCGTATGCATCATAAACTTGTGTTAAGAAACTTTGTCATATAAGACATATGAAATGTAAGCATAATTGTCAATGGGCCCTTGGTCTACTGGTGAAGTTGAATGGCTCACAATGAGCCCACCAGGGATCAAGTCTTGCTGAGTGAAAGGCTCCAACATCACAAGGGATGAGGCTAGGATCATGCCCTGGGTGAATTTGGTGGTGTGGATGCCCCTCAGTTCTTGGCTCTAAGCTGAAGAGGTTTGAGGAACGTGTGGGCCCATATCAAGTTCCTAAATCATCTTTGTGGTGGCCTTCACTATTTAGTAGCTCACAGGATTTGTGCCTCACTAGGCTACCTCGAAGGTTTGAGCCCTCCATCAAAAAAAATGTAAGCATAATCATATTAATCAAAAGGTGTCAAGTTAGCAACATACAAGTCAAATATCAAAAAAAAAATCCAGGTAAGAGAATATGCATGTGAGTCACCAAACATTATGTCACCTCATGCATATGGAGGAGGTTCACAATTCATAACCCCTTCAATGCACCAAAACATGTGCATATAGAGAAACTAGAGTCCACAAGGGCATGACACACAAAACTTGGATAAACTAGCTTACGTGTTATGAGAGCCATATTACTGTCAACAATAACTCCCCATCCCCAAATAATTTGTGTGCCAAAGGGAGAAAATAAGCTTTGTCCACCCATACTATTCAAAGGCCCATATCATGTTACAAATTGACCAAAAGACAAGTATATATGAAAGATTAGGCAATACTAGGTCAAAGAAGAGCGAGAGAAAGAGTCTTCTTACATAATCCAGAATCTTATGTTAATATCTTGTAAGAGGCATACCCCACTAGGATGAGAAAAATAGTAACTAAAATGAGCATATTATTTTTTTCCTAAAATATATTCCCACCATACTCATATAATTCCAAAAGAGGAAACCAAATAAGAATGCTAAGCACATATGTTAGAACAATAGTTACTAGCTCACACATTCATTATTTTACACACATCAGAATGTAGTATGCCAAGCATTTACCAGATAGAGTTAGACAACAACCACATACTTTTGGATACTGCATAATTACATTAGAGGAGAGAAGAAAAAGACTCCTTAGACACTTCTTGGAAGGGTTTCCTTGAAGGAGGATAGAGCTTGAAGCTGGAGCATAACCTTACCTAAATGATACTAAAGATTCCAATTTTTTTTTTCTTATTGGTGATTGCAAAGGAAATAAACATGGAGTCCCCTTCAATGACCAACTTGTTAATATTCAAGTCTAAAGCAAATTTTAACCCAAATACTCAAAGCTTCCATTTTTGCAACATTATTAGAGCGTATTGGAATTTTTTACATATAACATTTCCAATGTTGTCCCTAATAACAACTCTAATACCAAATAGCCCTGGATTGCCCCTAAATGCACCATTGAAGTTAAGCTTGAAATATCCCTCAGACGAGGGAGAACATCGAGCTTGACATCTAGACTTAGATTTACCCTTATGAGAGACATTACCGTGAGATGGAATGAGTTTTAACAATTAGGCCAGATTCTCTGGACAAAATTATCCCAAGATGTGAAGGTTTTTAAATGATTTAATATTATTATAAATTAAAGTCATAGTTACCTTAGAAATGGAATGTTCGGTCCTATAAATTACCTCTAATCATGATGAGAAATAATTTCTAAATATCCTATTATTTCTTTCAAGCCAAATGTTCTAGATGATGATGGATGGACTAATTTTCCACAAGAATGAAAATAAAGTACTATGAAACAATGACCAACTGTTAAAAAAAGATAATAGATTAGGGCTTACAACAGATATCCAGCCTAATTTGAAAAAAAAGCCAATATCAACAGTCTGTGGAAAAGGGACATTGTAAGAAGAGTTTGTCCCAAATTGACATATGTATATCTAACCAAATGAGATGTCTATCCATTACAATATCTTTTTCCTATAAGAACTCAAAAAAAAATCAAAACAATAATGCATATACTTGGAGGTGTGAGATATATTGTCACTCATATAAAAATGATACTCTATGATTATCTTCATGTTCTGTACTATCAGAGGCATGCCTATACATAATGTGGAAAAAAATAATAATCTAAATGGAATTGAAATACTAATCTCGCAACTCAAATTTATGTGCTTACAATTTGTAGTTTGCTGTGAAATCAACCACTAATATAATAGTGCCAATAGGGAAAGATTCCTCACATATCCTAAATAGATGATCCAACTAGTGAGATCTATGACTATTCCTTGTATACTTGTAGAAAATATTTTCCATGAAATATCAACAACACTATGTAGGGTGAACCCACAATAGTGGGTTACACTTTTTTTTGCTTGAATAGATAGTGAACTCTACATTTAAAAAAAAAATCACTTTTAGATGCTTATTTTTGCTAAACCTTTACAAATAGGAAGATGAAGTAAATTAAATTCTTTCAGGATTTTTTGTTTAGATTTTAAATATGTTTTAAAAAAATAAAATAGAATTGGTTTGAATCAATTTTTCTTTCTCCCACAAAAAGTGGTATGTTGTTGAAAACATCATTTTCAAAGAGTGACACTGTATTCGTAAAGCATAACTTTTTTTTTTCTAAAATAGATATCAATGTGGTTCTTTTGAATTTCATTTTGTAACATCCATATCTAGAACCTAGAATTGGTTTCATGACTTTATCACTAGTATTTCATATTTTAATAATTTTTGAAGTTGACTAAACCATAATTTTGATATAAGTTATTTCCGTAACTTGTAACTTATTGTGTATCTGTCCAATTTTAAATTTTCTTTTTTAATAGAAAGAAGACTTCAATACCAAGGACATTTTTATTTTTCAAAAAAAAATTCTCTTTCTTACTATTTTTCATTGAATGTTGAACATAGAGGTTTATATTTGGTAAGAAACCTACATTTGATTGATGTCAAAAAAACATGGAGTATATGCACAAAGATGGGGGACCAAAAAGGTGCCACTTTTCTGTTTGGTCCCCCATTGACCATAGTGTGTACGCACTAAAGCATGTGTACCCTATAGGGCACACGTGCTATGGCTTAGGTTGCCCAAGCCTTAGGCTTGGGCAATCTAAACCATAGCATGTGCGCCCTATAGGGCGCACACACTTTGTAAAATACTAAAAAGTGTTTTTACAAAGTGTGTGGACCCTATAGCGCACACGCGCTTTGTAAGAACACTTTATAGTGTTTTTTGTTTTGGGAAAGCTCATTTTGCTTTCCACAAACCCATGTTTATAGAAAAAAAGAGCTTCCCAAGCACGTACGCAGAATCCTTGTGCTTGTTGAATCCATTTTTTCATTCATTCATCCATCAATTTTTATACAAAATGGCTCCACGACGTCGTCAAGCTCGATCTGAAAGAAGAGGTAAGTGTTTTTACAGCCCATGCCTCTTATTTGTATTGAAATTTTAGTTTTGTGAAAATTTGTTTTCTTAGATTTTACATGTAATTAAGATTTTAAAATCTAGTTTTTTAATTGCTAGGAAAAAATAATCTCCCTCAACCAAACCCTCTGTTTCCTCATGAAGAAATGAAATAAGAAATAAATGAAGAAAATAACCAAGAAAATGAACCTCAACTACCTCCACCAATTGAGAAACCTCCTCCTGGACCACAAGAAAATTTGATCAACCAAATTGAAAGAGGGAAAAAAGAATTAGAATCTTTAATTAAGATGTTAAAAGATTCTATTGGTACAAATCCTGGAAGGGAAAGACTTGCAAAATCATTGGAAGCATTCTTGACCCACGTAAAATCAATTAGTGGGAAAATTAATTTATGGCAGGATAAAAGAGAAGAACAAAAATAATATTATACAAATAAATTATCTTATGCGGACATAAAAAATAAAAAAATCACAAAAGATGACATTTGCAAACTCTTTAAAAAATCAGGGGACACAGATACTCTTAGAACTACAACAAGGAGGTTCCCAATTCATTGGTACTTAAATGAAGACATTAAAAATAACTTTAGGGAGAGATGGTGGATGGTCTTTGATTCGCCTCCCTGTAACAATCATGAGGTTCCTATATATTTCATGAGGAAACTCTATTGTGAGTTTGTACTCAAGGAGGTGCCAAATAATTTTGACTATCTAGATACTCAAGGTAGAGGAGGGGGGTCATCATTTGATAGAGCAGGGGCACATCATGACCCTAACGTACCTAGGGTTCCTATTGGTAAGCCATAGGTGGATCATGTTAGTATTCCTTCCGTTGTGAAGGAACATGTAGAGGTGAACACACTAGGCACGATTAGTGCTTTGACAGAGACTCTCATTCAGTGTGCCACTCCTTTAGTTGAGGGTGACCATTGTCAATCTTTGAGGGGGCATATTTGTTGGTCATGTGGATGCTTGTGCACATTTGATACTTTCGAGAGAGAGGAAGAGGATCCTAGAATGATGACTGATAATTTTTTAAATATGACATTTGGCATTGACACACGGGTAAATATTTCCAAGTTCATTAAATTGCTTTCATCATATTTTATTTATAAAAGAATAACTAATTAATTTAGAATCTATTGATTATGATTGAAATTTAGGGCAAGAGTGTTAGTGGCAGTGGAAATTATCCTCCTACCCCTTCTACACATTGTCGTCAATTCCAGAAGTATGTATCGAATAAAACATTTTAATTAATATATTTGATTATTATGTACTTATATGAATAATTCTATCATAAATTATTGTGCATGTCCATTAGTTCACTGGTGGACCATCAACATTTACAATAGACAACGAAGGGCATCGTGCCACTTTCCTTGAGGTATCTTTATTTGCATGTTAATTTTATTTACTTGATTATATTTAATTAATAAATGAAAGAATAACTAAATTACTAGACAAATTATGATCAAAATCCAAAGGCAAAGTGGTCATTGCGGTGATCACATTCTTTCACCTATCTTTGTGAAGTCACCATTGAATCCATAGGTATATATATAATAATGCATTATAATTAACATGTCAACATTACATTCTTATATGAATGGTTATCTTATAATTTGTCATGTACATGTGCACTATTTGAATGTTGGAGGTTCGACATGGACACCACACACCAAAGGACATGGTGGAACCTTCACAGAGGTATCATTTATTCATTAGTAGGGTTGTAAAAATATATATGTAATCTTGATAACTACATAATACTTTTGTTGTTTCATTTTCAGTTATTGACATCAGAGATTCCTCCTTCTGTTCATGATAGTTTGGATTGTGGAGTA
Source organism: Chamaecyparis obtusa (assembly GCA_027943335.1). NCBI lineage: Eukaryota > Viridiplantae > Streptophyta > Pinopsida > Cupressales > Cupressaceae > Chamaecyparis > Chamaecyparis obtusa. Next base: position 1,028,709 of record BSBK01000329.1, on the reverse strand, counting down.
GCTACAACAGTAGCTAGTTCACACACAGAGAGAGAGAGAGAGAGTCCCATCTCTCTCTCTCTCTGTCACTCTCATTTTCTTCCCCCCCCCTCTCTCTCTCTCTCTCTCTCTCTCTCTCTCTCTCTCTCCCCCTATATATGTCTCTCTATCTCAGTCTAACTATTTCTCCTCACAATTGAAATCTATGACTTAAATAGGGCACACACACTATAGGGCACATGACCTATAGCGCACATGCCCTATGGATGTCATAGATTTCCATAGTGTGTACGCCCTATAGGGCGCATGTGCTTTGTAAGTAATTGGAATTTACCAATCCTAAGGCTTTGATTTGCCTTGGAGATCCAACCCAATGGCTTGGAGGATACAAATAGGCCCGAGACATGTTTTCCAGCAAACATACAAAAAATGGCATTTTTTTTGTGTGGTCCTCATCAGGTTTACTCATGGTTCAATAATGTAAAAATCAGACAACGTAATATTGTAGATCTCTCTGTTAGCTATCTAAGCATATAATTTATTTGGAATTATGATTATGTGAATTTTTTCATCTCTAATTTCTTTTGTGTCTATGTCCATTTCTTGTAAAAAACCAACGTGTAGTAATTTGGGCATACATTTTGGCTCGTACATCGAATTTTGCAACAAGTTACATTTTGAGAAACTAGACTCCATTATACACACTTTAAAAAAATAAATTTGGATTTTTGATCAGTTTTAAATGATTTCTAGGGGGAGCACATAGAAATTTCATGTTTTGAGGATGTGTGCACTTCGTAAATTCATCAAAAATTATACATTCATAAAAAAAAATTAGCAAAAAAATCCAGGATAAACTATGTGGTGTTAGCTAACTTCTCATCGTAGGGATTAAAAAAATTATAAAAAAAAGTTAACATTTTAGGGGGAGCACACCATACGCTATGTTATGTTTTTTCACTAAAAAAAAGACCACTTTTTGTGCTTCCCCTTTTTGAGGGCCTTAATCTGCACCATTTTCAAAATAAATTAGTAGTTTAGGAACTAGATTAAGAGTATTACAACTCTTTTTCTTGTCGCATCTTAAAATTTTGAGTCTAACTATCTTTAATTTCTTGTTGAAGTTCAGAGTTTGCTGATTTCAGGAAAAAAGTGGCATCTTATACCCCATTTTTGGTCCCCCATCTTTGTGCACTTACCCCATGTACATAATCAACTCAAAATTTATTAAATTTATAACCATTAGAAAGAATTTTTTGAGCACTAGTTCCATGCAAAAGGGAGTATCCTTAATATTCCATTTGTACCCTGAACTTGAGCCCCAAGTCCATGAAATGTTCACAAATTTGTTGGCCTTTGCAAAATGGGTCTAATCTAGAAGTTTTGATAGAAATTACTTTTGATTGAAACTAATAGGTTTCGATTGAAAGTACTTGATATTTTTTGCATGGTTAAAGTCCTAACTCAAGTACATTCGACCGAAAGTACTAATTGAAATTTGATAGAAACCTGGGTCAGCCAATTTAGTGAATTTTTAGGTTAGTAACGATCTCATATAAATAAACTTTTTTTTGCCTTATTTTATAAATTTGAAAGTTGCAGAATAATTCATATTTTAGAGAAGGAAGACATTTGGCAGTGTATTTTTTTTAAAAAAATTTAGTGGGGTAATTTTGCGAGGGAAAGCAATGGGGAATAAAAAGAAAAGGGTAAATAAGACTGCATGAAATTATTCACTAGAGATCGAACAAAGAATATGCGAAGAATCACGAGAAAGATATTATCATAGGAAACAAGGTATCTCTAGTTAGTTTATATGTTGTCATTAGTGTCACACATATAGTTGGTAAAGGAAGCAAACAGGCTAGTCGGTCAACACTCTAAGTATAGTAACTAAGAAGAGCACAAGGCAAAATGACATAGTAACTGAACATAGTCTTGACTGAGCACTCATACCGAGCCAAGATGATTACTGAGTACGGAGTACAGTTATAATCAAGCATTCATATATACCGAGTGTCTATAACTTACCGAGTGATGAATGCAGTGTATACCTCTTGCAAAATAGGAAAGACATAAAAGTTTGTAATGGCACAAAATACAAGGTATATGGTTTACACCGAGCTAGAAAATGGTTTAAAAAGATCAAGGTGAAGATTAAATGTAGATGTAATCATTAAATGATTGATGATCCCTATGTAATGATGTTTTAGGTTATTCATTTGGATCATAGATCTTAGGTTTTCTAGATGATACCATAACCCTAATTAGGTCAAAATATTTTGATATAAAAATTGTCAAGATGTCATTTTGACATGTACCATACATGAAGTAGCCACCTACATAGACATCTGAAGATCATATAGGGTTGTGAATTTAAAGTTTTGACAAAGCATTCAAGGATTGAATCAGTATCACAACATAAGGCCGCCGAGAAGAATTTAGAGAAGAAATCTATCACAACAAGGTGTTAACTTTTAAGTACTTATCAAATCTGATATCAAGAAAAGTAAGTTGTTATATACAGATCAAACCTCCTATTACTTTCTAACAATGGTGGAAGACTTAAATCTCTTAACAGGGTAGACCTAACAAGTCTTTTTGTAAATCTCTTAACCAAGTGCACACTTAACAATGTTACTTAAATCCTCTAGCTAGGTAGATCCCTATAGGTCTTTATTGTTGCTCCTAATAGGGTAAGATCATCAAAAGTGATCAAACATTATAGCCTTAACCAGAAAGCTTTATTATTGCAGTTGGTGAAGCTCTATGGGTGTCATCCCCACTGTAGTTTTTACCTTCTTATAAGGGTTTCTGTGATACCAAAATACTTGTGTATTGTGTATGAAGTTTCATGGATGTTTACATGTTAGATTAGAAATAATTTATTATTTTCAGTAATGTTATAAATGGATAAAAAGATAACATGTCAGTCGGTTAATGAAATACATTGTTTTAAGGATTCAGTTGAAATTTTTTTTGAGGTTACTAATTTACCCCTCCCCTCTCAGTAACTCACCTTTCCATAATCCCAACAATTGGTATCAGAGCTAGTTTTCTTTTGAGAAAGTTTAATCACTGAAGAGGAAAAGATCTTAAGGATGAAAAGGTATAATCTTGATAAGACTTGAAAAATAGAAATTGGAGATGCAGATTCTCATGGAAGAACTTAAGGACATTAAGGAACAACAAAGAGAGTCACTAATCAAAAGAAAAGAATTAGCATTTTGGCATAATGGGACTGATTATCAGGATGAAGAGATAGAGGAATTATTTGTAGGATCACGAAGGATATCTAATGCATCTGAAGGAACTATATCAGATCTATTTGAAAAGAATCAATACCTTAACAAACAAGTGAAAGAACTGCAAATTGGATAAGAGACTCAAATTGTAAAAATGATTGAAGTCATAAACAACACAAGACTAGCTGAAAAAGAAAGGAATATGGCTATTGAAGACAGAAGAAAAATGACTAAAAAGTTGGAAGAGAGAGAATCTGAAATACTAAGGCTTACCAAGCATCACTTTGAAATTTCCAATCAAATGGTTGTCATTAGTCAGGAAGTCAACCGTGTAAATAATGAGCTTGCTAGGAAATTGGAAGATATTGGTGAATTAAGGGAAGAGAATGAAAGACTAAAATTTGAAATGAAGATGCAAAAAAAAAAGATGAGATGATAAAGAAAGCTAAAGAAAGTACCAAAAGGATGGATGTGTTAGAATAAATGAGAGGGGGGTGAATTAGTTATCCACAGTCCTAAATCAAAATGTATAACCAAAAACAAATTACTTAAACTTCTGCAACTCGGTAACATAAAATAGTATTCTGTCTGTGCTTTTACCAATTACTAGTTAATATCATATAATGATTACCAACCAAATCCAATATGCAATATGTAAAGTATGACAAAAAACAATCATCACAGTGAACACATAACACAAGAGATTTAACGTGGAAACCCCGTTAAGGGAAAAACCACCTGGAACTGGCAACCCAAAAATTGTTCACTCTTCTGAAGTGAGCTCAATGAAGACCCAACCCTGTTAAAGGTTACAAACACACTGTTAGGTGTGACCTTGTTAGAGTATTTTAGACCAACAGTTATCGTCCAACCAGCATTCACTATGGGGTTGACAGGATAACAAATGTACACTCTACGAATGACATTACAATACTTTCAAGTCCACTCTGTTAAGAGATTTATTTGATTACAATGGTTAAACTATAACAAAAATTTGATTTGAATACAACACAACTTCTATTGCAGATTATTAGATCTATATTAAGCTCATTCAAATCCTCTAATCATTATATCAATTCTATTTCAATCAATATTTTGTAACTTGCTGTCGCTCGGTTATAACTTTCTGATGCTCAGTAATCTTTGTAGTTCAGTTCTCCTTTAACCAGTTTGATCAGACATTCATGAAACTTGTTCACACAATATCTCTCCATTCTCCTTCTTCCGACATTAGTTTCATCATGAAACTGTAGTCTCTTAAATAGACAAGTAAATCATTTTAATTCCATCCATCAAATTTTTCCACTTAATCTCATTCATTGATTTTTCCGCTTTAACCTTCCTTGGCTAATGTGTCAATAAAAAGTTTCATTTCAATCCATTAGATCTTCCTTGAATTATTTTAGCCGTCGATCTTCGTAACAAACTTTATCTTCATCCTTGATCTTATACACTTTCTAGCTCATCAATCCTTATCGGCTAAATTGATCATTTAGTTCTTTACTCCTACTCGGTTAACAAATAAATGTGTCGGTGAACACAAGCTCAGTTTATACTATTCTTGGTATACACTACACTTCATCGGTGTATATTGAAATGCTTCTTTAACCGACCACACTACTTTGTGCATTTTTCTCTATCCTTTATCATAGATGAATGCAACATAATCAAGTCAATAACCTAAGATCATAGCCTCATCCATAGATTACCCAATGTATTCCTTATCCTCATCTGTCATATCCATCTTCCTCAATATAGTTATATCTCATCTTCATCTATTTTATTCTTCTTTCTATAGATGTTTAGGTATGGTAACTCACAAGATAAGTATTGTCAAAACTAGTTGACATCAATGACAAAATATTACTGATTTAATCATCTTACATATCTAATAAACAACTTAGTGATCTTAAATCAAAGATCTTCAAGTCATTTAGTTTATTCAAATCAGTTGTAGTTCATCAATCTCTCCCTTTGGCATTGATGGCAACACAAGCAATATGAAATATTCCAAACACATACCAAACATGTATTCTACAACTTTGTAAACAAATGTTGTAACAAGATCTCCCTAGCTTAATATGTTTAATCACTACATTACTTAAAAGAATTTGCAAGTGCAGACTATCTTTTGCATATATGATCTTTTCAGTGCTCACAGAATCTCTTATGTTCTTTAGTAACTGATCTTCAATGCTCTCCCTTTCATTCTGATCTCTCTCCTTGTGACTTTGTTTCATTATTTCATATTTCTCTCCCTGTAGTTCATATTGAAATCTCTCTCCCTTTGAAAACAATGCCAAAGATCAATAGAAACATACAGCTCTTCAGTAGCTAATTGACTCACTGTTGTTCGGTGCACTTCACTGTATCTTTGTATACTGTTGTGCAAATCTATTCCAATTCTTCAATCTTTCACATCCTTAGACATAAATTTAAAGTGTGAACTCTATTGCATCAACATGTATGATCTTTTGATAAGATTAGGTTGATGCAACCTCCAGATCACCTTAGTGACCAGTAGATAGGGGATGAACCCCAAGTCTAGTCCTCAAGTATTCATATGTGTCCTTTGGTAGAGGCTTTGTAAATATGTCAGCAAGTTGTTCTTTTGAGGTAAAAAATTCTATCTTAACTTGCTTCTCTTGTACTTGTTCCCTTAAGTAGTGATACTTAATAGATATGTTCTTTATTTTAGAGTGCATCACTGGATTCTTTAAAATATTAATGGCACTAGTGTTGTCACAATATATAATCACCAGCTCAGTGATTACCTCATTCATACCTTCCAACACTTGCTTGATGTGTGCAATATTTGAAAAATTAGTAGCAGCAACAACATACTCTGCTTCAATTGTAGTCTGAGAAATGCATGACTATTTCTTACTTGTCCATGTAACAAATCTTTCACCAAAGAAAAATGCTCCTCCAGTGGTACTCTTTCTATCATCCACATTTCTAGCCCAATCAGCATTAGTGTATACCTTAAGTTCAAACTTGCCTTCCTTAGGATGCCATAGTCCATAATCTTTTGTTTTCTTTAGGTATCTTAAGATTCTCTTTGTAGCAACCATGTGTGATTCTCTAGGATTTGCAGAAAATCTAGCAACTATTCCAACAACATGTGCTATATTAGGCCTACTGTGAACTACATACATTAACTTACCAATCATGGATCAGTACAGTGTCTAATTTACCTCAGTAGTTCCATCTTCTTTAGTCAGTTTACATCTAGTATCCATTGGTGTTCCCACAGGTTTAGCATCTTCCATGCCAAATGTCTTCAATACTTCCTTTATGTATTTAGATTGTGTGATGAATATACCATCATTCAGTTGAATCACTTGTAAGCCTAGAAAGAACTTAATCTCTCCAAACATAGACATTTCAAATTTAGTTCTCATTTCATCAGCAAATGACTTATAGATTTGATCTTTTCCTCCAAATATTATGTCATCCACAAATATCTTAGCAATCAAGATAGTATCATCATAATTTCATTTCATGTACAGATTTCTATTGTCACTAGTTCTTATAAATCCAATACTTAGCAAATAATTATGTAGCCTCTCATACCAGGCTCTCGATGCTTACTTAAAACCATATAAATCTTTGTGTAATCTACATACCATATCTTTGTTTTATGGATCAATGAATCCTTCAGGTTTTTCTATGTAGATTTCCTCTTCAAGTATCCCATTCATAAAAGATGATTTTACATCCATTTGGTAAACTTTGAACTTCTTGTGTGCAGCATATGCAAGTAACATTCTGACTCCTTCTAATCTAGCAATAGGTGCAAATGTCTTACCATAATCTATTCCTTCCTCCTGTGCATATCCCTTGCATACTAACCTAGCTTTGTTTCTTGTTACCTCTCCATTCTCATTCAGCTTGTTTCTGAATATCCACTTAGTACCGATAACATTCTTGTCTTTAGGTCTAGGTACTAAAATCCAAGTTTTATTCTCCTCTATCTGTTCTATTTCCTCTTTCATTACATTAACCCATTCATCATTTTATAATGCAACTTTTACATTCTTTGGTTCATATTCACAAACTAGACATGTACCTTGTCTTGCTTTACTGCTTGTTTGCATGCAAGCTTGTCTGTCTCCAATGATTTTTGTTTTAGAATGATGTCTTCTAACAAATTTTTCTAGTATCTGATCTCTTCTTTCTTGTTCATCCTGTGCAGGTTCATTTTCTTGCTCGATAGGTCCTTCCTACTCATCGGTTTCTCTATCCTGTCCGTTGGTATTATTTTCTTGTTGACCGGTTATCACTGTCTATTGAATCGGTTGAACCTCTGGTTGTTCAATGTAAGTGAATCTATCATAGTCTTTCATTTCCTTTGTGCTTTCCTCTACACTCTTATCATCAAACTCATCAACTCGAACATTAGTAATTTCAATTATTTTATTGGTTACTTTGTTAAGACACTTGTATGCTTTACTTTTAGTGGAATATCCTAGAGATATCCCTTCATCACCTTTTGAGTCAAACTTCCCATTTCTTTCATCTTTCAGAATAAAGCATTTACTTCCAAAAAATATGAAATAACTTACAGTGGGTTTGTGGCCAAACCATAACTCATAGGATGTCTTATTAGTGTCCTTCTTCAATTGTACTCAGTTCAGAACATAAATAGCTATGCTAACTGCTTCTCTCCAGTATGTCTGAGAAACATTCTTTTGTAACATCAGTGTTCTTGCACAGTCAACGATTGACCTATTCCTCCTTTTAGCTATTCCATTTTGTTGAGGTGTCATCAGAGCTGAGACCTGTCTTTTAATACCATGCTCATTACAAAAGTTAGTAAATTCATGAGAAATAAATTCTACATCTATATCAGATCTCAAACACTTCAACTCTTTACCAGTCTCTTTCTCAACTTTTGCTTTATACCACTTGAGCATCTTAAATGCCTCTGATTTTTCTTTCAATAACATGACTGTCATTAATCTAGTGTAATCATCAACAAAAACAATGAAATATATGTCTCCATAGTAACTTTGATTTCTCATAGGACCACATAGGTCGGTATGCACTAACTCAAGTATTTTCTTTGTTGAATAATCTTTTCTTTTGAAACTATATTTAGTCATTTTACCTTTCTGACATTCATGACACATAAGATGATCAGGCTTAGATAAGTTAGGTAGACCTCTAACCTTTTTCTTTTTATTGATCTTAATTATGTTATCAAAATTCACATGACATAACCTTTTATGCCACAACCATGCATCTTCATCTTTCATCATTAAACAAGAAGATTGATCATTATCAAGATAAAATAAATTACCTCTCAATTGTGTTCCACATCCAACAAGTCTTCCTCCATCATCATATATCTTCACTTTCTTGCTCTTAAAAGTAACTTGGTGGCCTGAATTGTTTAGCTATTCCACACTTAGCAAATTATAGTTTAGTCCTTTTACCTAATAAGCATTTTCACATTTTATTCTATCATTTATCATCAGGGATCCTTTTCCTCTAACCATACACGGTGCATCATTACCAAATTTCATAGATCCTCCATTGTATTCTTCAAGATGATCAAATTTTTCTTCATCACCAGTCATGTGATGTGTACAACCACTATCTATGATCCTTGTATCATTTTTATTAACCTTAGAGATAAGTGTTGTCTCTACATACCTTTCATCTTCCTTTGACTCATCCTTCATTACAACAAATACTACCTCCACATCTTCATCAGTGTCGGTATCAGTGACATCTTCTTCTGCAATGTAGCACACCTTCTTGCCTTTATCATTATTGTCTCAGTTGTCTCTGTTGTAGTGTCAGGAACTTTTGTTTCCTCTTCTCCCATAGCTTCCTTCACCAGATCAGTCCTTGTTTCTATCATCATCTTTCCTGTGTGGACATCTAGCAACAATAGGACCAACCTCTTTACAGTTAAAACATGCTAAAGGTAATTTACCTCTATATCTACCTTTACCTTTAGGTAACCTTCTAGCCATAAGAGCTTCAAGTTCATCAAGCTCATCATCAGTATTTCTATCACTATCATCATTCTTATTTTTGCTACTAGACTTACCAATCTTGAGAGAAGACATAAAAGTGGATTCAATAGATGGTACAAAACTATTATCAAAGTTGTTCAATTCAAAGGTTGTTAGCTTATCGATCAGATTATCAAGAGTGAGGTTATTGCCAGATGCAGACCTTGTTTCATGAATTGTAGATATTCTGATTGCATAAACTGGCAATAAGGTTCTGAGAACTTTTCTTACCACTATTTCTTCTTCAATAACACCATCAGATGCTCTAATAGCATGGACTACTTCTTTTAGTCTGTTTGTGTACTGCACAATATTTTCACCTTCCTTCATCTTCATGTCATCGAATCTTCCTCTTAAGATTTTAGCTCTGGCTCTTTTGACATTCACACAACCACTATAAACTTGAGCAAGTTTATCCCACATCTACTTAGCAGTAGAGCAGTCCTTGATATCTTCAAATTTGGCATCTATATAGGTAGCATCAATCTCCATGATGGTAACATTATGTTCATGCCTGTCTCTTAGTTGATCAAGGGTCAAGGGACCATTGGGTGATGCAAGGTATCTATTCTCCATTAGTGTAAGGGCGGAATTTCCAATTTCAGATACATGCAACTTCATTCTTCTTTGCCATATTGTGAAGTTATCCTTGTTTAGCTTTGGCACTTCCCTCTTATACATTTTGAAATCTTTGTGCTGAAGTCCTTCAAACTCTATTCCAAGAAACCAACACTCTGATACCAATTGTTAGAATAATTGAGAGGGGGGTGAATTAGTTATCCACAATCCCAAATCAAAATGTATAACCAGAAACAAATTACTTAAACTTTTGCAGCTCGGTAACATAAAATAGTATTCTGTCTGTGATTTTACCAATTACTAGTTAATATCATATAATGATTATCGACCAAATCAAATATGCAATATGTAAAGTATGGCAACAAACAATCATCATAGTCAACACATAATACAAGAGATTTAACATGGAAACCTTGTTAAGGGAAAAACCACCTGGGACCGACAACCCAAAAATTGTTCACTCTTTTGAAGTGAGGTTGGTGAAGACCCAACCCTATTAAAGGCTACAAACACACTATTAGGTGTGACCTTGTTAGAGGATTTTAGACCAATAATTATCGTCCAACCAACATTCACTATGGGGTTGATATGATAATAAATGTACACTCTATGAATGACATTACAAGACTTTCAAGTCCACTCTGTTAAGAGATTTATCTAATTACAATGGTTAAAATGTAATAGCAATTTGATCTAAATACAACACAACTTCAATTGCAGATTATCATATCTATATTAAGCTCATTCAAATCCTCTAATCATTATATCAATTCTATTTCAATCAATATTCTATAACTTATTATCATTCGGTTATAGCTTTCTAATGCTTGGTAATCTCTGCAATTCAGTTCTCCTTTAACCAGTTTGATCAGGCATGCATGAAACTTGTTCATGTGATATCTCTATAGTCTCCTTCTTCTGACATTAGTTTCATCATGAAACTATAGTCTCTTAAATAGACAAGTAAATTATTTTTAATTCCATCCATCAGATTTTTTTGCTTAATCTCCTTCATTGATTTTTCCGCTTTAACCTTCCTTGGCTGATGTGTCAATAACATGTTTCATTTCAATCCATTAGATCTTCCTTGAATTATTTTAGCCATGGATCTTCGTAACAAACTTTATCTTCATCCTCAATCTTATACACTTTCCAGCTCATAAATCCTTATTGGCTAAACTAATCATTTAGTTCTTTACTCCTGCTCAGTTAACAAAGAAATGCATCAGTGAACACAAGCTTGGTTTATACTATGCTCGGTATAGACTACACTTCGTCAGTGTATACTGAAATGCTTCTTTAACCGACCACACTGCTTTGTGCATTTTGCTCTATCCTTCATCATAGATGAATGCAACATAATCAAGTCAATAACATAAGGTCATAGACTCATCCATAGATTACCCAATGTATTCCTTATCCTCATCTATCATATCCATCTTCCTCAATGTAGTTATATATGTTCTTCATCTCTTTTCTTCTTTTTTCTACAGATGTTTAGGTATGGAAACTCATAAGATAAGTACTGTCAAAACTAGTTGACATCAATGAAAACATATTATTGATTTAATCATCTTACATATCTAATCAACAACTTAGTGATCTTAAATCACAGATCTTCAAGTCATTTAGTTTATCCAAATCAGTTGTAGTTCATTAGGATGAATTCCTTAATAGTCAGAGAAGACTAGACAACACTACTGGTTTAGGTTATATCAAGTAGGGAGAGTCATCCAAATAAGCTTAAAAAAAGAATGCCTATACAAATCCAAGGCTAGAGAAGCTCTCATGCTATCACTATGGAAAACCAGATCACACATCAAATGTCTGGAGAAGTAAAGAAAAAGGTATTCCTAACTTTACTCCTAAATTTGATGGTTACTGTTATAATTGTAACAAGTATGGACATAAATCTCATGAGTGTATATCAAAGTTGAATAAGTCATGTAAGAAAAAATACATGGAAAAGTACTTTCACACTTGCAACAAGCATGGACATATATCACAAGAATGCATGACAAAGATGAAACAAGTTTGGAAACTAAAAAGCCAAACAACACCTATCAACTGAGAAGGTAAGGTAATTCCTATACTTGGGATTACAATGCTTGGGTTAATTGTACAACATATGGAAGAGATGGTCATATTGCAGAAAATTGTATGAGATTACACTGGAGAGGAAAATATAGAAACTAGACAAATTATGGAATGGCTTGTTTGCACTATCACAAGGTTGGTCATTTAAGTAAATATTGTAGAGATTAAGCACCAGAAGTGAATCCCGATATGAATGAAAATACCATTGATGGAATCAAAAGGAAATGAGTCAAATGTGAAGAAGATCAACTGGAGACAATGTAGGAACATGCACATTAGTCGGTGACACCTGATCCTTTGGGTTAGGTGATTTCACCACCTCCACTTAAGAAAATCAAGTATGGGAACTAAATTTTAATCAGTTATATATTACAACAATTCCTTATATATATTGCATGAATACCAAATCAACTTGAAATAAGATGCACTAGGTTGTTATATGTTTTGCACTTGAAATAAGTATAGTCGGTAAAAGCATGACCGAGTGAAAGTTTGTTAGTCAGTGAAAGTGATAAAGGTTAACTGAGTTGCGTAGTCAATCGAGCATTGTTATTGTTCACCGAGCTGAAGTTTAAAAAGGAGATAACTGAAAGATTTATTTTTAACCAAGTTGTTTTTGGTGAAGCATTTAATGGAACAAATTTAAGTGGGAAATATTTTTGGGTATAAATACACGTTGAGCCAACTCATTGTTTCACACAATGAACAAGAGCGAAACTAGAGAGAAAAGAGAAAGATTTGAGAAAAGAGATTAAAAGCCTTTCACAATGATTTGAATATTTCACGAATAGTTTGGAAGAGATTAAAGTAAGTTAGAAGAAATTTGAGTTATTTTAATACAATTTTTGTGAAGCCTTAAATTTGTTATCAACAATGGCATCCTCATCAAAGACCATTCAATCTAAAGATGATAGTGAGAAGAAGGTTGCATTGATCAATTTTGTGACATATGAAGAACCTAAATATAAACTACACCCTAAGGTCACATCACAAGTTGATGAGAAAGGCACATTCTTGAGCATACCGCCTAGGGTTTTGTTGGTATAGGACTGGTGCAGGAGCACCTAGGGTCCTAGTGGGGATCCAAAGTAGATTTTGGCATGTAGGTGGTTCTATCCAACCACCAAGGAATAAGGACTAATATAAATTCCCAAGTGTGTGTGTGTGTGTTTCTTAGAAGTTTTTAGTGTGTGGATAAGTGGTTACTCAAGTCCACTTAGGGCTTGTCTTTCCTTATTCTAATAGGTTGTTTTGTTTCTAATTATTTTAATTTTGGTCAAAGAGGGTCAAACCTTGTTTTAAGTATTAGAGAGCTGAATGGGACACAATGAGGTCCATGGTAAGAGACCAAGAGGATAAAAATCCTTAAGAAACAAAAATTGTAAAAGTTGCTCATGAAAACTTTATCACCATTCAAGGTCCTTGCCAAGAATAAGTTGGAGGACCACAAATTTTTTTTGGACATATGCATTAGAGATAAATAAGCTCAATTTAGACCTATGTGTCAGGTTGATAATCATTGTGTATGGATTAACAAACTAAAGCAAGCCAGTTTTTGGTGAAATATAACAGAGTCATTTTGAAAATCTAGCATCCATAACAATAATGGATTGATTTTACATTATTTTTGACATGGTTACCTAGCTCTTTCTTTCTAGTTTACCGGTGTGCTATTATTTTTTCACTTTGTTTAGGTTTGATAAGTGTTTTGCAAATTTCTGCATAGTGACTGGTTCACTGGCTTGTATAGTGTAATGTGTTGAAAAATGGCCATTACTTGAATTCCACTAGTTGGATCTTCACAAACACTTGTAATTTAGTAATCCCTTGTATATAATTTGTAAATATGAATGTATGGGGTCACAAGTATTGGGTTGCTATTTTTATGATCAATCCCTAGGCGAGTGCTAGCATACCCGACTAGGAAGCTTAGTTGTTGCAGATCTCAAAAGAATGAGTGGATGGAATGGTTTGTGCTAATAAAGAATGAGATCATGTAGAGAAGTGCAAGGAGGCCCTAGAACCCTAAGTTGGAAGGAAGACCAGATCATTTGAATTACCTATGAATTCAAGGGAAGATATACTAAGCTAAACACCTAGAAGCCCTTAACAATAGTAGTATCAAGAAACCCTAGTGTACAGACACTTCAGGAACCTAAAACCTAGAAAATATCTAAGATTTTCCAAAAGGGTATTATGAACCCTAAGTGGTTTAGGGTCTTGTTAAGAATTTTTGGGAGATATTTGTAGAATATCCCATTAGGAGGCCTAATGGGGGCTCAAAACCCTACTAGCCCTAACTAAGGAAGTTTGACGAGATCGGTAAGAAGTAGATGGTTATCACAAGAAAAAACACCTCAAGTATGATTGAGTGAACCCAAATAGGACTCTTAAACCCCATAATGTCATGGAGGAGTGATTGGAAAGTAGTAGAGAGAGCTGAGGCCTCTTGTTGTGAAAGGAGAGACTAGGAAGAAAGTTGATAGGGAGATCCTTGGAGTGAGAGGAGGATTGAGAGAAGAATTCTCCTAGAGTGGGGTCAAAGAATAAACTCCAAGAAGGCCTAAGGAGAGCCTTGAGGAGTCCTAGAGAGAGTGATACTTAAGTGATTGAAGGATCCTCCCCATCAAATTGGTATCAAAGCCTAAAAAGATTTGGCACAAGACATTGTATATGTCATCTTTTGGAAGTGAATCAATGGGAGAAAACACCAAGGTGATAAATGTTGAGTTGGCAAGAGAGGCAAAAAAACAAAGGGAGAAGAATAGACACCTTGAAGAAGCCTTAGAGGCTATGAAAGATAAAATTGATGAAGTTGCAAAGCAGCTAACAAGAGGAAGGAAAATTTGGAAATTGGTGAAGACAAGGGAAAGGAAGTGAATGGGGAGGACTATGTACATAAACCTGATCCTCCATTGAAAAAGGAACCCTTCGTTAGAGCCATCAAGGCATTGGGTGGCAAAGATCTTAAGGGGATACCCCTATTGACTAGTAAATGGATTCAGATTTGGTCATGGAATGCATTAAAGGGATGGAGAATCATTTTAAATGTGAAGGAATCATAGAGGCACAAAAGGTGAAGGTTGCTAAATCAGGGTTAAGGGTACCAGCCTTAACCCGGTGGAAATTCCTACAAGAAGAGAGGGAAAGAGAAGGAAAGAAGTCTATAGCTAATTGGAAGGATATGGTGGCCAAGATTAGAGAGAATTATCTTCCTGAAGACTATGAAATATAGTTTCATAAGAAGAGAAAAATCTTGAAGAAAAAAGACCTAGATGTTACCTCCTACACTGAAGAATTTCAAAAACTTTTCTTGAGATCTAAAGTCCACAAAGAGGAAAGCATCAAAGTGGCAAGGTATATAGGTGGGTTGAGATGGGGTATCCAAGAAGAGATCATCCTATGGACCCCACTAGTGTTCATAAGTGCTTTTTGTTGGAACTTAAGGTGGAAGAGAAGAGTAAAAATAAGCAAGACTCTAGCCCTAGGGTTAGAGGAAAAGGAAGAGACACTAGATGACATAGGGATGGCTATGGTGGTAGAAGTAATGAACCAAGAAACCAAGGAGACTCCAAGTTGATTGAACATGTTAGTGAGCCAAGTGGTAGAGGTAACTATAGTAGAGGAAGAGGATTTCATGGAGGTGATAGAGGAAGATAAAGTAACTTTAGTAGAGGTTCACATTTTTCTAACATGAAGTGTTACCATTGTGGGCAGATTGGTCATCCAGCTTATAGGTGCCCTGAAAAGGCATCATCATCTCATAGTGAAAATAAGGTAGCATATTTCCAAGAAGAATACAATAGCATTACAAATTGAGAGGTGAATCTGGATTCTAAGAAAGGAGAGAACCAGATGTTTGGAAGAGTCTTGATTAAAGAACCTAGTAAAAAAGAGCGTAAGCAAAGAAGGGAACTCTTTAGAATGAAATGAAAGATACTTGGAAAAGTTTGTAATGTTATTGTAGATTCGGGATCAACTAATAACATCATCTCAGAAGAGGTTGTTCAAAAAATTAGGTTGGCAAAGGTTCCCCATGATCACCCTTATAGAGTCACATGGATAAACAAAGGGTAGAACATGTTGGTTAATGAACAAGTTTGCATATATTTTTCAATTGCTGAATATCAAGACAATATTTTATGTGATGTGTTGTCCATGGATTCTTTCCATATACTCTTGGGTAGACCATGGAGATATGATAGAGATGCCATCTATCATGGGAAGAAGAACTTGTATACATTTAAGAAAGATGGGGTGACATATAGAATACAGTCATTGGTTGAAGAAGGGGTAGATGGAACAGTAGATCCAAGCATACATCTCATAAGTGGGATAGAGTTTTTGCATGATTTCAAGAATAAAAATGAAGTGGGGTTTTCCATAGTTGTGAAACCAAAGGAGGAGGAAGTTTCCAAGAAAAAACCATTTCCTAAGGGGGTACAAGATCTGTTGGATCATTTTAAGGACATTGTTAGTGATGGAGCACCAACCGCACTTCCACCACAAAGAGCTATCAGCCATCAAATTGATTTTGTGCCAGGAGCCTCATTGCCTAATAAGGATTCATATAAGATGACACCATATCAAAATAAGGAGATTGCAAGATAAGTCTAAGAACTCCTAGATCAAGGATTAATTAGGAACAGTATCATTCCATGTCTTGTCCCAGTTGTTTTGGCATCCAAGAAGGGAGGTAAGTGGAGATTGTGTACTGATTCTAGGGAAGTAAATATGATTACTATTAGATATAGATTTCCTATTCCTAGGATAGAAGACCTAATGGATTGCCTTGGGGGTGCTAAATAATTTTCTAAAATTGACCTTAAAAGTGGGTATCATCAAATTAGGATGAAAGAGGGGGATGAATGGAAGTCAACCTTTAAAACCACACAGGGTCTTTATGAGTGGATAGTTATGCCCTTTGGCCTAACAAATACACCTAGTACATTTATGAAACTCATGAATGAAGTGTTAAAAGATTGCATAGGGAAGTTTTTAGTAGTCTAACTTGATGACATCCTTATCTTTAGCAAAACCAAAGAGGAGCATATTAAACACTTACAGATTGTATTGAGAAGGTTGCAAGAGGAAAAGTTGACCATCAACCTAGAGAAGAGTGAGTTTTTGAAGCATGATCTTGTGTACTTAGGCTTTATAATTTCCCAAGGTGACTTTAAAATGGACCCAAGAAAGGTAAATGCTATCTTAAGTTGGCCCAATCCTAAAACGGGGACATAAGTCAAAAGTTTTCATGGGTTGGCTCAGTTCTATAGGAAGTTTGTAAGAGGATTTAGTGAAATATGTGCACCAATATTGGACACCATCAAAGGAAGATTGAAAACCAAGTTCTTGTGGACCAAAGAAGCCAATGAAGGGTTTGAAAATTTGAAGAAAGAGGTAGCTACAAAACCTATCCTAGTATTGCCTAGTTTTCACAAGTTGTTTATTATGGAGTGTGATGCAAGTAATATTGTTGTTGGGAAAGTATTGAGTCAAGAAGGGAGGCCAATAGAATTTTTTAGTGAAAGGTTAAATGAATCCAAGTCTAGGTACTCATCCTATGACTTAAAACTTTATGCATTGGTTCAAGCTCTTAGGAAGTGGAGGCACTATCTTTTGCCTATAGAGTTTGTTGTATGAACTTATAATTAGACCTTGAGCTGCATTAATAATCAAGAGAAGTTAAGCCTCAGACACATAAAATGGATGGATTTTCTTCAATCTTACACATTCATCATCAAACACAAGAAAGGGAAGACCAATAAGGTAGCAAATGCATTAAGTTGAAGGTTGCTTACTGTCCAAGAAATACAGTTGGAAAGCATAGGAGTGGAAGGTTTTAAAAACCTATATGCTAGTGATAAAGACTTCTCAGAGGCCTAAAAGGTATGCTTAGACTTTAACAACCAATTTCATAGTAATTTTGTCAATTATACTTTGCAAAATGGACTGTTGTTTAGGGGAAATTAGATATGTGTTCCTAGAGGATCAATGAGAGAAAATATGATTCAAGAGAAGCATAATGGTAGTCTTAGTGATCATTTTGGCTTTAATAAGACATTGGATTTAGCGGAGAGGTTCTATTATTGGCCTAGAATGCCAAGGGATGTTAAAAAATATGTTGAACAATGCATGATATGTCAAAAGACCAAGGGAACTTCTTCAAATGAAGGATTATACTAGCCCTTACCCATTCCAAATAGGCCATGTGAATGAATCAACATGGAATTCATAGTGGTCTTATCAAGGAAAAAAGGTAGGTTTGGATAGTGTATTTGTAGTTGTGGATATATTTATCAAAATGAGTCATTTTATTCCTTGTAAAAAAACTCATGAGGCTAGTTATATTGCTCACTTATTTTTCAAAGAAGTGGTAAGGATTCATGGCTTACCAATTAGTATAGTTTTAGATACAGATGTTAAATTTATGGGACACTTTTGGAAAACTCTATGGAGGAGACTAGGTACAAATTTGGCACATAGTTCATCATACCATCCCCAAACAGATGGTCAAACATAGGTGATTAATAGGGTACTAGGTAACCTTTTAAGGTGTTTAACTAAGGAATATGGTCAAGCATGGGACCAAGTGATTCCACAAGATGAGTTTGCATATAATGATAGCACTAATAGGACTACTAGTAAGAGTCCATTTCATATTGTGTATGGCCTTCATCCAAGAGGAATTTGTGAACTTAGAGACCTAAAAGACCATGAAGAAATGAGTGGACATGCAAATAAATTTTCACAATCCATGAAGGAAGTGCATGAGGAAGTTAAAAAGACCTTAATGGAAGCTAATAATAAATTATAGAGTAAGATGGATGAAAGAAGGAAAAAATAATAGTTTGAAGTAGGTGAATGGGTGTTGGTACATCTAAATAATGCAAGAATACAAAAAGGAATGCCAACAAAGCTTCAAATGAGAGGGATAGGGCCATGTAAAATTATGGCCAAGTATGGTCAAAATGCCTATAAGGTAGACCTTCCCAAAGAATTGTCTATCTCCCTAATATTTAATGTTTAAGACCTAGTTAGATACAAAGGCCTTGATGTAATATAGAAAGAGATTCATTCAGAGGTTGATGACGAAGTCAAAAACATCAACATACATCAACAGAGGTTGATGCCACAAGCTGAGAGAGTCCTTCACTCAAGGATTAAAAAGAAGACCAAATATCAAACCTATAAGGAGAAATTCATCAAATGGAAGCACTAGCCTAAATCAGAGGCCAATTGGGTATCACAAAGTGGTTTTAAGAGGTTTGGAATTAGTTTGGAACTATTAACTCCTAAGGTAACTTGATCTTCTTGTTGCAGGGGGAGACTGGTGAAGGAGCACCTAGGGTCCTAATGGGGATCCAAAGTAAATTTTGGCTTGTAGGTGGTTCTAGCCAACCACCAAGGAATAAGGACTAGTATAAAGTCCCAAGTGTGTGTGTGTGTGTCTTAGAAGTTTTTAGTATATGTGGATAAGTGGTTACTCAAGTCCACTTAGGGCTTGTCTTGCATTATTCTAATAGGTTGTTTTGTTTCTAATTCTTTTGATTTTGGTCAAAGAGGGTCTAACCTTGTTTTAAGTATTAGAGAGGTGAATGGGACACAACATGGTTCATGGTAAGAGACCAAGAGGATAAAAATCCTTAAGAAACAAAAATTGTAAAAGTTGCTCATGAAAAATTTGTCACCATTCAAGGTCCTTGCCAAGAATCAGTTGTAGGGCCACAAAAAAAGTTGGGATATATGCATTAGAGCTATATAAGCTCGGCTCAAACCTATGTGTTGGGTTGGTAATCATTGTGTATAGATTGACAAAATGAAGCAAGCCAATTTTTAGTGAAATATAACACAGTCATTTTGAAAATCCAACATCCAAAACAATAATGGATTGAATTAGGATTCTTTGTGACATGGTTACCTAGCTCTTTCTTTCTAGTTTATTGGTGTGCTATTATTTTTTCAATTTGTTTAGGTTTGATTAATGTTTTGTAAATTTCTGCACAGTGACTGGTTCACTAGCCTGTACAGTGTAATGTGTTGAAAAATAGCCATTATTTGAATTCCACTGGTTGGATCTTTACGACCACTTGGAAATTAGTAATAATTTGTAGATATGAATGCATGGGGTCACAAGTATTGGGTTTCTATTTTTATGATCAAGCCATAGGGGAGTGCTGGCATACTCTAATAGGAATCTTGACTGTTGCAAAGCTCAAAAGGAGTAGATGAATTGGTTTGTGCCAATCAAGAATGAAATCATATAGAGGAGTGTGAAAGGACCTAGAACCCTGAGCTGGAAGGAAGATGAGATCATTTGAATGTCCTATGAGATCAAGGGAATACAAACTGAACTAAATACCTAGAATCCCCTAAAAATAGGAGTGTCGAGAAACCCTAGTGTACTGACACTTCAAGAACTTAAAACCTAGAATATCTAAGATTTTCCAAAAGGGTATCAGGAACCCTAATTAGTCTAGGGACTTGTTAAGAACTTTTGGGAGATATTTGTAGAATAGTCCATTAGGAGGCCTAATGGGGGCTCAAAAGCCTACTAGCCCTAAGTAAGGAAGTTTGATGAGATCGGTAAGAAATAGATGGTTATATCAAGAAAAAAAACTCAAGTCTGATTGAGTGATCCCAAATAGGAATATTACACCCCATCATGTCATGGAGGAGTGCTTGGAAAGAAGTAGAGAGAGTTGAGGCCTCTTGTTGTGAAATGAGTGACTAGGAAGCAAGTTGATAGGGAGATCCTTGGAGTGAGAGGAGGATTAAGAGAATAATTCTCCTAGAGTGGGGTCAGAGAATAAACCCTAAGAAGGCCTAAGGAGAGACTTGAGGATTCCTAGAGAAAGTGGGAATTAAGTGAGTGAAGGATCCTCCCCATCAAGGACATCTGGTCTTACATTCACTGGAAGATCAATGAAATAGGTGATTTTGAGTTGCAATCCACTTATTAGGAACTTTGCATGGATGGAAACTAAAGGATGAGCATACTCATCTAGAGATCAAAGGTTTAACCAATTCCCTTCACTTTTCAAAGGTATTCAAGTCTGAGTGGATTAGTGTAGTACTCATCTAAGTACATGAGGGAAAAATGTGGCCAGATGAACTAGTTAAAATATCAAAGGATGTTATTTATATGGCCATTGATTATCATGTGAGTGATCAAGAAAAAGCCCTAAGGAATCCACCGAGGAGTTAAATTGAAACATTGAGAGGAGCTGAATGGGATGTAAGAGGTATGAAGATTAACATAATTGATGACTCCAAAACTAGATTTGGAGAATACATAATTTCCTATAAGGTATTCCAATCCAACAGACCAAACAATGTTCCTTGCAGTGTTGTTGATATAGCATACAAGATAGTAAAGAAAGGACTACAACAAGACCTCATTGAGTTGATGTTGAGGTAACTTGAAGAAAACATGAGGACAATTTGAGTTGCTAAGACCAACACTTGAAAGTTTGGATCATTATTAGTATGTATCTTTTTCTACTTGCAAAATTCATTCCCCTCAATTGGTGATGTTCAATGGGATGTGAACAAACCAGTTATCAAATAAATCAGTGATTTCATAAAGAGTTTAGGTCAGAATTTTGAAGTAGTAATGGATGATTATTTTGGGAAATTCAACGAAAGAATGCATAAGAGAAGCAGGATAACTACACAATTGGTAGAAAAATATAAAGATGATATTTGTTTCCTATTGGACACTGAATCCACTCTTATTAAGGTAGTTGAATCGAGGACTACATAGTTACCACCTATGGGATATGACTGTGATATTGAATGAGTATCTAGGTCAATAAATGCACTATTGGCAGAGTCTAAGGACAAGAAAGAAACTAGGTTTTGAACCTATGAGGAAGAAAAAATATGAATCAAGATGGATTTGGTTAGAGTAAAAGTGGTTAGAAAATCAAAGAAAATTATGGACACTCTGGCAAAACAATTCGGTGATGATGAAGAAGAAGCAGAGAAGTCGATTGAAGAGGCAACCAAGGAACACTTGTTGATTAGTAACAATGAACATGATGAAGAGACTGAGTTAGAAAAATAAATACAAGAAGCACTAGTGAAGGAAATAAAAGGTAAAATGAAATAAACTGAGACCCCCACATGAGTGAGGACAAGATCCTCTACAAGTGTTTCCCCACCTTTGAAATATGGAGTTGTAAAGATTACAAGGCCAACACTGACAAAGACATATCAGATCCCATCTCCCCTCTTCCACTCTTTTTATCTTCACACCTCAATAGTGTTTCTCACACATGTGTGAGAAACCCTTGGGCCTTTCAACCATTAATGCCCATCCTTATCTCTTTGACCCTAAATCCTAACCCTTGATCCTAAACCCCAACCCTCAATCCTAAACCCTAACCACCCTTCCTAACCCAAGCCCTTCCTCAAGACCTATAAATATGCCTCCTTTCATGATAAAATAAGAAATCATTCTTTTATTTTTCAAGTATTGTTATCATGTTCATTTACATCTATAATTTCATAGCATATATTAGCATTGTTAGATTTCTTTCATGTTTTCAAGCTTTATAACTCATCCTAGAATAGCTTAAATGGATTAATATAGTTTCTTTTGAGAATTTAATATCATTTTCAATTCATAACACATCCATGTTAAAATTATATTGAATCTTGCATCTCATCTATAGCCTATAAACAACATTTTCATATGTTGCTCCCTTGGAACCCTAGGGGCAAAAATGGTTCCCTATACCAATTTTTTTTCTATTTTTTGGTGTCTCCATGGCTTGCATATGGTCTTGATCCACTATCATCTACATTTAGGGTATGTTAATTTTCTTGGAGAGCACACCCACATCCCTCTCAAATGATCAAATCAAACAGGGCCTAGGTGCTCCCATTTTGGCTCAATCTGAGGTGGTTTTCATGAATTGGTTTACTATATGTCATGTATGCTATATTTGGACTAATGATTGAATGTATTAGATTTATCCTAATAGGTTAGTTTCATATCATCCATAGTTCCCCAGTTTGATCATTCCTAAAATATTACTCTCTTGGCAGGTCCTCTAAAGGTAAATGTAAGAAAGAAAAAATGATAGCTAATGGAGGTCTAGATTTCTAATTTTCCAAGAGGAAAAGACAATACTCTCCTACTTGATACTATCTCCAAAAAACATCAAGAAAATTTTCATTTACCCAAGACTAATTGTAAGTGATCAACTAAGTAGGTCAATATTTCTAATTTTCCAAAAGGAAAAGAGCATACTCTCCTACTCAACTAATCACAAAACAAGAATCCTTCTAGTTAAGCTAGGTGCCTAGAAATCAAATGTAAGAAAATGAAAAGTTGATTTGTATCTCCAAGGTAACCTACAATAAAAATAGCATTAGTAGTTTAAAGATTGAGTCTTTGACAAGCATGCTACATCACAAAGCATTAGTAGGCATAAAGATATTGAGATCTTTTGATAGGAAAATCCTACAAAATCACAAGTTAGGGTGAAAAAAGTATGCAAATGGAAGAAATAGCCCTACAAGATCACTTATTAATTATTGTTAAAAGACTAGATAATTTGAAAATGTAAGAAAAACCAAGCAATCTTGGCTAAAACTTGGACTGTGACAAAAATTAAATCTGGGAGACAGTTAATTAGTCTATCAGAAAATCGTACGATAGACCATAAAGAGGTAGAATGATAATTTAGAATGGTATGATATACCTCATAAAGGCAGAACAACATTTCTTTGTGAAGTAGGTGACATTTCTTAGAAAGAAAGAATGATATTCTTGAAAACATAGAGTTTCACCTGGTAGTATGTTAGAATATCTCCTAGGTATAGAATGAAGTTTCGTATGACTCTTTAACCTATAAAATCAAAGTGACGAACCTGCGAAAGAAAAGAACCAAAAATGCAAGAAATGGAGCTAAATTTGAGAAACCAGCCCCATAGTGGGTGCCAAAAGATGTGTGATCAAAAGTGTGACACACTTCTATGAACCATTACATTTGAGAGAATCCATGGAAGAAGAAGTCTCAAGAAGTGGCTCATAGCTTCCTAGTTGAAGCGAGTTTAATCCTTCTCATGATGCTCATAAAATTGGCATAGAGGATTAGTGACTTGACTACTCCAAAATGAAAGATTCAAAGTGCAAGAATCAAGCTAAGATGCAAGAATGTAAGCTAAGAATGAAAGATTAAGCTAAGAATATATGCAAGCAATTAGTATTCTAGAGTGAAGATGCAAGAGACAAATCTATGAAGCAATGCAAGAAAGAAACTAGATTAACAATGCAATATTGAGCTATAAATGAAGCTAAGCTAAGAAATGAGAGAAACTTAGAGCTAAGAATTCAAATTAGCAAGACTATTCTAAGAAAGAAAGAAAGAAAGCTAGGATGCAAGATGTAAGATTAAGATGCTAAAAATGATCAAGATTGGGACCTAGAATATG
Source organism: Chamaecyparis obtusa (assembly GCA_027943335.1). NCBI lineage: Eukaryota > Viridiplantae > Streptophyta > Pinopsida > Cupressales > Cupressaceae > Chamaecyparis > Chamaecyparis obtusa. The sequence continues at coordinate 1,004,333 of BSBK01000329.1, read as the reverse complement.
CAAGATGGAACCCTTGAGATAAGGAAGAGTTTCTTTTTAAAGGAATTGCCTCAAGAATGAAGGGTGAAGATTAAGAGGCAAAAGAATGAGTGATTGAGATGAAGAGGTAAAAGGAGATGCAAGGAGATGAAAGGTTAGGTAGAGATGAAAAAAAGAGAAATGTTAGGTAGAATAAGACAAAATAGCATTTTGAAAGCACAAATCCCTTTTAATTGATAATTAATCAATATTAAGTATGCACACATGTGAATCTGTTCTTTTAATAAAAGTGTAGGAACTTTATATTAAAAGTAAGGTTTTAGCAATTAAATAAATATGCAAGCTCTATATATTAGACCATAGTATAAACTTGATATAAGATTTTTTATTTAATTATGCAAAGGGGGTTTTATGGGTTACTCTGCATAATGATGTCTAGCGAAGAGATGATTTGATCAAAAGGGAGGGCTCAAGTTCTACTAGACTTATTTTAGGTGATTAAAATCCTCTTCAAATATCCTCCTGAACCAGTATTATTTTTCACTAATATCTCTCCCCCTTTGACATCAAATGACAAGGGTGTCAAAAAAATACATTTCTTTATTTCTATAAACCTTCAACTAGAAGGTGAAAAATCACCTTGATCTGATTGGTTATGCTCTGGAAATTACTCCCCTTATGGAGTTGATTTCTACAACAAGTCCATAAATGAAAATGCTCTAATAGTTGATGGAATTGTGTACTTATGCACTTCCTTAGTTACCTTTTTGTGGAATCTAACCCCAAGCTTACCTCTGAGATATTCAAAGGTATCTTTTCTCAATGGTTTGGTGAAGATGTTTTCTATTTGCTCTATTGAACTAATGTACTCAAGATTCATCACTTTATCTGTCACTTTATCTATCAAAAAACTATACTTTATTACAATATTCTCACTCTTTGAATGCATCATTAGGTTTTTTGACATTTTTATTACACTTGTGTTATCACAAAATGATAATGGTTTCTCTTGAATTCACACCAATGTCCTTCAACATTTTCTTCATCCAAATGAATTGAGTATAATTTATCTCTACTGCAACATACTCTGATCTATTGTTGACTATGATACATAGTCTTACTTCTTGCTAAGCCAAGATATCAACCTCTTCCCAACAAAAAAGGCTCCTCCACTAGTGCTTTTCCTATCATCTACACATCATGCCCAATTTGCACAATGTAAAAATTCAATGTGAAGTTTTATTACCTTTCATACCACAATCCTAAGTCAATTTTTTCCTTGAGGTGTCTGAAAATCCTTTTTTCTATTACAAAGTGTGTCTCCTTTGGATCTTCTTAGAATCTATTAACAATTTCAGTTGCATTAGCAATATCAGGCCTAGTATGTGTTAGATACCAAAGCCCTCCAATCATTGATATGTATTGTTTGAGGTACATTCTTTGCCTCATTTGAAATGGATAACTTAATCCTTGTCACCATAGGATTTCCAATTGGTTTACTCTCATCCATACCAAAAACCTTTGGCAACTCTTTTAGATACTTAGTTTATGATATAAAAATCCCATCTTTGTTTTGATTTATCTATTGTCCTAGGAAGAATTTCATCTCCCCTCTCATTGACATCTCAAATTCACCTTTCATTTCCTCTAAAAATGTATTACTCATAGAATCATTACCCCCAAAGATAGTATCATCAACAAATACTTCTATTATCAAAGTACATTCATTATTTCATCTTAGATACAAGTTTCTATCTACATTACCCTTCTTGAAACTAAGTTGTAGTAAATACTTGTCCAACCTTGCATACCAAGTCCTTGGAGATTTCTTTAATCCATACAATGATTTATTCAATATAAAAACCAAATCTTTATCATTTTTCATCAAAGGAAAACCATATGGATGCTCAATGCAAACTTATTCTTCCAAATCACTATTTAGGAATGTAGACTTGACATCCATTTGATACACCTTAAAATATTTGTGTGCAACATAAGACAAGAATAACCTAACTACCTCTATCCTTGCAACTGATGAAAATGTCTCCTCAAAATTAATTCTTTTTTTGTGAATATCCCTTACACACTAATTTGGCTTTATTCCTAATCACAAACCCATCTTCATTCATTTTGTTTCTAAAAAGCCACTTTGTGCCAATGAAATTGTTGTCTTTAGGTCTTGGTAGAAGTTCCCAAGTGTTTTTTTCTCAATTTGATCCAATTATTCTCTCATTTCTTTAATCCAATACTCATCACTGCAAGCCTCATTAGGTGTCCTTGGCTCAACCTGCAAGATCAAACAGACTATATTTTTGAACTATGAACTTGTCCTAGTACCTTTACTTTTGTCTCCAATAATCTAATCCTATGGATGATTCTTCACAACATAATTAGGTGTCTTGAACACTTTTGGTTAACTCAAATTTATATTTGTTTCATTTCCTAGTAACAAACCCTCTTGCGGTTGTTCTTGTACTTCTTCCTAACCTTGCCCTATTTGAAGATGATTTTCATTGTTCTAAAACATCGCCTATTCAAACATTTCCCAATATAGATCATAATGACCAAATTAGCATGTTCTCTCTTGTACCTAAAACCTTTCATCAATTCTAACATTCACTCAGTTCTCAAATTGTAACATCTATATGTAGAACCTTTGGTATTTGGTCTTTGAATGTTGTCATTGATGTCAATAATACATCCATGAAACTATAATGAGAATATGGTATGGTTAAAATCATGAAATTATCTTATTTTATATCCTTCAATATTTTTTAAAACATATTCAAGACATACACTTAAGTGTTATTTAATTAACACTTAATGTTTACATTGATTAAGAAAACAGTTATAAAAAAATAGTTTTGGTCTATGTGAATGTCAACAAGCTTAGTTATCTTATAGACCCAAAGAATAATACCTTTCTGTAATGGGAATCATATTAGCTAAAATGGTTCATTTTTATATTTTGTATACCATATGTATGGAAAGAGACAAAATATGTCTATCAAAAGCAGTTACAAAATTCTATGACAGTTTTAGTAGTTTTGAGAAGTTTTGTTCTAATTGAAATTTGAGGTATCTAACTGCCTCAAAAATGCCTATTTTTTTGTTTTATAAGTAGGGGACACATTAATCTAAAAGATATTATAGGGTTTTGGACATAATTTTTGTTATTTGTGTGGAATTCTTTGTATACCGAACATCTTGTAGGCAGATTTTAAACAACAAAGAAGAGGGTAATGTTTTATGTTCCTATTTTGTCATTTGTGAATTGATTTTCATTACACAAGTTTATCAGAGATAGAAGAAGGGATATATATTTATTTTTGAGTCATTCACATCAGTATACATCAATTTTTTATTAGATCTTTTAATGGAAAAAGAAAACATATTTGGGTACTTAATGTTTTGAAGAGAAACAAGGGTTTATCATTTCAAGAAAGTTGATAGTTTGAAAGGCATTAACTCAAGTCATGTTCTTGCATTCAAATATGTTGTTTTAAGTCTGATTATACTTTTTATAATCTGATATATTCATTTTAAGAAGGCTTGTATTCTTTGGTGAAACTTATTGATGTAAAAGAATCAGTAAGAGAGAAGAAGAGAAGTATATCCTGCATTATGTTTTTAACAAGAAGTTGAAATCGGTGATTTATGATTTGTATTGTAATAGAGTTGATCCTCAAATTTTGTATCTAGTTTATTCATTTTAGAAGTTTGTGCTTCTTGTATTCTTGAAGTTGCTGCTTCAAGTCTAAGGGATTGGTCTTCCTTGAAATCGGTGTTTCTAAAACAGGGTGTTGGTGCTTCCCAGAATTGTAGCTCTAAAAGTTTTTCCCAAGAGCCTAATAAAAGTTTAGATTCAAAGTGGTTTTTTAAACTAAGGGTTTTCCACTATAAATATTGTGTACCTTTTTACTCTTGTATATCTTGTTCATTTTTTATAACTTTATGTTATAATAATAAAAGTTGAAATTGTAAAGTTAAAAAGAACAAATTTTAAGTAACCACTGATTCACCCTCCCCCTGCCCCCCCCACTCAGTGGTGTTTGTATTCCAACAAGTGGTATCAGAGAAAGGTTCCCTACATCAATTTTAACAACTTTGGGTAGATTTTGGTTGAGTGGAATACTTATTTATAATGGTTCAAGATAGTTCTTCAAAGGTTCCCATTTTTTATGGATCAAATTATGTTTTTTGGGAAGTTATGATGCAAACATACTTATTGTCTATTAATGTTGATGTTTGGGCTTCATTTGAAAAATGATTATAATGTTCCTAATACTTTACCTACAGATCCTGATGACAAGAGGAAGTATGAAATTGATATGAAAGCTAAATTTGAAATACTTAAAAATTTGTTTAAAGATGTATTTGTTAAGGTTATGCATTGAAGATCTTCTAAAGAAGTATGAGACAAGTTGAAAAAAACTTATCATGGTAGTGCTAGAGTTAAAGAAGCCAAGATACAATATTTAAAATCAAGATTTGAAAATATAAAAAATGGGAGTTGATGAAAAGGTAGAAGACTATCTTCTTAAGATAGATGAAACCGTGAATGGCATAAGAGGACTTGGTGAAATAATTGATGATATTGAGGTTGTAAAAAAAGTTTTAAGATCTCTTCCTGATAAGTTTGATTCTAAAATATGTTCCATAGAATAAACTAGGGACATTAACAAATATACAATGGAATATATTCATGGAGCACTTTTAGCTTATGAAATGAGAAAGTTTGGCATGTAGGAATCCACAAGCAAAGAAGCAACATTCAAAGCAGAAAATAAGGCAAAGACAGTCTCATCAGAATCAGAATCAGAAGACCTTGATGGTCTTGAAAAACATATCTCAAGTAAATTAAAGAAAGGATAGGGTAAATACAAATGTAAAATTCCTTTCAAATGCTTTTATTGTGATAAAAAAGGACACTTTTCATCTAAATGTCCTTATAATAGTCATGATGAAGTAGATGATGAGAAAGAGAAATAAAGTAAAAAGAAATTCTATAACAAAAAAAATTTATTTAAGAAGAAGAGTTTGATTGTTGATGTATCAGATAGTGAATCTAGTAGTTTTGAATATGATGAAAATGAAGTTTCATCCATGGCTATAGAAATTACTTATCAAGAATCAAATAGTGATGATGATGTTGAACTTGTTGAAGCTGATTTAGAATGTGAATTTATTTATGCACTTAAAAAGATTAAGGAATTAAAAATTAATTTAAGTGTTCAAGAAAATAAATTCGTAAAGGAAAAAGAGAACTTTGAAAACTAAATTAAAGAATTAAATCAATAAGTTATAGATTTAAAATTACAAGTGGAGGAATAAAAGATAATTGTCTTTGTCACTAAGGAAGAGTTAAGTCTAAAGATAAGGAATGTACAAGGTTAATAAATTAAGTAGCTTAATATAAAAGGAAGTTAGAAAAATATGATAATACTACTTTGGATGACATGTTAAGGAAACAAAGAACTGATGATCTAACTGGAGTTGGTTTTGAACTTGGAGAATTCTCTAGTGACAAGAAAGATAAATCTTTATTTGAGATATTCAAATCTGAAAGTAAAGACATAGATCAACATGTTACCACTTTAAATTCAGATAAAAATGCAGATTTTAATTAGATTTCTAATGGTAAAAGTCAGGTTACATCAAGCTCTTCATTCATGGGTAAAAGATCTTCAAACATGTTCACTTCTTCCTTTGATGGGTATTGCTTCATGTGTCATCAATATGGACAAAGAATAAGTAATTGCAAATATATGTCAAGAAGGTTTTCAAAGTTTCATTTTGGTTCTTCCTTTCCTAAAATGAATGGTCTAAGATGTTACAAATATAATCTTTGTGGTCATGTTATGATGAATTGAAAAACTAATACATTTCAAAATGATCAATCTTATACTAGTCTACAAGTTGATAAACAATTTGATACCAAAGTGACAAAGATATGGAGGCCTAAGATTAATAAGTCTATGTTTGTTCAAATAGCTTTACATTCTGAAGAAAAGGACTTGTGGATAATTGATAGTGGTTTTTCTAAACACATGACATGTGATGAAACAAAGTTTGATAAATTGATTAACTACAAAGGTGGGAGTGTGAGTTTTGGTGATGATTCTTTAAGAAAAATTAAAGGTTTGGGTTCTTCGATGCTTAGTGAAAAAATGTCTATTCATGATGTGTATTATCTTGAGGGATTGAAGTACAATATTCTAAGGGCTAGTCAAATTTGTGATAATGGATATGAGGTTGTGTTTGATGATCATGGTTGTCAAATCAAATTTAATTCAGGACAATTGGTTGCATCAGGTAAAAGATCTAAAGGGAATGTATATAACTTAAAAGATATCACAAATAATAAAAAACATGAATATGTTTGTCTTATGGGACATGTGAATGAAATTGTGCATGATAAAGATAATACTCTCCTTAAAGAAAATGATAATCATTTGAACAAATCAGATAATAAAGTTGAAGAAAGTGAAGAAGAGATAAAAGATCAAATAGGAACACCAGAATCAATAGGTACAAAGTCTACAGGTTCAAGATTCAAGAAATATCATTCTCGAGAATAGATTATAAGAGACAAACTAGCATATCAGTTAGCTAACATATTAAAAAAATCTCTCTCAAAAGATGTGTTTCAAAGATTATGAATGAGATTGGGGGTTCTATCCCTCTCTTCTCTTGCATAAGTTAAGCAAGGTGTGATTGGTTTGAGGGGGAGCATTTTTCATTATTCTTCACAATGAAACCTTGGTATATCTCCTTCTCATTGATGTCAATGGGGGAGAAAAATCACGAGGAAAACATATTGTGGTATATGAGGTTGGCTAATGATATTGATAAAAATGTATTGATGGAATCTATACAGGGACATGATGTATTCTATAGGTGATGATATATGGATGATACAGGTATTGACATTAATGTCAAAGGGGGAGTATGTTGAACCTTTGGTATTTGGTCTTTAAATTTTGTCATTGATGTCAATAATACATCCACAAAATTATAATGAGAATATGGTATGGTTAAAATCATGAAATTATCTTATTTGATGTCCTTTAATATTTTTCAAAACATATTCAAGAAATACAATGAAGTGTTATACAATTAACACTTAATGTTCACATTGGTTAAGAAAACAGTTATAAAAAAATAGTTTTGGTCTATGTGAAAGTCAACATGCTTATTTATTTGATAGACCCAAACCATAATACCTTTTTGGAATAGGCATTGAATTAGATAAAATGGGTCATTTTTAGATTTTGTATATCACATGTATAGAAGAGAAACAATATGTTCATCAAAAGTAGTTATAAAATTCTATGCCAGTTTTTGCAGTTTTGAGCATTTTTTGGTCTAATTGAAGTTTGAGGTATCTAACTACCTCACAAATGTTGACTTTTCTAGTTTTTAAGTAGGGGATACATTCCTCTAAAATATGGTACATGGGTTTAGATAGATGTTGCAGGATTTGTGTGGAATTATTTGTAGACTGAACAACTTGGAGGCATATTTTAAACAACAAAGAAGAGGGTAATGCTTTATGTTTCTATTTTGTCATTTGTGAATTGATTTTCATTGCAGAAGTTTATTAGAGATAGAAAAATGGATATATATTTCTTTTTGAGTCATTCACATTAGTATTTGATCAAATCTTTTAATGGAAAAAGAAAACATATCTGGGTACTTGATGTTCTGAAGAGAAACAAGGGTTTCTCATTTCAAGAAAGTTGATAGTTTGAAAGACATTAACTCAAGTCATGTTCTTGCATTCAAATATGTTGTTTTAAGTCTGATTATAATTTTTATAATTTAATATATTCATTGTAAGAAGGCTTGTATTCTTTGGTCAAATTTATTGATGTAAAAGAATCAGTAAGAGAGAAGAGAAGTATGTCCTACATTATGTTTTCAACAAGAAGTTGAAATCAATGATTTATGATTTGTATTGTAACATATTTGATCCTCTAATTTTTTATCTCATTTATTCACTTTATAATTTTATGCTTCTTGTATTCTTTAAGTTGGTGCTTCAAGTGTAAGGGATTGGTGTTCCTTGAAATTGGTACTTCTAAAATAGGGTGTTGGTGCTTGTTACCGATTTTCGATACCAAGCTCAAGCAAACAAGCTGTCATGTTTTAAGATGATTTTAGGCTGCATTTTTTTTTTTTTCCTGAGATACATACATATGCAAAAGATGGAACATTTTTTTTGAGAAAAAGTAATCTTTATTGACAACATAAGTAAGGCGTGTCTCACACAAGCCGTGAGACTAACCCTTGTGATACAAATGAAATGAAAACAAAGATATACATTTGGAGATGCTAAAAAAAATAAAGGCACAAATAGTGTAGGGTGACTCATCATTACCTGGATGATGTGCCCAACTTATTTTTCTTTTCCTTGTCTTTATTTCCCCTGCTTGTCTTGCATCCATCCATATGACATCTTGTTGCTCCATTCCCACATATAAGAGATAGAAATGACGTTAGATGTCATAGATCTAAGCAATGACATGCCAAAATGCACTATGGATGCCCACATCTGTAAATATATAAATTTTTTACTCAAATGCATCACAAGGGGTAGCCTATCACAAAGATCTGAGAAAGAAAGAGATATTAAAGAAAAAACTCATATGTCATTCTTTTTTATAACTATTTTTCTTCATGTGCAGTAACATGTGTTTATCATGTAGCTCATGAAGTTAAATGTGGCTCCCACAAGGGTAGAGCCCAACGTGCTACAGGATAGAAAATCAAATACAATGAAGCAGTGACATCAAGATGGTATACAATGAGATAAAGTAGAAATACAGTCCATTTTCTGAATATAATGTTGGTGGTGTTTCAAAAGAGCTGTCATAAAATTAGTTTTTAACATTTTAAGACAACAATGAGCTCAAAATAGTGACATGTTATGACATCAAAGAAAGATGGAGAAGCATATGCAAATGTAGCAATTAGAAATGCAAGGGAAAAGGTTATGTTCATCATGAAAAGAGAGCTGCTACAGGAGCAGGATCACAATCAGTGGTCTTAAAACATCATAGTATAGTTAGCTTCAGCCAATCCACAAAACAAACAAATATTTTATGAATACAGGGCCTTTTCAAGGAACTTCAAGGTCATCTTCGAAAGGATAAATAATAAAAGCCCTCTTATAATAACATTGTACCAAAAGGTCTCAGTTAAGCTCTCAAGGCTCATACTTGGTGTTTGAGGTTCTCATGTATTCACATGATATAGATGGTCAAAAGGATAAAAAATACATCTTATAAAGTACATTCAAAGAAAAAAGGAGATAATTCAATATAAATGTTCCTACAAGCATAGGAGACGCAAAAGAATATAGCGGTATCATTATGCAAACACAAAGAGTATTGTTATAGCTACAAAAGAAGTATTGTTGCTCCATGGATTGAAGTTAATGAAAAAATGCTATTCTGATAACATTATTGTTGTATGAGAGAAGCTGATCCAAAGAAAATGACATAGAGATGAGTGTTACAAAAATGGTTTGATTACCCTATGATTTAAAAAAAAAGAACATGCATTTCAGTGCATGATACCTTTTATTTCATGTTTATGCAATCAATATGATACAAGAAGTGTAACTAGTTCATGGAGGGGCATCAACAAACAAAAGGACAATAAGATGCAATAGTTATAGTCAACAATGTTACTATGGAAATGCAAGGACAAAGTATAATTTTTTTTTGTTGAGGGTCCAATGCATTGAAGTACTGAAACTGAAACTACTAAGAACATGTGCATTTAAGTATGCAGGATGAATAACAATAAATGATGGTGCTCAGTGATCTGTGTTGGATTTTTCAATATGAGTTACAAAGACAACAAACATAATCCCAAAATACCAACATGAAATATGAGAAGAATGAATACAAAAGTATGAACCTACCACAGTATTCTTTGAAACATGATGTCATAGATAGTATAAGGAGAGAAAGGTTCTTCAAACAACATTCAACATATTTTCAGATTAGGCTATAGGAAATTAAAAATGCCATTTTTTATGGAGACCTCCATTTTGGCAATCTATATTTCAACATAAAAGCATAGTTTTGAAAAAGGGACAATCATTGTCACATGTAAAGGCTATGATTCGCATAAATAGGAGGGTCTTAGGCTACCTGGTGAAAATGATGATCTGCAAAGAGTTTCTTCTTCCACAACAACATCCAAGGGTGCTGTCATAATGTCAACGACAGTATTAATGATATCAGATCAAATTCATTGGAGGAGGATCCTATATCTTAGTTCAATAATTCAGATACAGATCATAAATGGTATATAAATGATGGTGCTAGATGCAAACCAAATCTTTTTAAAGTATGCATGATACCATACCAGAGGTGTAGAACAAAGATTAAAGGGATCATATGATCATCAAAGGTTGTAACATTAAAGAAAAGGTGAGTCTAACTCTACAAATAGGAACAATGAAAAGAGACATATCTATCAAATAACATTCAAAGCATAATAACAGTCCAATAACAGAGAGAAGTCAAATATCCAGAATCTGCAACATGCTCTACAAGAACAATTCCAATTATAAAGAATGATAAGGAATAGATTTCTAAATGCAAAATTCAAAGCCACGACCAGTTAGATATTGGGGGTTTCCATTTTACATATTTGGTATAGATGTTTTAGGGAATAGAAAATGTTAATGAAAGCAAAGAGATTATTTTTAGAAAATAAACCCTCAGGTACGCAACAAAGTTTCAATGTTTTAAACTAAGAATCAAATATGATGCCTAGCTATAAAGAGAATAGGGCTTCTAAATAGCACACTTTGAGCACGAGGATTACCTGTAAATGGTTGCAGTTTGCTTTCAGTAATATGGAAGTCCCATATTCAAGCTCTGAAAGCTCAAAAAAACAAAACTCATGATGTTTCAATAGATATAAATGTAGAAAATGGCTTAAGGAAGACCTTAGAAGTCCTTCAAACCTTCTTCTAGTGATGGTGGCACATAGAGCTGCAAGAAGTTTCAGAAAAATGCAAACGGAGCCCACTTTTTAGGCCAAAAAAAACAAAAAAAATAGAAGGGTTCTTCAAACCCTTGTTTCTCCACTACAGCCGCTGGAGCATGTTGGCAATTTGGCTAATGTGGATGCATAGATTTTGTCATTATGGAAACATATGATCTCTATTGAGAGCATAGAATCTGGAATGCAAGTATGGCAAGTTGAAGGAAGAAATTGTCTAAGTATGGATAGAGTGATCCTGACAGAGCACCCGATGAAGATTTAGTTGGCGACGTCCACTGGAGAAATATTTTTGTTTGCATAGTTAACTAAATCTTCTATAAAGTATGAGGATAGCCCATCTCAGTGCGCATAAAGTTTGGAGCAGTACGGACAAAGTTATTCAAAGTTTACCGAAGACAATTTTTGCAAACAGAACAATTTTGGAGACAGTATTAGCGAAAGAGTTAAGGGATTATTTTTTCTTGTCAAAATAATGACTTAACATTATGAAGGGATGACATCCTAGATGTTTAATCTTGGATAAAGATTTTGGAAGCTGACCATGTAAATTTATTAGCTCTAATAACTCATATATTAGGCATACTTGAAATGTAATGAAAAATATATGCGATGTGTAAAAAGAAAGAAAAGATAACTTGCGATAGTTGTATATTGTGATAGTAGCAAAGGCTATTGATGCGAAGTTGTAAGCAGTACCATATTATAGTCAAAAAAAATTTGTATTACCTATTTGGGCAATGAGCTCAGCTGGTGATCAGGTTTTGTAATCTAACTCCTAATAGGGTTAAGGCTTCTAACAAGGCCTAAAGTCCTTTAACCAAGACAAATCTACTATATATTGTAAATTGACTCCTAACAGGGTCCAATATACCTAACAAGATACTTTTGATTAGTGATCTTTGTGGGTACCATCCCCATCGAGGTTTTCCCTTGGCCAGGGTTTCCTCGAGAACATATCATGTGTTATGAGTTCTTTCTATTTACTGCTATGTTTGTTAATCAGCTTGATAATCTTTGTATGCACTAAAGTAATCTGGTATATCCATAAGTGGGAAAAAGAAAAAGTTTGTGAAATACTGATTCACCCTCCCCTCTCAGTATTTCCTATTTCTAACAATTGGTATCAGAGCACAGTTACTCAGAGAAGGAACATTCAAGGAAAGCTTAGCAGCTTGAGTAAGATCTCTATGGATATGGATCAACTTCAGAAGAATCTTGAAGAAGCTCTTGAACAAATTGATATGCTTACTGATGAAAGAAACTCCTTAAGAAGAAAATATGAAGATGCAAAGAATGCTATTGACAAATTAAAAGGTAAGATTGAAGATCTGAAATCTGATATGCTTGTTGAAGATTGTGATGAATTAGAAAAATAAAATGAGATCCTTAAGCATGAGTTGAAGATAGTAAATCTGAAGCTTAGTATGAAAGATGGAAATTTGAGATCTGATAATGAAAAATTGAAAATTGAGAATGAAGATCTGAGGTCAAGACTTGAAAAGGAAACATCTGAATCTAAAAAAGTAAAAGTGCAGTATGTGGAACTTGAGAAGTATAATAAAATTTTGAAAAGTGAATTAACTCAATCTAAACAACAACTTGAAAGGCTATATTCAAATAGTGATAAGATTGGAAAACAAATTTCTTTTGAAGAACCATTCTTTGATAGGACTGGATTTGGATTTAGTATGTTTAGAACAATCCATGAAAGTAAGAAGCCAGATCTGAAGACATCTGAAAGTGTGGAGGAAATAAAGCTAGATGAGAACACATTGGAAGATCCACCTAAAGAAGAACCACCTAGAGAGAAAGAAGAATCAAAGCAAGAAGAATCAAAATAGGAAGAATCATCTAAAGGAATGCAAAGAGAATTCAAAGGTAGATGTTTTTCTTGTAATACTATTAGGCACATGAAGAGAGATTGCACAGGTAAGCAATTTAAACCTCTTAATGGACATTGTTATAATTGTCATAGTTTTGGACACAGAGCTAACGAATGTAGAAGACCTAAAGTAATTGTGAATAATTATGATAGAATGATTGGGAATACTAACAATGCAGATAAGAAATCTATTGAAGAAATGAATCAAAGAAAAGTGGTAGTATGTTTTAGATGCAACAAAGTAGGACATATTGCTAGAAATTGCAGGTCACAGATTAACTAGCAAGGACAAAGATTTGGAAACAATGGAATCATTTGTCAGTTATGCAACAAGTTTGGACACTCAGCAAGATTTTGCATAATGAACAATGGAGGTTATCATCATAACCCTAACCCTAGGAACAATGCAAGAAGGAATGAAAATGCAAGAAACAAAGAGAAAGGTTGCTGTAGCAATAAAGATGAAGTAAAATTTGATAAAGGCACAGATCAAGGAGGTATAGTCAGCACTAAAAGTAGTCAGGAAGGTAATGTAACTAATGGTAAGGATGAATCTTTACCTGACCCTTATTTAAGTACTTAAATTATGTAAGTTTCTATAGTTTAGGACTTAGGATTAGTGTAGATTAGGAATTTGAATGAGTTAAGTTTTGCACAGTTAGATATAGGTTTATTATGTTGTACTAATGCTATGGTTAAGTGCACAAAAGAAAATATTGTGTTTTGTGAGGTCACATAAAGTTTTATGGTTGCAGGTTTGTAGAATTAGCTTTTTAAGGTTTTAGCGGCAAAATGAATGAATGCGATGTTAGATCGAGTTAATGTGAAGTGTTATAAGGTTGAAATCAAAGTTATCATGATTAAAAAGTGATTGAAAAGAGATTTGAAAGAAGAAAAAGAGAGTTGAGGATGATTTGAAGAAGTTTGGAAGCAGTTTGTAGCGACAATCATACTGAAACCCTAGATTTGCAAAGTTGAGGTATTTTTTGATCTTTAATCAGTTGATAAGATGGATATTTCTATGGTTCATAATGTTAAGGATAAGAATAGACCTAAGATTAAGAAAGAACCAGTAGAACCAACTGAAATTGATAACAGTCTAGCACTATCATCTGTACCAGATAGAGTATTGCACATTGAGAATGTTAAAGGATATTTAGGTTGCAAGTTTGAAACTTTGGAAGATACAGATTTTAGTGATGATTACAGGAATTTGTACAATCAAGACATGTCAGTTAAACCAGCTTATGAGCACCTAGAGAACAATGAAATTATCAAATATTCCATGAAGTATGAATTCAATGATGAGGAATGTACCAAGATCATTTTAAGTAGAATCCACAATGGGAAATTCTGGATGGAGGACAAAGTTATTGATATAACTGCCAACCTAATTCATGATGTTACTAGATTATCTAAAGTTGGAGAGATTCCACTGAATGAAAAGAACATGAGAAAGATTTTTTTAGACAACACTGGATCTAGTTATAATGGTAGAGGAATTATGATAAGTAAAATTAAGCAAGATGATGTTAGGTACCTTTGCAAGATCCTAACAACTAAATTCTATGGTAGTTCAAGGGAAGATGACATGGCTGTAGGAATGGTTCATGCAGATTATCTTATGTGTATTGAGAAGAAACAAGTAGATCTATGTGAAATTTTGAAAATTCAGTTATTTGGGAACTTAGAAAAGATTAAGAAGGCTAAGTACACATAGTTTAGGTTTTCATCTCTGATAACCTATATGTTTTTCCATATTTTGAGAAGATTTCCTTACACAGTTGATTGGAGTGACAATGTGAACACAATGGAAAGAATAAACTCAGTCTACATGAAGCACCTTTTTGATAAAGTTAATGACAGTGTGAAGCTTGTATTGAAGACTTTTCAGAATATTGTTAAGAACAAATCAAGGATTCCTCAATCCTTAGTTGAAAAGCATAAAGATGACATTTGTTTTATGGTAGACACTGATTTCACCTACATTGAAGTAGTTGAACCTAGAATGGAATTCATAGACCCTCTTGGCTATGAAATATCTGAAGCAGAAACAGTAGGATATGTGAATAGATTGTTAAAGTGTGAGTTGGATGGTCATGCAAATAGGTTTGGAACCTATGAAGAGAATTTCAACTCTGCAATAAGTTTGAGAGAAAAGAAGCAATCTAGTAAGAGAGTTGAATCTACTATGAAGAAAATACTGAAAGAATTTGGTATGTCAAGTCATGAGTTTGACATAGCTAAGAAGACTGCAGAAGCATTGAAGCAAAGTGAAAATCTTGTAATTTCACTTGAGACATCTAGTGCAGATCCTGTTGATCCTATTGCAGTAAAGGTAAAAGTTGAAGTACCTGAAAAAGATGAAGGAGATAAATCTTTTTCTCCTATTCCTAGCAAAAGAGTAAAAGTGAGTGCAACAGGACCCGGCAAGAGACAGAAAGTGGTAGTACCACCTGTACCTAGAAATGTAGTAGTAATTAAAGATGATGATGTAGTTTCAATTAAGAAGAAAACTTGGAAACCAAGAATTGAAAGAGTTAATGAAGATATATTGAAGCATGGAGACTTCACTAAGTTGAATAAATTCTATGATCTATATGGATCATTTGACAGATTGAATTTTGAAAATGCAATGATTACACATATGATTGTGATAGATAAGAAACTTAGCACCATTCATGGTAAGATCCCAGAAGATTTATATAACAGACTTGTGAATAGAAAATAGAGAGCACAAGAAGAGGACATAAAGATGAGAGAACATGTAATTAGATAGTTTTGTGAAGTTGAGGATGAAGATCATTTGAAGAGATTCTTGAAGTCTCTTGGAACTTTATTGAGAACTAAGAGAAGAACAATCCTTATAATGGGAGGCAAAAAGGAGGAAGTACAAAAAGAGACAGAACAAGCAGTAATGCAAGTTCTTGCAGATATAGTTGTAGGAAAGCAAGTTGAATCAGACCCTCAGTAGAAGCAATCAGAGGAACCGCATGCAGAGGAAGTTGGTATTGAAGAAGTTCCATCTTCTTCACATATAAATATTGGCAAAGAATCAATGGACATTGAAGGAACCAAAGTGACACTAGAGTTAGATGATGCTGTATTTCATGATCTAGGAAACATTGTTGACAATTTGGCTTTAGAAGAGCAAGAGAAGATTACTGAATCAGAAAAGGATACAGAGATAGTGGAAGCACCAACAGTATCAGAATCAGTTCCAGTAGTACAAACAGTTAAAGGTAAACAAATTTTGACAGAGGTCACTACCCCTAGTGCACCTGACAGTAAGAAGAGACAAATTGGTTCAATTTTTGAAGACCTTGGAAAAGAAGTTGAAGATGATGATCAGATTGAGTTCATCACATCTCTTAACAAAATTATTGGAAAGAATAAGAAGGTGAAGGACCTTGAAGGAAAAGTTAGAGTTTTGACAGAGAAACTTGAGAGTGTGATCAACACTAAGGTATCTGAATCAGATCCACTTGAGAAAGCTCAAACAGTAATAAACTCTTTTGACTCTGAATTTTCTAACTTAAAGGATATTGCTAGAATAAAAGTTCAGGAAGACTTTGAAGCAGAAATGCAACAAAATTTAAGTGTAAATATTCGAAATGATATTGGTAGTCTGGATGTATGCATAAAGAATTTGAGGAAACATTTTGAGACTGGAAAGAGTTTTTATATACAATGCACAAAATCATAAATCCTAATAGCTGAAGAAGATAAAAAGATCAGAGAGAAGATAGATGCAATTACAGCTGAAACAAACACCTTGTCAAGCCCAAATGTAAAGATAAGTTATGTAGAGAAGAACATAAGGAAGTTAAATGATGAAATCAGAATGTTAGCAGAGGAGAAGAATAGAAAGATGCTCAGGATTAACATCTTGAGAGAGCACATCTCAATCAAGACCTCAATTGTTGAAGACCAAATTGAGTAGTGTCTTTCAACAAAGACATCTTTTCAGAAGTTTAGCTTCAATTCCCTGCAAGCTTGTCAGACAACAGCATACAGATTGAGTACTCTACTCAATGTTGCTGAATCCATTAGGAAGGTATGGGAGAAAGATTTTGAATCATGGAAGTCAGAGTTTGGTGACTGTGTTGCAAGCCTACCGGCTTTGCAATAACTGATAACAAGGTATAAAGTTTTTTTTTGAAATTTTTGTACACCCTATCTTTGTCATTGTTGTCAAAGGGGGAGAGATAGCAAAAAAATGAATATATTATGAGGAAGGATAATCATAGGGGGAGCTATTATATGGAGTACAATATTGTATATGTGTTGTATAACTTTTGGCCACAATTTTGTGTAAATACTTTGAAGTTTTGTTTGCACACTTAGCCAATTTAATCATATGTTGCCACCAATGACAAAGGGGGAGATTGTTGGCAATTTGGCTAATGTGGATGCATAGATGTTGTCATTATGGCAACATATGATCTCTATTGAGAGTGCAGAATCTGGAATGCAAGTATGGCAAGTTAAAGGAAGAAATTGTCTAAGTATGGATACAGTGATCTTGACAGAGCACCCGATGAAGATTTAGTTGGCGACGTCCACTGGAGCAATATTTTTGTTTGCATAGTTAACTAAAGCTTCTAAAGAGTATGAGGATACCCCATCTCAATGAGCATAAAGTTTGGATTAGTACGGACAAAGTTATTCAAAGTTTACCGAAGACAGTTTTTGCAGACAGAACAGTTTTGGAGACAGTATTAGCGAAAGAGTTAAGGGATTATTTTTGCTTGTCAAAATAATGACTTAACATTATGAAGGGATGACATCCTAGATGTTTACTCTTGGATAAAGATTTTGGAAGCCGACCATGTAAAGTTATTAGCTCTAATAACTCATATATTAGGCATACTTGAAATGTAATGAAAAATATATGTGATGTGTAAAAAGAAAGAAAAGATAACTTGCGATAGTTGTATATTGTGATAGCAGCAAAGGCTATTGATGCAAAGTTGTAAGCAGTACCATATTACAGTTAGAAACATTTTGTATTACCTGTTTGGGTAGTGAGCTCAGCTAGTGATCAAGTTTTGTAATCTAACTCCTAACAGGGTTAAGGCTTCTAACAAGGCCTAAAGTCCTTTAACTACGATAGATCTACTATATATTGTAAATTGACTCCTAACAGGGTCCAATATCCCTAATAGGATACTTTTGATTAGTGATCTTTGTGGGTACCATCCCCACCGAGGTTTTCCCTTGGCTAGGGTTTCCTCGAGAACATATCATGTGTTATGAGTTCTTTCTATTTACTGCTATGTTTGTTAATTAGCTTGATAGTCTTTGTATGCACTAAAGTAATATGTTATATCCATAAGTGGGCAAAAGAAAAAGTTTGTGAAATACTAATTCACCCCCCCCCCTCTTAGCATTTCCTATTTCTAATAGAGCGGTCTCAAGGAAGAGTGATATTCATAAAAAAAAAATGAATGTTTTTAGGGAAAGAGTGCCTATATCCTTGCATAGAGACAAAGCATTTTCTTTGCTTTGTTTTTCATCTTTTTTTCCTTGCAAAATATCCCTGTGGGTGCTTAGGAGAATTCATCAATTTTTTTTTATGAGGTGATTAATATCACTTAGATTTACAATGTATTGCATATCTCTTGTTTGATTTTTAACTTTCTAATATATAATAAATATTTTATGCAATAAATTTATTAAATGTATTATAGTATATAATTTTAACATAAACATTAATATAATAGTAATATTGTTAAGTGGTGTAAATATCATTTAATTAATATTGCTAAAATATATGAATGTTTATTAAAATTATGGACTATAAAATATTTAATAATTGTTATTAATATATTTTAATGTTTATCAAATTCTTTATAATTTATTACTTAATCAAATATTTTATATTTTATTAAGTAAATAAATTATAAATTATTTAAATAAACATTAAAATATCAATAATATATTTTAATGTTTATTAAATTCTTTATAATTTATTACTTAATCAAATATTTTTATATTTTATTAAGTAAATAAATTATAAATTATTTAAATAAACATTAAAATATCAATAAAGTATTTATTATTATTACCTTAAAAGATCAAACAAGATATTTTTGCAGATTGATGATGGTTTTTAGATATCATCAAAATGGGTTTGAAAGTCTTCAGGAAGTTATTACTGATTCAGAAGCTTTTATGAGTTTTTTTAGAGATAAGACTGCATTTATGAGGACATTTATGATGATATTTGAGGAGGCATGAATTTTAGGCTTATTTTATGACTTTTTGAAGTCTTTTGAAGGGATCAAAATTGGCCTTGTAGGCAAAATCCGACCCAGAAGTTATTGCTTTCAGAATGCAGTTGGCTTCAGAATGCATAAGTATGAGTTGAAGACTCATTTGTAAGGAGTTATGTTTCTCTTTGCCTTGCTATTTTGTAACTTCTCCTGAGCTCTTGACAAAAGCAAAGTGTTTTTGTAACCCATTTTCAGAGAGATTATACAGATTTGCAACACCTTTTAGCAGTGAATTTCAGCTTGTGCCTTCTCTTCTTTCCATGTTTGTGTGTCGTATTGATGCCTTCTATAGAAGTATTCAGTCTTTTTGCAAGTTGAAAATTGTGTTTGAGAATCAGTTTTAGACTGTGAGGAATTCATCCTCCTTTTGAGGAACTGTTATTTTAACCTTCTTAACAATTGTTGATGCAAGGATTGTGAATTATTGAGTTGTGCAAAGAAGTTTTTTATTACTGATTTTATTATGTGTTGATTATCTGTTAGATCTCAAAGATACTTTTTCTAGTGCATCACCCTTTAGGACTTAGATTTTATTTCTGCATCTTTCTACCTCTTTCCTCCAGCAAAAGTTTTAGTTTTAGGTGGTTTTAGGTGAGATATCATACAGGAGCCGACCTAGAATTTGGAGATTCATTCCAGCCATAGGTTACCCATAACCTTGGAGCGTTTCCATGTTTCTCCAAAAAGTTAAGTTTCTGCAAGCTTAACAGGGTGCAATTTTGAGAGATAACAATGCTTCCTAGAGTTGTAGCTCTAAAAGTTTTTCCCAAGAGGCTAATAAAAGATCAGATTCAAAGTTATTTTTTACTCTAAGGTGTTTTCTACTATAAATATTGTGTACCTTTTTATTCTTGTATATCTTATTCATTTTTTATAACTTTATGTTATAATTATAAAGGTTGAAATTATAAAGTTAAAAAGAACAAGTTTTAAGTAACCACTCATTCAACCCCCCCTCTTAGGGGTGTTTTTATTCCAACACTATATGCTCTAATTTTAGTGGAATAACCAAGGAACATTCCTTTGTCACCTCTAGCATCAAATTTATCTATTCCATCATCTCTATTGATAAGACACTTGCTACCAAAAATTCTAAAATAACTAATAGTAGGAGTTTCACCATACCATAATTCATAGGGTGTCTTGTTTGTTCCTTCTTTGACCTGTACTCTATTCATTGTATATATTGTAGTTTTCACTACTCTCCAATGAATGTGTGCTACTTTCCCTTCAATCAACATTTTCCTTGTGACATCAAGGACTGATCTGTTTCTTCTTTCAACAACACTATTCTATTGTGTTGTTCTAGGCAGATGTTTGTCTTAGAATTCCATGTTCGTCACATAAAGTATTGGGTTCATTTGATGTGAACTCACCACCTTTATCTAATCTCAAGAACTTTATCTTCAATCTAGTATCATTCTCTACTTTTTCCTTAAAGTATCTGAATTTCTCAAAAGCTTCTGATTTTTCTCTAAGAAAACCAACCCACATCATTTTAGAGTAATAATCAATGAAAAGTATAAATAACATGTCTCCATAGTAAGACTTGGTCTGAGTAGGTCCACAAATATCTGTATGAACAAGATCCAACTTTTTCCTTTCTAAAAATTATCTTCTCTTAGAGTTGCTCCTTTTTTTCTTTCCCATCACACATTCTTTGCATGCAGTGTTAGCAAGCTTCACAATTCTAGGTAGGTCTCTGATGGCATTAATGTTACTTTCCCTTACAATGTTATCAAATTTGACATGACAAAATCTCCTATGCCATAGCCATCTATCATCGACCTTTGAAATAAAACAACTTACTTCACTTGAGTTCAGATGAAACACATTAGCTCCTGTTTGAATTCTACTAGCAATCATATCTCCTTTAGTACTTCTAATTGAGCACTTTCTATCCTTGAATTCCAATTGATAACCTGTTTTCACAAATTTTCAACACTCAACAAATTATGTGTTAAACCATCAACAAGACATACATCATCAGTATTATTTTTAACATCCAAAGTAATGGATCCGATCCCAATAATAGCTCTAGGAGCATTGTCACCTAGTCTGACAACTCCACCATTATACATATTCAACTTTACAAATATATTCTTATCTCATGTCATGTGTTGTGAACAACCACTGTCTATGATCCAATCAACCTTTTTGTTAACATGAGACACTAATGCGTTTTCTTCTATGATAATTTCATCTTATTTAGTTGCTATGAATCCAAGTAACTCATTTATCTCACCATCATCATTAGCATGATAAAATTCTTTATCTTTGATGTATTTCCTATATTTAGGCTTACTCTTAGGAACTATAGAAGCAAAATGATGAACCTTACTACAATTAAAGAATTTTATGGGTAACTTTCCTTCAAACTTACCTTGGTTCTTCCTTTCTCTTCTTGCAATCAAGGCTAAGACCTTCTCATCCACATTTTTTTCAAGCCTTTCAATCTCTTCTCATTCATCAGCATAATCTCCTAACTTTTTTCTATACTTACTTGATTTTCTAGTACCTACAAGATTTGTTCCCACATCTTTATTTTTATGCACAATTGCCTTGAAAGTTGTCTCCACCTTAGGTAAGGTATCCTTAATCTCTGTGGTCTCAAATGTAATTATTTTGGATACTAACATTTCCCTTGTGAAACCTTTGGTCAATGGTACAATCTCCTCTATGGCATGCACTTTATTTTTGTACATTGGTGTCAAAGATCTCAAAATATTTGTAATGACCTCATCCTTAGTGTAGGTTCCTCCATTGTTCCTGATTCCTATTACATATTCTATAACTCTTTGAATAAACATTATTACTATTTCATATTCTTTCACCAGATGTGTCTCCATCCTCGCTCTCCAATTCTAAAGTTTGGCTCCTTTAGTGTATGTATCTCCTTCATACAATGTTGAAATCCTTTCCCATATATCATGTACTTTGTACAAATCTATGATGTCAGAGAATTCACCATCATATAATGCACTTATCAATGCTTCTCTAGCTATCATATTGTATTGAAACATCTTCTTTCCCTCATTATTTGTTGGAGGGTCTTCCAACTCATCTTTAGTCTTGAGTGTTTCATCTTTCTCGATTACCATCCAATAATCCCATCCCAAACAGAACAAATGAGTCTTCATCTTTTCCTTCCATGCTTCAAAATTTTATGTATCCAACTTGGGACTTTCTTTCTTGAAGTAAGACATCTTGGATCATTTCCTCAATAGGTCAAGCTTTCTCTTTGAGGACCAATAGCTATGATACCTGTTAGAGTAAAGTATTAATTATGTTAATTAATCTTTACTCCCTTCTTAAGATGTCAAATTCCCTTTGCTTTAGTTAAAATCACATTCACTAGATGTTCCAAACTCATGCATTAGTCATGTTATAGTCAAACTGATTATTACATGCACTAGGGTTTGCCTTTCAAGGCTTTCAATCTCCTTTATAAGGATGATCCATTGTACATTCTATTCATTCATTATTTGAGGATATTTTCTTCTTCATATTCTGATTCAAACCCTTGGCCTCTTCTTCTCTCTACTTCCTTGTAACAGGTTTTTTGTATGCAGGTGATCTTTGGGTTATGTGGATTTGTATTGCTCAAATCCTACAATACCAATTGTTAGGATAACAATGTCTCAAGCAACTGAGGGGGGGTTGAATCAGTTGTTAATAGTTTTATCAAACTCAACACCAAATATAATCTTATGTAAAATAGAATGAAAAACTACATCACGTCATTGAACACAAGTGACACCAAGATTTGTTCTCAAGGAAAACCTTGTTAAGTTACGAACCCTGGTGGAGATGACACCCAAAAATATCTACACTATATGAATGAAACTCTGTTAGGATTTATATCCCTATTAGGAGTTGATTAATAAAATAGACAGGTCCTTGTTAAAGGAAAAACCTTGTTAGGAGTATCTGTTAGGATTATCAGACCCTATTAGGGGCATTACAACTAGCCATAAGCCCAAATACAATCAGAAGGTTACATCCACCTTCAATCCTTTATTGAATATAATTTATCATACCTAAATTTCTTGTTATGAAAATCCAATCCTTGTGCATAGATGAACAACCTTCTTCTCTGTTAGAAGTATATCTTACAGCCTTCTAACTTGCATATTACCATCACAATCCACACACCATCATAAAGAAGAAACCCTTCCTTATATACAAGTTACAAATAATAATTAATCTAGAGGTTGGCCATTATAGGACTTCATTACATAACAAACAATTACATTATCCAAGGAGATGACACACAAGTCATCCCTAATCAAGTTAAAAAAATTATAGTTCACCCAAGGTTGGCTTAGTCAATAATTCAATCATAAAGCAATCATCTACACGCTACTCTTCCTCATCAGCTCCTAAATACTACCACACTAGTAAACATGCCATAGATGATGTTAGAAATAACATGAACAAGTTGTGATCACAATGTATCTTTATGATGTCTTCTAACATTTCCCAAGTGTGTATATTGAAATTCATCACCACACAATAGTTATGTTCCAAACACTACAACTACATCTGTGAAAACTCTCATTCTTTGTTCCTTCAACCAGTCTTTACTAAAACAAGCATATATCTATCCAATGATGATATAAACATCCAGAGTCAAATAAAGATGATTTAGATACACCCTAGAATATATCTCTAAGCCTGCAAGAGCTAATGAATCATATAGTGTCTATACCACTCTCTACAATCTTCTTGTCTATACTATCCAGTAATTCCTAGTCTCCATAACTAAATATATGTTGACATCAATGACAAAACTATTGAATGACAACAATTCCAACACAAACATTCAAGGCCACCTTAATCTTCAAATTCACTAGCATCACTCACACTGAACCTCAAGAACACTATCAACATCCACTGATACACCTGAAAAATACCTTGTGGATCTATTGACCATTAACCTTTTGAATTGAGAAAACATAAAAATATCCCAAACATACTCCCAAATGTGCATAGAAAAATATCAACTTGGAAGCTCACATCGAACTAGTTATAGTCACACTCTTAACACTGGTAGATAGTGTAGGAGTCATTCACCATACCTAACCTCATATCTCATCTAAATCATCATGCACACCTATATAACTTGACATACACCAAGTATAGATTGTCCACAATATATCCTAACGTTTTTGACCAATTATCTTCAATAATCAAACCTCACTAAACCTTTGAGCATACTACACTACTAGCCAAATTGATATGTTGTCATCAATGATAACACACCAGCTTGCCAATAAAGGGAGAAGATAGGACTTGTAAGAATTTTTTGAATACCTAATCTTATGCCTCAGGTTATAATATAAATAAGGAAAAATGTAATGTCTTCTTCTTTTCTATGAAAGCTAAAACAAAGAGGAAAATTTTCTACAAACCGTAGGTTTTCATGAAGGAAAACTACCATACTCTTACTTGGGTGTTCCATTGGATAAATCTCTGAGATATACTAGAATATGGGATGGAATAGGAGAAAGGATGGATATGAAGCTAGATTCATGGAAATCAAAATGTTTATCTTGGTCTGGCAGAGTTACTATGATGAAAGCAACATTATCAACAATACCAATTTACCTTATGTCCCATCTCTCTTTATCTACAGAAGCATATGGGAAGCTGATAAAAAAATTAAGAATTTTCTTCTAGCAAGGAACTAATATAAAAATAAATATATGATAATTTCTTGGAACAATATTTGTAAGCTAGTGGAAACAGGGGGTGTGGGGATCAAAAACTAATTGTGGTAAAATAAAGCATTGGGGGAAAGATTGTTTTGGAGATTTTTCAAGTAACCAAATCTAAAATGGGTAAGACTAATTAAAGGTAAGCATTTCCCTCAAGTAGAACCTTTAGAAATATTTAGACAAAGCTCTTTTCTAAGGGGATCTCAGATCTGGAATTTTATCTTCTCGTATAGATCAATAATTATGGAGTAGATATTGTGGGATGTGGCTAAAGGGAACAAGGCTCTCTTTCTGAGGGACTCTTGGGGAGGGTATCTGGATATTTCAAAATTAGTGGATACAAGTAGAATTATGCATAGTTTTTAGGCCTCATGGGGAAACTTTGTCAAGGACTATGCAATTATAGATGATGAAATTTCCTCTAGATGGTGGTGGATATCATGGGAAGATTTTCCTCTTCCACATGAAGATCTAGAGAATTTGAAAATAATAGTTAAGAATAGGATATTAGTATTTCTAAAAGAATACGATGATAAAGTAATTTGGAGTGGCTCTGAATTAGGTGATTACAATGCTAAAGATGGTTATAATTTTTGGTGTAAGAAAAATAGCTAATAGAAAACTGAGATCCCCATCCACTTTTGTTGGAATAAACTATTTTTACCCAAAGAAATAATCTATTCTTGGGAAGCTCTTCAAGGTAATATTTTGATACTTGAATGGTCGAGGAAGTTAGGATTTTAAGGCCCTTTAATGTGTGTGTTATGTGAAAATGAGGAAGAATCAATAGACCATATCTTGTTCCACTGCCCCTTTGCATTGAAAGGATGGAATTGGTTGTTTTATAGGCTAGGGTGGTATTTAGCTATACCAAAAGACATAATTTCATTATTTACAGGATGGATAAAACTCTTTTTGATAGTATTTTTTCTAATCTCTAGATAGTATCACCTTTATTAATTTGGGAATTATGGAAAGAAAGAAATCATAGAATTTTTCAAGGAAAAATAATAGCTTGGAAGGAGTGGATTAATAAATTAGAAGAAAATATAGTGTAAGTGTCATTCAATAGTTAAGAATTCTAGAAGCAATCACATGAAACACACAATGTGGGATGACATGATGACACGATGTTGGTTTGGACTGAAAATTCCTATTTTTGTAGGGGGTCGTTGAAAAAAAACAAAATAGAGATCAATGTCATTGGATTCCACTAAGGTAGGGTTGGGTCAAAATGAATTTTGATGGTGCTTCTAGAGGCAACCCAATAACTTCAGGAGATGGATGTGTCATTCATTCTAAAAAGGGAGAAACTGTGGAAGAAGTAGAAAAACCTTTGGAAATAAATACCAATAATGTGGTAGAATTCAAGGTGATGGTTGAGGGGCTCCTCTTATGCAAGGAATTAGGAATGATGAGAGTGGAGATATAAGGGGTCTCAACAATAGTCATCAATGCTCTTACAATGAGACAGTCCACCAATTGGCAACTTAAATCATTACTTTCACAAGCCTTAGAGTTATTGAATTCTTGTAGCAATACCACCTTCAATAATATCTATAGAGAGGGTAGTATGAAAACTCACACTATATCTAATCTAGGGTCAGACGGTCAATCGATCATAAGAATTCATATATAATCATTTAAAATCACTGCTATTGTTTGGTTGGAATCACCAGTATATGATATATTAAAAAGGGGGGAGAATATAGAGGAGAGAATAACAAAGAGAATGAGAACTTCAAAATTCTAGCCATTCAAATAGAAATAATAAGTTTTCTAGAGATATGCTATATTTTATTTTCAAAAAGAGAATGAGAAATTCAAAATTCTAGTCATTCAAATAGAAATGCTAAGTTTTCTAGAGAGATGCCCCAGTTGTTTAAAATGGAACATTAAGATTGTCTAAGGAATACTTGATTACCTCATATAGTGTTTTGTCTTATAAATTAAATATTTTCTTCTCTAGATTGATGGAAGGAAGAGGTGGTGAAGGGATAAAGCTAGATGCTTTTATTACGGACACAACCTCCAATTCCAAATTGCTTGACAATTTTTTTTGTAGAAAGGAAAGCTACATCTACAAAGAGATTATGAGAAGCTTGGGCATTTATGATAGGATGTGATAGAATTTTTTAAGGGGGGAAGGAAAATAGGGTATAGTGAGGCAAGATGGAGATCATGTGAGGCAAGGAAGTACATAATAGAGTGATTTAATTTTGAGGTTGCCAATTTCAGTTAAAGAAACAGTTTTACTAGCAAAAATGACAATTTCTCTCATTTTCCTAGGCTCTGGGTAGTTGGAAACAATTTTTGTTGGGGAAAGGATTGTTATAAGGTTAATTTGATGGTTGGAATTAGGTTCATTTAATTAATCTCATAATGGGTGAGGTTTAAAGTGATATTTTATTTGATGGTGGCCTTATCCATTGGCAAAAAAATAAAGTTGCAGATAAAGGTTGAGAGGATGAAAGAAGTAGTATTTGGAGTAGTACTATGGACTCCCTCATTTTTATTAAAGTGGTCTTTGTTGGTTCAGTCATTGATCAGAGGTTGCAGGAAATCTTGCAAGATCTACATATAATGGTGCTTAAAGTGGTCTTGGGTATTTTAGGAAATGAATTCATTAGGGAAAATAAAAAATATAGAGTCAATGCGGATATAGTGGCCATGTTTATGGAAATACTACTCCATGTGGCCATGACCAAAATAGTCACAGATAGAATTTGTAGGAAAAAAATTTATTGATAATTTCTCATAGACCTAACAATGGTGTTGATAAACATAGATGATGCACTCACCATTCTGAGACCGAGGGATTATGGTGTTGTAAACATTAATGGTCATCCTGCATTGAGATATCCCATCTTGTAAATAGAGGATCAAAGAATTTTTTGTTATAGGAGATTGGATATACAATACAAAATAGACTCCCTAATGATAAGCTCAGACACAAAGAAGGACCCACCTAGGTCATGTATTTCATTATCTTTCATAACCTAGTTACAAAAAATGAAGGAATGAAGAGAATGAGGAATGTGGAAGCTGGACTGTTAAGAATTTTTTATGGCCAAGGTCCTCCAGCATAGGACATAGAACCATGGGATCTAGGTTGGTGTGTTGAGCATGTAGCCATGCGGTCTCCTCAAGAACATGTAAGAATTCATGTTATAAGGAACTTGTCGACTGCCCACTTGGAGAGAACAAAGAACCTTAATGTAGATACTATAAAAGGAAGCAAGAAAGGGCATGGAAGGAAATTGCTTAGGGTTGGATAGGAGGAATCCTTAGAGCATGACATAGCAAGGAGAAGAAGGGGATGCTAGTTTCTTTCACATTCTTTTATGCTATTAGTTTTTTTATTTTAGATTATTGCATAAGCATCTATAGTATTGTGATTCTCTCAGAAATCATGGATGGATTTCTCCATAGACTCTTTTCACTTACAGTAACTAACTCTCCATAGAATTTTTATGTTTATTTTGATTTTATGTTTCTTCCTAACTTCTTATATTTTAATATATTTTGGCTCTAGCTTTTAATCGATAAACAAAACATGAACACATGAGAACTAATGAATACCATTTAAAAAATCATAAATATATTTATTAACAATTGAATAAATATGTTTTTTCTTCATATACAAAATCATAACTATATATGATAAGTGTTTTTCTTATAAATAAGGTGTTCATCTATAGAAGTATTATAAAATAAGGTTTTGATGTATACAAGTATATAAAAAAATTATCGTCATTAAAAGTATTTGGAGGGTGAAGTGGAGAAGGAAATGTCCCATAATGTTGCAAATTTCTCATAACTTGGACTAATTGGGAACTTTAGGGGACTATGGTGAAGCTCGCAGGACCTCCACAATTGGAATTTTGAGCAATGGGAGCCTATTTTGAAGGGTTGCATTTAGATCTACCCCGCAACCATGTTTTTTTCATTGTCATGTTTGAGGATTTTTTTGATAGAAATAAGATGTTATGTGACTTCATCTAGAAATGGGAAGATAAGATTTATTTTATGCTGAAAACATGGAACCCCAATTTCTAACCTATTATTGAAGTTCTTGATGGGGTTCAATTATGGGTGAAGTTTCCTAACCTTCGCCTACAATTATGGTTCAATTCTTGTTTCAAAACTATAGGAAACTCATTAGGTCGCTTCCTAATGATTAATGAAGGATCTTCTAATCTTTTTCATTAAACTTATGCTTGTATTCCCATGGAGTTGGATATTACTAAGGGTTTATCAGAAGAAATCTTGATTAAATAATCAAGTGGTTATTGGGTACAACCCTTGGATTATGACGAGATCCCATTATGATGTAGAAGGTGTTTCAAAACTAGAGACATGGCCTCCTAATGTGAGAAATAGAGGGTGGGAAAGAGTGCCTCTTGGTGGAGAGAGACTTCCCCTTCTCACTATATGGTTGAAAAGAATAATGTGCAACCTAAGACTTATTCCCATATTGTGAATGGGAAGGAGACACAACCTTCTTTTAGGGTTCCACCTTAAGAAGTGCCTCCAACGATGAATAATGATCATACTAGCAGTGTTGGGGGTCATAAAGAGATGATTTACATGAATAATGAAATCACTTTGGATGATATAGAGAAAAAATGCTATGTGAAATCACATGACAAGGTGGATGAATCTCCAGAAAAAGAAAGGAGGTTGCAAGGTGAGTCTGGCTCAATTGTGATGATGGATATGCCTCGGAGATACATAGAGGAGTGGAAGGAGGCTACTAGAGTGGAAGAAGTTTGGGAAACTATAAGAGTAAAAGAATAAAAGAAATCCCATAAATATTTTGACATGATTCTTCGATCCCATACTAAGGTTGGTGCTAAGGGTTAATTATTTGTTATTTTTTAGCATATTGACTTTATTGCATGGTGTTGTTTGGATTCACTTATGGATCAAATTTATTCTCATTCTTGGGATGGTGGTTCCTGTGTTGTAACCTCCCCTAGTTCAGGCTAGGTTTAATCCCAATTTAACATTAATAATATAAAATTATTTACCGAGCAAAAAAAATAGTTTTTCTCTTGCCATTTTTTAATCTTCAAATGCAATCCTAACCATTAATTTTTCCTTGATCCTAACCATTTATTTGAGTGCCAAAACCCTATATTGGACTCATTTTCTTTATTCTCTAGAAGCACGCATTTTGAGTGTTCTCATTATCATCCTATCAATAATTTCTTTCATTGTAGGTGCATTTTGTCAACATGGGAGCAACATCAATTTAGAGAAGAAAGAAAGAACATTGAAGCTTCATTAAGGGAGTGCTCCGTTTGGTTTATTTTACATGTTTTATGAACTTTGTCTTAATGTCTTTAATGGTGTGATTAAGATCAGGTTTTCATGATTTCATAGGCTTTGTGGTTGGCTTATCATGCATTTTTTTATTTCCTAATTGACAAATAGAGTTGGTTTTCTTAACAATAAATTATATTTTGAGAAGTTGTAAGTTAAAAAAAATAGAGTGACTATATTCTATTAAAATATAATAACCATGAAGTATATCAAATATATGTTTCTATTAAAAACATAATAACCATAAAGTATATCAAACACCACTAACGCAAACAAGAAATTCAAATTTTTTAGCTTCTTAATAGCTTAACGGTTCATTAAACTTGTGGTTGATGATCAATCTAAGAAAATCCTTTTAATATATGTCATTAAAATTATTTCTTTATATTTATGTATGTGCGTTATGCCCTTTTGTGTTATATTTTCATTAGTTTATATTGTTTCAGTTTCTAATTTTTCTCTTATTGTATTTAATACACATGTGTTTGCATATTTATTTCTTGAGTCTTGAGTCTCATGTGTCTATGATCTTTCTTGCTTTGTTTCTTAGACCTAAGATTATTATGTGTTATGTTTTAGTTGGTGATTTGGTGTTCTTAATACTTGTGTCTTGGTGTCCAAAAAATGAGTTCTTGTATCAAAAGAAGTTGTTAATGTCATGTTGCCATGTTTTCATCAATTCACTAGGCCTTGTGAAATTTTAAAAAGATCAATATTGCTACCTATTGACTATATTGTCTTCTCTCCCAATCTTTCATGATGTACTTGATGTGGCATTATTTAGTATATTAATGATCATTTAATTTGAAGAGCAACTAGGTGTCTTGTGTACGAATAGGAGTACAAGGTAGCCTCAAACATTAAAAGCCACATGTAGACCCAACCCAAGTTGTTTGACATCATAGACTATAAAATGATTATTTTAATTTCTATATAGTTTTTTATATATTTTTTTTTTGATATTTCATCTATTGTTGAAAAGTTTGAAATATAATTTAATATTTTAATATAATACTTAGATGAGATTCCAACCCAAAATGTCATACTTTATTGACAATTATTTTGAGCATAAAATGAATGGACCAATTTTATTAAGTGACCTACATATAATTTTATATAATTGTGAAATTGACCCTAAGAAATTTTATTGCCTTATTAATAGACCCAATAAATTACAATAACATAGAATATAAAAGATTTCATTTTCATTTAGTCGTCTATATATAATTTTGGTGATATGTTATCTATTATAGATAAGCTTAATATAATTCAAAACATTAATATAGTCATAATCAAATAATCTTTTAGTTGAAAAAGTCATATTCTATTAATATTATTTTACATAAAAGACAAAAAATAGTCTTATAAAATGACTCATATATTTGTACCATTATAAAAATGATTAAAAAAAGATTTTCGAATTAAATAACTCAAATTAGATCACCTCAAATAATAGACTATAATAGAAATTTTAAATCATTTGCATTCTTATTTAAAATTTCATATCTCCCCCCTCCCCCCAAAAGAAAAATAGTCACTTAATAATTATTTAAATAATTAAAAAACCAAATGTATTTGGCTACGCACACATATTTGTATGCTATTATGAAATAGACCGAGAGAAATTGGTTTGGGTCAACCTTCAGGTTATTAAATTGTTTTCAAGAAGTTGCGTGCAGACTTATATTTCGTCCTATTTTTGTTAAGAGTTGAAATCAAATGGGGTTTTTGTCACGTACTTGTGAGAATGCAATTTGATTGTGCATTTTTTTGCTTGATCTTTTTTTTATTTTTATATTGAATAAAGCGAAAGATTAAAGAATTACAAAAAAAGGGGCAACCAGAAGTTGCCAAAATAAGACAATGTCACAAGAACTATACAGAAACTAGTTCCGCCTAAGAACAAAAATAGCACAAAGAGTTACATGTAAAATCTCAACATATGCTGAAGGGTTCTAGAATAGAAAGCATCTCTGTCAAATAGTTGCAACAATTGATACTTAATTCTATCAAACTGATTGTTGGCCTTTGGCTGAGCTTTAAGACCTCCCTGCAGTTGGCTGCACAAAAAAATAGTCTGAAAAATGATTTCGGAGTAAAACCTTAGCATTTCGTCTCCCTAGTTAAACTGTTGGCTAGAAAACATGGCCTTGCATCTACTTTTCTAGATGTTAAATAAAATGATTTGCCACATAGAATCACCCACAATGTTGTTCTTCATATTTAGCCCCAAAACTGCCTCTTTCCAGCTTAAAGATTGTTCAAAAATTGCTGGAAGACAACTAAAAACAGCATTCCACTTCTTCTTAACTAATATGCAATTCCAAAAAATGTGTTTTAGATTTTCATCCTGAAGATAGAATGGGCATTTATTGGGCGTGATCCTCAAACATTGCAACCTATTACCGATTGGCAGCTTGAAATGCAAGACTTTCCAGGCAAGAATTTGGGCATTAGCCTCAACTTTAGAAGACCATATTTGTGAACACAAATTTTTCCAAGTTTTATCTTTAAATTTACAATCCCATTTTCTATTCAACCTTGGATTCAAAGGCATTGGAGGCAAGAGTTTAAGATAGATGCTTTTAAGAGGAAAATGAAAAAATTGATGCATCAACAGCCAGCTCCAATCCTTGGAAAAATCACATTCTAAAAGAGTGCAGATTTTCATTGCAAGCTCAAAAGGGACCAAGGATCTAACAAAGACAATAAACTCCTTGAATTAGATATCTAAACCAAAGGTGCTTCTAATAATTTCCCATTGAGCCCAATCAGCAGAATTAAAGTCCCATAAGTCCTTGAATTGGCAGACTCCCTTCTTGAAAAGGTAGTGAGCATGTTTATAAAATGAAACCACAAGAGGTTGACCATGATACTGAATCAATTTGTTCCACCAAATGGAGGAATTACCAAAGCTGAAGCCATGCTATAAAGAGAGACCTCTCCAATCCAAAAACTTGCAAACAAGTTGCCAGGCTTTCCAAATAGACTGCAAGGGGAAGGAAGCTTTGATCTGAAAGAAAGGAGCCATCAGAATTTTATCCACCCATTTGATTGATTACCATCTTTTATTAGCGGATGCATGGTTGATATGGAACCGGACCAACTCTTTCCAAGGCTCATCTCCATTGATTGTTCTAATTATCCACTTAGCAGCTAGGCAAACCCCTTGAGTTCGGGGGTCCAATAAACCCAAGCCCCCTTTGGATTTGGGTTGGATACAATGCAGCCAAGAAGAGTATTTAAAACCAACATTGCTGCTCCAATTCGACCAAAGGAAGTGACGAACAATGGAAACAAGATCATTATAGCCTTTTTTAGAGGGCAGCCAGCATGAAGAATAATAGACATGGGACGCCAACAAGATACGATTAACAACTTGAATCTTACCAGCCAGAGATAAATATTTGTTTTCCCAAGAGTACAGCTTACATTTGAAATTATCCAAAAACCATTTCCACATATCAGACAAAGAAATTCCCAATCCAAAGGGGATGCCCAAATAGCGAGAAATTTGGCCATGTTTAATTTGTTTCCATTCTTTAGGAATCCAAGGAGGACTCATATCACTATGGGTCATGAGAAATTCTATTTTATGATGAGCTAACTTGGATCTAGAGACTGAACAATAGAGATTGAGAGCATCCAGAGTGTTGACAATTTCATCTTCAGAATTTTGAAGGAAAAGCAGGCTGTCATCAACAAAGTGTGAGTTTAACACAATAGAATTAGAGGGGATAGATATACCCTTGATTAACTTCAACTGATTGTACTTGTGTAGAAAATATCCTAGAGCATCAGCTGTAAGAACATAGAGGAAAGGAGATAATGGGTAGTCTTGTCAAATAGAGCGCTACAAAGGGAAATGATGGAGTAGTTCCCCGTTTATGATCAATTGAGCATTGGAATCAACAAAAAGCATTTCAACTTGTTTGCACATTTGAGGGCCGAAACCTAGCCATTGTAGCATTTTAAGAATAAACCTCCAACGCATTCTATCATATGCTTTATCAAAATCCAACTTTACAAGGATAGCATTTTGGCCTGATTGCTGAGCCCATTCTATTGTCTCCCATGCAAGGATAAGATTATCCAAAATAAATCTACCAGCAAGAAACCTAGTTTGTTCAGGCCTTACAATGTTTTGAGCTACCGGTTTAATCTTGGCAGCCAAAGCTTTAGCAATAATTTTATAAGAGGTATTAAGTAAAGTAATGGGCCGCCACCCAAATATAGAGTCTTCATTCTTTCCTTTAGGAATGAGCTTAATAATTCCCTTATTGATATCAGATCCTAATGAGCCAGTCTCCATAGCCTCTAAGTAAAGAAGATAAAAGTCTTCTTTGATATGTTCCCACATAGTTTGATAAAATTCTACTGGAAGCCCATCAACACCTGGACTTTTATTGGCTTCCATAGAAAAAACAACATGTTCCAGCTCTTCAATAGAAAGGTTATGATCCAGAAAATGGCTATAATCCTTGTCCACTTTTCTGGGAATATGATCCTTGACTATGTCTTTTAGGATGGGTTGGACATCATGCCACTGATCACCCTCTTTGAATAAGTTCTCATAATAAGACTGAAATAATTTTTTTATCTCTTCAGGTGCTAAAAGAAGAGTCCCATAATCATCACGGATAGCACCAATGAATTCCCTTCTATGTTTATAATTGAGGAACTTAAAGAAATATTTAGACCCTCTATTCCCTTCCTTTGCCCAATGTAATCTAGCTCTGATTTGAGTGCCTTGTCCCCTATAATTGTCCATTTTATGAACTTGAGACTCTAAAGCTGCAATAGAGGCCTATAAATCAATGTCATTGGGCCTTCTATTCAGAAGTTTCCTCTCATGTTCGAGTTTCCCTTTTAGAGATTTTTCTTTACGTTTTCGCTGCCATGCCAACCTCCTCCCAAAAGCCTGTAGGAATTCAACACACCTTAAAATAGCATGATTCCACCAATATCTCTGAGACTCCCCTTCCTTGGCCTTCAGGATGGAATTCCATAACCCAATGAGAGTGGCAACACATGAAGGGTTCCTGAGGTGAGAAGTATTAAGCTTGTATGGCAGCTTGGAAGTCCCATTATCCATAGCAGACCTTGAGACTGAACAAATAATGGGGAAATGATCAGAAAGAGTACAAGTGTAGTCAACTCTAAAAGCAAGACCAGTAGCATCATGAACAATACGAAGATTGGGGGAGATATAAAATCGGTCTAACCTACTAAGTTTCCTTTCTTCCCCAAATTTGTAGTTTGATTATTATCATGGCTATACTCCTTGTCATGGATAGGATCTATCACATGAATGGCATTGTGACAAAATAACCATTTTTCAAATTCTTCATTACTTAGTT
Source organism: Chamaecyparis obtusa (assembly GCA_027943335.1). Classification (NCBI taxonomy): domain Eukaryota; kingdom Viridiplantae; phylum Streptophyta; class Pinopsida; order Cupressales; family Cupressaceae; genus Chamaecyparis; species Chamaecyparis obtusa. The sequence continues at coordinate 968,755 of BSBK01000329.1, read as the reverse complement.
TAGAATGACTAAACCAACTACGGTCATTTGGATACTCTACCATGTTGAAGTCACCACCTATAACCCAATCAGCCTGAGGAAGGTTCTTAGCCATCCAAACCCACAAGTCACTTCTATCTTTAGAGGTATTAGGTGCATAAACTAAGAACAACCCAATAGGTTGTCCATTAATGAAGGTGAGTACCCACATGCAGCTATGAGAAGGATCCTCACCAACATTGATGACAAACTTATGGATCCATGGAGCCAAACCAAGAACCACCCCACCTCTACCATCATAATGTAGTGTATGAAAAAAGGAGGCATCTCTCCATGTATGGAAAAGGGAGGAAGAGAGGCGAGGACTGCTAATTTTGACTTCTTGTAGAAAAATGATATCAAGTTTCCAATTGGCAATGGCATCTCAAACACCATATTTGTGATGAGGGAGGGACATCCCTCTTATGTTCCATGACAACATTTTAAAATTCATGACAAGGACACAGTGGGAGGAGTGTCTTCTTGTGGCAAGACATCAAAATGATTAGCAAGTGCAAGAGTTTGATTGGAGGATCCCAAATCAGACTTAACAACCAATGGAGACCTTGATCTAGGTCTGACCACATGGCTTTCAGTAGGGATGTTTGAATCTTTGGGAGCTAGAGACTTAGATCTTTGCCTGGAAGAAGGGGAAGAAGAAGGAGTAACAGAAGAATTAGAGTTGTGATGGGGAGATTTGAGAGTCCTTTGGGTGGGGTAGCTAATCTTTCTAGATGACTCAGATGGTTCTTTCCATTTCCTAATTGTTTTCCATCCATCTTCCATAATAGCATCTTTATAAGGAGAGACAATTTGATCATCATCTTCATCCATGTTAGTGACATTGGAAACTTTGTTTTTCTCTTGAACCTAAATAATATCTTTAGGCATGGTAGATATAGATGGCTGGTTTGTCACTTGAGTTTGATTGGCTTGAGAGAAAACTTGATTTTGACTCAATCACTACCTTCTGGCAAGGCAGTCCCTAATTAAATGACCTTCTTGGCGACAAAAAAAGCAAGCATTAGGCTTGTTTAGATAAACTAATGGCTGAAGAAACTCAAAGTCTGGTCCAATAATCTTAATGTTCTCAGGCAAGGGGTTAGTGAGGTCCATTTCAACATAGACTCTCGGATGAACCCTTAAACTCGCAAATTTATCAGAGTTGTTCTTACACCAAATGACCCTGCCAAGTTGGGCAACTATTTTGTTGAGAAAGGGTCTGAATAGAGAAATGTCATGGTGACATAGGGTGTACTCTAAGGGTTAGTAATATGAAGAATTTAATATAATTATTTAATATTATAAATATGTGTTTTCTTTGAATTAGTTGTTTATTTTGAAATATATATATATATAAGAATACAATAAGTTATTTTGAAGGTTAAAATTTTAAAAGTCTTTATGAGGAATTTAATGTGTAATAAAGTAATCAACTAACTATTAGTTAGATTATATATCATATTTATGTCTTTGATGTCACTTAGGCCAACTTAATTACTTAAATAAGACTATATTAATGATCATATAACTTAAATAAGAGAACACTAAAAGACTAAGGGCAAAACATGCTTCCATTTTTCAAAGAAGTGTTGTCTTCAATGTTGATCAATTATGGATGCTTTTATACAAAACAATTATTTTCTCAAGTAGAATCTTTGATTAAAGAGTTCTTCCATTTAATCAAATACTCTAACATCACCCTCATTTGTAGCCTCTTAGTGCTTGTTTGAAGAATTCCCTCAAGATCAAACAATAGTCCTCTCTTGTCATTTTGATTTGGTTAGTGCATGTGTACAAACTCTTTGTCCATTAACCTTCTTCAAACATGAAACATGAAAAATCAGATGTATTTTTGTTGAAGTAGGTAACTACAATTTGTGAGCTACAATAATTGTCATGTAAAACACCATATGAAGAACATAATACTTGAATGAGTGCTTGTTATCTTTTTGTTGTTGTTCAAAGAAATTTATTTTAAAATTGTAATCATACAAATTCAAAATATCCCACTTAAGAAGTTCTTGCATTGTACTGCATGTCAATCTCTTACTTCATTTTTTATGCCATTGTAAAGTTCTCCCTAAGACTAATGCATACTTCTTATTGATGTTGAATATGTTATTCGACTATTTGAAACTTTGGATGTACCTGCAATGTAGAGGCAATTGATGGTTGTTGGTATTCGTAAAGTGCTTGAAATTGAGATCATTTGGGAAAAATATGGCAAGAAGTGTTATAACACCATTATGCTAGTGACAAAAATTGCATCTATCTTTTATGGTTATCCAAAGGAAAATATTGCAGATAACCATCAAAGCATTTGTTAGCCACCTTGGTTTATCCATCTGATTGGGGATGGTGCACCAAACTACAACAAGATAAGTACCCAACTATGAAAATAAGTCCTTCCACAAATTACCTCGTAAATTTTGGATCACAGTCATTTACTGTGACTTTTGGAGTCTCGTGTAATTATTTAATAGTCTTCATCAATTATTTATCTATAGTGCTGACTAAAAATGGGTGCACCAAAGCATAGAAATGTGCATATCTAATGAGATGATCCACAAAACTATGACACACTTTTTTCTTATCGATCAAATAAAATTTAAGATGAAATCCATGGATACCTCAACTATAGTGTGGGTTTTATTTTTCCTACTTAATAACTATATTTTCTTATTCTTAGATTTTTGTTATACTTGTAATCAAGCTTATTGAGGATTAATATGTGAGTATAATTTTTGAGTGGGTTGAAGGTATTAGCATCCTCCACAAGATTCATACCTGCCTAATTTTGGTTATTATGGTAGACTCTTCCCACCTATTATATTTTCCACCTCCCCACCTCCTTTCATATTTCATATAAATTCAAATTCATAGCTTGTCTTTTGTATTATATTTTGTAGTTTTCTTCTTTTACACTCTCCTCATGATATTTTTAGTTATGAGTGCTTTCATTTACCTCTTGGAGACTAGCTTTATTTTTTTATTTTGATCTTGTATCATTTGTATGCATAATTTAATAATTGTCTATTTGCACAAAGTTTTTGGATTATTCATCTTGTCAAAATTTAACATGGTATTAGAGTTATTTTAGTGCACAAATTTTAGTCTCCATATTTAAGAGAATAAGGGTGGGGGGATAATAATTTGACAGGCAAGTTTCTCAAAAACCTATTATGCTCTTCTCTTGCATCCTTGAATGATTTCAAGAATCAAAATACTTTGAAGTAAATATTTTTACTCCTAGGGTTTTGTACTTGTATTTTTTAAATTTAAGTTTTTATAGCATAATGCAATTACAAAGCTTTTCCCAAATTTCAATATTGTTATGGCCCACAATGGCCAAAAGTACAACAAAATATTTAGAAAAAATAGTCATGTAGCTCTACTCATAACCAACTTCAACATTACATATCTTAAAATAATGACAAAAGAACTTATCAAACATAACATGGATGGAAAGTTCTCATCTTTATCTTTCCAATGATATCATATTCAATCACTTAAATTTGATATACAAGGCAAAAAAAAATAAAAATTTAATAAAATAAATTTGTTTTATAGGAATGACTTTCTCGTAGAAATTGTTTTTTAAAAAAAATAAAAAAATTACTTCTAATTTGATTTCTAAAAACTCTATTGATTGAATAAAAAATATAATAGAGGCCCAGAAATATTTTTGAGAGAAGAAATAAAAAATTGGTTTAGTAAGCAATATATGAAAAAAAGGAATTAAATTCAACTCTTCAACCATCCATATAATAGTCCCTTGACTCTTGGACATTATTTTATGCCAAATCTACTTGATATTTGTAAAATATAATAAATATTCAAATAGTTTTCTAGACTGAGAAAAGAACCCATAAATTATTTTTTGATTTGACTAGCAAAAGATACAAATAGGATGCAAAATCAAAATGCCTCCAAACTTTCTCTAATTTTTCATGCAATAATTTTGATGAAATGAAATTCAAATTTGACTTTCTTGAACATTCTAGAGGATATGGATGTTAATCTCTATTGAGCATTCAAAGTTGTCATTAGTATCAAAGGCTATCAAAGAGGTCGGTCGGTCACTTACATTGAGCTAATCGATAACATGAAGCTAGATAGACCAGTCGGTAAAGCATATTTACCGAGCACCAGCAGAAACTAGCACTGACAGATAGTAAACACTGAGCGTCATAGTATACACCGAGCAGTTTACACAGTGTTTATCGATGATCACAAGAAATAGCATAGTAATCAGAAATGGCACATTCTTCTATGAAAATGGTTACAACAGATTGTAAAATGGTTTATCAAGATCAAGGAACATTTATTGCAAAAGATACTCATTAAATGTAATGTATATCTTATTGTAATAGTTGGTCTAGGATATTTTGCACTGTAGATCTTAGGGTTATGATTGTACTATAACCTAATTTTATTAAAGTGAGAAAAATAGAGCACTATATATTTTGTGTGTTCACATCATTTTTATAAGAAATGATATATGAATCAAGGAGCACTTGAAGCTATTGCCTAACTTCAAGTCAATCAGTTAATAGAGAAGAATAGAGTGCAAAGATTATTAGATTAGTAGAATCAAAGAAGGCTACTGAGCAGATTTAGAGTAGAGATACATCACAGATAAGGTGATATTTTATGAGCACTTATAGATCTATTTCAGACAATTGAGTTGTCAACTAGCAGATAATTACCTATTTCTTTTTGACAATTGTAATAGAGTTTTGGATAAATCTCTTAACCAAGTAGACTTAATAGTCTTATGTAAATCTCTTAACCAAGTGCACACTTCATTAGTGTTGTTAAAATCCTATAACTAGGTAGATCTAGCTGATCTAACATGTCACTCCTAATAGGGTGAGATCACCAGAAGTGATCAAAACTTGTAGCCCTAAAAGGAAAACCTTTTCTATCTACAGTAGTGAAGAATTTATGGGTGTCATCCCCACCATAGTTTTTACCTTCTAACAAGGGTTTCTGCATTACCAAAATACTTGTGTTATGTGATTGTCATATTGTTTACTTAAATGAATGATTGATACATGCAGTTAGATTCAAGTTATTTTGGCCGGTTATCACTATTTACAATTTTAGATCTAAAAGGTTTACAAGTAGAGTTTTGAAGGCACTGATTCACCCCTCCCCTCTCAGTGCCTATCTCTCCTAATTCTAACAATTGGTATCAAAGCACAGTTCTCTTGTTGAATAGTTTAACCACTGAAGGGTAAAAGATCTAAGTCATGGAGAGATACAAGCTTGACAAGACTATCGAGAATCAGAAGATACAGATACAGATGTTCGTGGAACAGTATAAGCAATCTAGGGAAGAACTGAAGAAATTACGAGTCGAAAGGAAGAACCTTGCAATTCTGCAAAGTGAAATCAGTTATCATGAAGAACCTATTGATGATATATTTGATCATATTGGATCTAGTTCTAGAAGCACCTTTGATGGATCTAAAAGTATAATTACTGACCTATCTAAAAAGAATCAGCATCTATCCAAACAAGTGAAAGCACTTCAAATCGGTCAAGAATCTCAGATGGTGAGAATGGTGGAAATCATGAACAATGCTAGACAAGCTGAACAAGATCAGAATCTGGCTATTGAAGACCGAAGATTGATGACTGAACAACTCCAAGAAAAAGAAAGTGAAATACAGAGACTCACCGATTGTCACTTCCAAGTATCAAATTAGATGATGACTATTAATCAAGAAATGAACCGAGTGATTGGAGAATTATCAAGAAGACTTGAAGATGTTGCAATACTCAGAGAAGACAATGAAAAAATGAGAAATGAGATAAAGATACAAAAGCAACATAATGAAATGATGAAGATAGCTGAGGACAGTTCTAAAAAGATTGATGACTTCTTGACTAATCAGAGAAGATTTGGAAGTAAAGCCAGTATAGGCTACACTAGTAAAGGAGAATCATCACAACAAGCTAAAAAGATCAACAACAATCAAAACCAAAGACCCAAAGTGTTGGCATGTTACCATTGTGGAAAATCAGGACATACATCTAATGTGTGTAGAAGCAAAGCACAAGGTAAACCTCCTGTCACTCCTAAGTTCAATGGATAATGTTACTACTATGGAAAGTTTGGACATCCAGCTTATGAGTGTAGAGCTAAACAAAATGATATTGCTAACAATACTACTATGGAGAAAATATGCTATACTTGTAATAAGCATGGACACACTACAAGAGAGTGCAAGGAAAAAATGAAACAAGTTTGGACACCTAAGGAGAAACCACAACACAGACCATATCAATCGAAGAGACAAGGTAACTCTTATGTTTGGGATTATAATACATGGACTAACTATGTTGTATGTGGTTGGTATGGGCACATTGCATCAAACTATTATAGGAAGAGTCGGATTGGACAATAAAGAAGCTGGACAAGCACTGGGATGGCTTGTATCCACTGCCATAAGGTTGGTCATTTAAGCAAAAATTGTAGAGACCGAGCACTAGATGAAAACCATATATTTGAAAGTGGATATACCATTACAAATATCACAAAGTTAAGAAACATAATGTGGAAGAAGGCATCTAATGAGAATGTTGAATCAAGTAACACTGTCGGTGAAACCTCGTCCACTGGATTAGGTGACATCGGTAACTCCACTTAAGGTAGAATAGGTATGTATGGGACTAACATTTCAAAAGATCATATTTTACATACGGTTCCTTATACATGATGTTCTTATTCCAAATCTGCATGAATAAAGATGCACTATGGTTTATGTATTATGAGCTAACAATGTTATATAGTTGGTAAAAGAAAGACCGAAAGTTGGTTACCCGTTGGTAATCACTATACAAGGTTAATCGGATAGTAGTGCAAATTGATGATGAAAATCCTATGTTAACCGAGTAGATAAAATTGTAGACATCATCGAGTTGACAGTTTTTTTGTACCAAATGTTAGGTCACACATTTAATGCATGAAAGTTTGAGCGGGAATATAAAAAAGTCTATATATACATGAAATAGAGTCCATTATTACATTTCAATTTTGAAGAACAAAGATTTCACAGAGAAGAGTTCGAGCTAAAATTTTTTTTAGAAAGATTCAAAGCTATGGTAGATTGAATCAACAACATTCTTTGACAACTCTGAGTAAGTTCATTTTCTACCAAACATCTGTTATCCTATTGCTTTCTGAAACCCTAAAATCTATTTATGGCATCAACATCGTCTACAAGAAAATCACAAAACATTGAGGAGGAAGTAGAACTAATCGTTAGGGAAAATTTTGCCGAAGCTAAATTCAAACCAAACCCCAAGGTTGCAGCACAAACAAATGATATGGGCACTTTTTCAAGTATACCAGATAGTGTTTTATTGATAGAAGATGTAAGGGTCTATATTCATTGCAAAATTGGAGAAGTAGGTGATTTTGAGACCATTGTTGCATATCAACAAGTCTGTGGACCAGATGGAAACTTAAAACTTGAATACAAGAAGATTGAGGAATCAGGGTTATCTTGCTTCACATGCTTTCCACAATCATTTAGTACAGACTAGATAAGAATCATGTTGAGTAGGTTTCATGATGGTAAATTTTGGTTGGACAAACCTATTGAGGTCATAAAGAAAATTATCAGTAAGGTTACTAGGTATCCTACAACTGACAAGGCAAAATCCTTCTGCAGTTTGTCTCATCCTAACATGGAAAAGGATACTAGAGCTCAATGGGATAGAAGGGCACTAAAAATATCAATAATCAAAGACCAAGCAGTCAAATTCACAGCACATGTAATCAGGTACAAAATATTCCAATCAAGCAGACTCAACAGCATACCCTGCAACATAGTAGACATGGTGCACAAAATTGTGAAGAAAGATCACCAGGTAGATCTTGCTAAAATTGTACTATATCAATTGCAAGAAAATATGAAGACAATAAGAACAAAGAAGTCTAATACATGTAAGTACGGATCACTGCTTGTCTATATATTTTTCTATCTACAAAAGTATGTACCTGGTATCAGTAAAGTAAATTGGCAAACAGACAAACTGATAACTGCACAAATTAGTGAAATGATGAACAACTTAGGAAAGAATCTAAATGTGGAATTTGATGCATACTTCAAAGAATTTAAGACCAATATGCATCAAAGGAGTAGAATTTCGAGGGAATTAGTGGACAAATTTGAGAATGATATATGTTTTGTAGTCAGTACAGATTATTCAATGATAAAGGCTATTGAACCTAGATCAAAATGGTTGGCACCAATGGGATATGAAATGAACTATGATTTCACCTTGAAATCTATTAATGAACTTCTTGCATTACTGATAGACATCACTTCCACTAGGTTCGGCACATATGAAGAGGCTAAATAACGGATCACTACAGACATAAAAATTGGGAAAATGTCTAGACGGGAAAAGAAAATGAAGAAAGATCTTACAACAAGATATGGAAATGTATCAGACTCATCTAAGGAGTCACCGGTTAATGCTACAACCAAAGGTCAGTTATAGTTGGCTGACAAGCCTTATGATAGTGAGGAGACAGAGTTAGAAAAAGAAAAGGATCACACACCGGTTCCTCCTATCATTGTTGAATAGGAAACACAGTTACCAGTACAAGAAGGTATGAAGACAAGGTCATCAACTGCAACCTCATCACCTCCAAAGAAAGAAGCCATAAAAGTACCAAAAAGAAGGGCAGCTACACTGACAAAGAAATATATCAAGAGAAAGAACAAGGTTGTAGCTGAAGCACCAAAGAAAAGGAGAAAACTGATAAGAAGTAAAGAAGATCTAGAGGAAATTGAGACTGAAGATGATGTCAATCAATTTAAAGTGGTTAGTAACAAAGAAAAGATAGTAGATGACATTATTGAAGACATAATTGAACATGGAGATCTCACTGATCCCTTACTAGATAGATTTGACAAGATGTCAACAGAAGATCAAATCAAGATAGCAGAGGCTATCATCTAGATGATGATAAAATTCAAGAAAGATCCAATGGAATTTGCCTGTGCATTACCAAAGAAGTTAGATGACAAGATTACTAAAAAATGGGCTATTGCACTGGACACCAGGAAAAGAAAGAGAGAACACTCTCTAGTTTAGTTTGCTACACATCTAAGCTTTGGAGAAGTTAACCAGTACTTGACCATATATCAAGCACACTTTATGATCAAGGATAGAGCCTTGATGATCATGGATGAAAATGTAGCAGATATGGATATTGTCACTAACTCTGTATGGACATCAATTTTGAAGGTAGAAGAAAAAGTTGAGCAGGAAGCACTCCTAAACTTGTCTAAGAAGAGACACAATTCCAAAGATAAAGGTATTTGCATTGATGAGAGAACAATAAAGAAATCAAAGACTATCGGTAGTACCGAGGTCATCGATATCACCGAGAAAAAGGAAGAAATAAGTATTTCATAGGAGGCACCGGATAAAGTTGAAGTTCAACTAGAGATGAAAATTGATGATGATGTACTCATTGAGGACATGACAAATGGTGATCCTGATGACAATGATGATGAAGATCTAAATATTACACCCAATAAAGATGAAGCACCAGACACTGAATGTCTATTTACATCACTACTGGGTAAACTTCCTATACTTGTCGAAGCCACTAACCACCTGATGACTCACATCCTGAGAAAAACAAGGACACAATAGGGATTCAAGAACCTAAGCAACCTGCAAATCCAAATGAGCCTAAAAAAATAGAGGCACCATCTACAGAAACCAAGGAAATAGAAGAAACCAAGACAACTAAGGTGAACCCACCTGACACTACATTTGAGGCTCCTACTCATTCAACTGAGACAATGACCATTGAGGAGTAGAAGAAGGAAGAAACTATGTCAACCGAGAAGGACACTCTAAAGAGTGGATATAAAACACTTGTAATTGTTGAGAATAAGTCACCTCTCACCCTGAAGAAGAAGAAGAAAGGTAAAGGGCCGGTCACCATAGATGAAGTGATTGTTATACCTGAATGCGACCCAAGGACTCTAAGCCCTGAGGAATTGAGTAGATATGGGGAGTTATGTTCATAGAAGGTGGCACAAGAGAAGTTGAAGCAAGAACACAAACACAAAGAAGTGTTAACTAATGTGAGGGATATTCTACAACAGGTAGTACTTGAGGTAAATATTGATGAGAATACTCCCATCATAGATCAACTTGCTACACTTGCCAAGAAGATCAATGCCCCAGATATTGAAGCAGATAAAAGGATTGAAGAAAGGGTAGAATCCAGGATACAACACAAATTGGCAGAGAAAATAAGCCTAGAAGTGGCATTGAAGAAGGTCAAATTATCTGAGGTAATTACTGAAATAAAATCTATAACTCAGATAATTTGTTAATTCTTGATAAAGCTTTGTAATTTAGACACCTTCACTATAGAAGTTAGTGAAAAGATAAAAGGGTTGGAAGCCAAAATCAAGATAAGTACCACAATAGCTATAACCGAGCCAAATGCTTTCTCAAAGCATATTCACCAAGTTCAAGAACTCCAGTGGTTGATAGCAGATTTAAGGCACCAAGAAGAGCACATCATCAATCAGGTCAGAGTTGCAAACTGAACTCATTCCATACCTAAAAATTTTTGAGGCACATATTGTCAAAGCCGAGCTACTAGTTGCAACACCAGAGATTTTAGTGTTAGAAAATATCTTTGACATGCATGCACAAGTCGGTCTTGAGCATATCACTCTTACCAACTTGAAAGAGGAATGGGACAACCTCTTGGAGTCAGTAATGAAAACCCACCAGCATCTTTTTGACAAAATGTGAGTATACTATTTTTTTATTTGGCATTATTATCAAAAAGGGGGAAAACATGTATATGCCAAATAAGTATGTTTTTGCTATGTATACTACATGTTACTGGGAGCATGTACCGAGGGGGAGTACTTAGTACTTAGAAATTTTTGATGTGGATATGTATATGGCGGAGATATAAAGTATTAAGAGAATTCTATCTATATACATTAAAGAGTTTTGATACTAATGCCAAAGGGGGAGATTGTTAATCTCTATTGACCATTCAAAGTTGTCATTAGTATCAAAGGCTATCAAAGAGGTCAATCGGTCACTTAAATTGAGCTAATCAGTAACATGAAGCTAGACAGACCATTCGGTAAAGCATATTTATCGAGCACTACACAGTTTACTGAGCACCAGCAGACACCGACACTAACAAATAGTAAACACTAAGCATCATAGTATACACCGAGCAGTTTACATAGTGTTTACCAATGATCACAGGAAACATCATAGTAATCAGAAATGGCACATTCTTCTATGCAAATAGTTACAACAAATTGTAAAATAGTTTATCAAGATCAAGGAACATTTATTGTAAAAGATACTCATTAAATGTAATGTATATCTTATTATAATAGTTGATCTAGGATATTTTGCACCGTAGATCTTAGGGTTATGATTGTACTATAACCTAATTTTGTTAAAGCAACAAAAATAGAACACTATATATTTTGTGTGTTCGCATCATTTTTATAAGAAATGATATATGAATCAAGGAGAACTTGAAGCTATTGCCTAACTTCAAGTCAATCAGTTAATAGAGAAGAATAGAGTACAAAGATTATCAGATTAGTAGAATTAGAGAAGGCTACTGAGAAGATTCAGAGTAGAGATACATCACAGATAAGGTGATATTTTATGAGCACTTATAGATCTATTTTAGACAATTGAGTTTTCAACTAGTAGATAATTACCTATTGCTTTCTGACAATTGTAATAGAGTTTTGGATAAATCTCTTAACCGAGTAGACTTAATAGTCTTATGTAAATCTCTTAACCGAGTGCACACTTCATTAGTGTTGTTAAAATCCTATAACTAGGTAGATCTAGCTGATCAACATGTCACTCCTAACAGGGTGAGATCACCAGAAGTGATCAAAACTTGTATCCCTAACAAGCAAACCTTTTCTATCTGCAGTAGTGAAGAATTTGTGGGTGTCATCCCCACCACAGTTTTTACCTTCTAACAAGGGTTTCTGTGTTACCAAAATATTTGTGTTATGTGATTGTCATATTGTTTACTTAAATGAATGATTAATACATGTAGTTATATTCAAGTTATTTTGGTCAGTTATCACTTTTTACAGTTTTAGATCTGAAAGTTTTAAGGTAAAGTTTTGAAGGCACTGATTCACCCCTCCCCTCTCAATACCTATCTCTCCTAATTCCAACAATGGAACTTCTAAAAATCCATTGGGATTATCAAAATATTGCAAACATCTAGATTTTTACAAAATCTTTGCACATAAATCCTAAAGATTAATAATTTTCCATCAATTTTTTCAAATTCTCAAGTTCATATGGAAATGCAAGAGAAAAGCATACCAATGAGAAGAGACAACTGCAATAGCCTAAAAAGCCAATTGTAACTTGCATCATAGAAGATTTCAACACCTTGCACCCACTCACACTAATACTCACATTATTAATCTTAAGAAAGCTTGGTTAGAAGTGTAGGAAAAACCTATGAATATGAAGATAAACAACCAACTAAAAAATAAAAACATATGCTAACAATATGGTATTGGCAAGGCTCAAGACTAGGATCAAAAGTTCACAATTTATTACACATAAATAATGAAGCCTATATTTCACCACTTGCCCACCACATAGGAAAGATCCCACATTTATCGTAGGTCATTTGAATCATATTAAAAGCATCATACATAATCCAAGTAGTGGGCATTGGATCTCTCAACATCATTCAAAATATAAACTTTAATAACTCAAAAGGAATAATTATTAATGTTTAAAAAAGTTCTCAATGCTTAGTTGGCCCAAGGTCACATCTTAGTCAACTAAATATTGATCTCACATAGAAGATATAAATTTGAAAACACCACCCTAGAACCTACTTATAGTTGTTCCACAAAATTAGTAAGAAGCTCAAATAACATAGAAAGTTATAGGCAACAAGAAAACAAAAATATTAAATCTTCTAAATATTGAATGTCATGACATGAAAACTACAACTAAACATTGATGAGTCTAATTATTGCCTCAATTTTGTTATAGTCTTCATATTTTGTTGATACTCTGATAAACATTTCCAAGACATTTATGGTTTATACTTATGTGAACCTATGCTAAGTACAACTAAAGCCACTAAATCTATGGGTAGCTTGAGTGATATGTTTTGCTGACTATTATAAATATAATATAGTACTTCATATAATTATTTCAAGTTGTGTTCTAACATTTAAGTAGGAGTTGAAATTGTTGACTTGCATATGTGTACCGAATGTTACTAACCTTTTAGATAAATGTGGAGCAATGTGAGGAGTGGCACAACTACATTAAAAGGGAGCGTTAGAAGACCAACCATGGTGGGAGAATCCAACACAGTTCTGATGGATATGTCACGCATTGAAGAAGTTGTTCTAGAGAATATAGAGAATTAGTCCTACTATATTTCCTTAGAACTGTTATTATGTTGTCAATAGTAATTGTATTATGTCATGGTTGTTTTATTTCCTCCATATTTGGCGAGGTTTAATGAGACTTTTCTGTTATGTTTTCAATAAGTGTCAATCCTTGATATAAAGGGATTTTGACAGATTTAGGAGGTAATGAAGAAATACAAGATTAGGTATTAAATATAGTGAAAGATACTCTATTCTATTTCTTATGAGTTGTTCAACTATTATGTAACTAGTTAAGAAAGGTTTTAATGGAAGACTGATTTTGGATTACTTCTTGTGTTGAGTAGTTAGCAGAAGCCAACCAAGGGGGTCCACTTGGGAGGTGGATTAGATTAAGTTAGAATAGATTTGTTTCCTGTACTTTTCCTATTTTCAAATAGATTTTCTATTTTACTCCTGCAACATTCTACTGTAGTTGTTCCTGTAGCATTTGCAGAAATGGGTATAGTGAATGTTTTGAGTTGATAGACAGGCTTAGGTTCATTTCATAAGTTTTCTACAGTAATTCCATTCATTAGTCAAGAGTGTTTACTTTCCTGCAGCAATAGCATAGATTCCTTTTATGCATTTTATCTTCCTGCAACATAGGTGTTATGACTCTTAGAGGAACTTAGTGCACAAACTGTGATGTCCCATTTCAAGTCTACGTCCCTGGGTTGACATTCTAAATGCATCTCATGATGGGGAAAGCAATATTTAGTATGAGTATATCGATCATGAGAGAGACAATGGCATGATTATTATTACCTATTGTGAGACTGTTCATTTTTGGCATCATTGCCGGGGATGGTGTCAAACTAGGAACCTTAGTGAGTCATTTACTTTTTTTTTAGATTAGTTTCATGTTTTTAGTCAATTCCAAGAAGTTGTGAGCTTATTTCACAAGTCATCAACTTACTTGCATGCATCAAAGAAGGTGAGATGTTCATGGAAAATTTCTTCCAAAAGAACCTGTTAAACTAAAAGAAGAATTTGAGGAACTAGAGTTACCATTTCTTGATGCCAGTCCAGAGTTTGTTGCATAATCTTAAACAGAAGAGGATGAAACCCAAGAAATATTTGACCTTCATCCTTTTGTAGAAATATTAGATAGTTTCCATAATAATCCTAATCAAGGACCACCTGTTGCTCAAAACCTTCTAGTCAATAACAATTTTTAGCCACATTTTCAGTATCCAACACCTCCAGTAATGGCAGCTCCTACATTTCCATTTCCAATTCCAAGTCTTATTAAAAATCCAAACCTTAAGAACATACCTACTTCAACACTTCCAAAGTTCTATGGCCTTATTAAAGAGGATCCTGATACCTTTTTGTTTGAGTTTGACATACTGTGACAAAGTTTTGACTATAATATTGACAGTCATAAGCTTAAGCTGTTCCCAACCACATTGAAGGAGTCATCTCTCAGATGGTTCATGGGATTAGGAGTGAATGCATTAGCTAACTGGGATGGAATGAGAGATTTGTTTCTAAGAAAGTATAAGGAATATTGCAAGGGAAGTGATTCAAAAGGAGATGACATCTTTCATATGACACAAAGGGAAGATGAAACATTAGAGGACTGCATATCACGCTTCTTATTTAGCTTACAAAAGAACCCCTAACATGCATTGCAAGAGGATTCAAAGAAGCTGATTTTTCTAAGAGGAGTGAATGAAAATAGTCTTGAAGTTTTGGACCTCATGGCTAGAGGTGATATATCTCAATCCTCTTGGGATGACCTTCAGAAGATATGTCTGAACTATTCTAGAGTAGCAGTCAAGAAAGGAAGGGGATTCTGCTCAACGTTGGCTAAAGGAAGTGGCTCTGGTATTTCAAAGATGGATATTTCAAACTTGTTTTCAAACTTCAAGCAAGACATCATCAATGATGTCTCTACACACCTGGACATGATGACTACCAAGAAGAAACATTCAGACGTAGAGGTGCAACTGGCTAAATACTACCCTCATTGCTGCAAACAAAAGAAGGATTGTCAGTACAAATTGGTCACAAACCTGGAGAATCAACATCTTCCAATTGAATACATGAAGATAGAAGGAGAGGATGAGCAAGTATTCTTTGTTGCTCAACATTGGCCATGGGCCACGAGACAAGGTATGCCTCAAGTCCCATTACAAATTTCAAGTCCTTATAATAGTCAATGGAAAAAATAGAATGTCCAAAGTCCTCCACAGTATAATCAACCCACTTTGAATAATGCTTGGCCAAATAATCAACATAATCAATGGTATCCCCCACAGTAACCCCAATGGCCTTAATTTCCAAACCAATGGCAACAACCACAAGGGAATTGACATCCCACTAACCAATGGAGAGGACCTCAGCAATGGCCAAATCCAAATCTTGGATATAAACCTCTACCACCTCCAACAAATATACTTGCAATAATGCCACCACCTCCAAACACAGGTGCTAAAAAGTAGATGCAATTACCTACTCAACCTCAATTGAATCCCAACAGTCAATAGCCACAATACAAAATATATGCTATTGATGCTCAGTAGTACCCTACCTATGCACTTGATATAGCTCATATACACCTAAGATTAGGTACTACCTTACTGGCACCTGAACCACCCCTTATCACTGAAGTGCTAGACCTTCCTGCGGCATCAGTATTAATTCTAGAGAATGTTTTGCCAAATATTGTTGCATCAAAAAATGTTTCCAACTTAGCTAATGTTCATACATCAGTTAAACCACCTTTTCCCCAAAGGCTCAGTTTGGAGAAACATATACCAAAAGAAGATCAGCCATTTGATATCCTTGACCAATTAAAGAACATGCATGTCCAGATTCTCCTATTTCAAGCAATAAAAGATGTTCTAGTTTATGGAAAAGAAATTAAAGAGGCTTGTCTTAAAAATCCTGAGAGGAAGAAAAAGGATCCTACAACAGTTCATGTTATAGGACAATTGGCTAATATCATGCTAGGGAAACTAGTAATTCCAAAATATTCAGATCCAGGGAGTCTAGTTATGAATATTATCATTAATGGCTAGTCTGTCAAAAATGCATTAATAGACTTAGGTGCCACCATTAATGTAATGACTAAGGATACTATGAATAAAATGAGCATTGAAGGATTGAGAGCTACTCCAACAATATTGCAATTAGTAGATAGCTCTACTATTACCCCTAATGGGATGATAGAAGACATAATAGTTGCCCTAGATTCTTGGGAGTACCCTGCTAATTTCATGATCCTCTCACCAAAGGTCAATCTTGCTAGTTACCATGTTATTCTTTGATGTCCATGGTTAGCAACAGCTGATGCAAACATAAGTTGTAGATCAGGGAACATGATAATTTTTGATGGGTAAGCCACTAAGAAGCTAGCATTGTATCCTCCAGCCCAACCACAACCAGATTTGAGTACACCTATATGGCCAAATTTAGGAGATGGGGAAGAAGAAATGAATTATGTGGTCCAACTCATGATGTTACATAGGCAATCTTTCCTGAAAATTCAAGAGGAAGATGAAGTCATTCAGAGCATTCTTAATAATGACTATGTTGTAACCAAAGATATATATGAGAGTTATGCATTAGAGTTCAGTACATATGAAGATAATTTTGAGAACTGTGTATTACCTTCAGAACCCAACATTGTCCATCAATTGCTACCTAGTGAAGTAAACACAAGTGCAATCCCTGAAGTGTCCATGCTTGACCTTACAACTACTGTGGAAATTTCTAAAGGTCATAATCTCCATGTGAATAATAAGCTGCCTCCACAACAAATGGAGAAACTAACTAAACTGCTAAAAACACATGAGAAAGCCTTTGCATGGGACTATGGGGATATGAAGGGATTAATTCCTACACTATGTACTCACAGGATATATATCAATGAAGGAAGTCTACCCCTTCGTCATCCTCAGAGAAGGATTAACCCAACATTAAGGGAGATAGTCAAAACTGAACTTCAAAAGCTATTAGATGTTGGCTTTATATATCCTATATCTGATAGTAAATGGGTATCACCTCTGGTTATAGTGCCCAAAAAGGGGGGTAAATGGAGAATCTGTGTGGATTACAAAGAGTTAAACAAAGCTACCAAGAAAGATCACTTCCCATTACCATTTATTGACCAAGTACTTGATACTTTGGCTGGTAAGAAGTATTTTTCCTTTCTTGATGGATATAGTGGATACAATTAGATAACTATTGCTCCAGAGGACCAGGAGAAGACTACATTCACATGTCCATGGGGGACATATGCATACTTAGTTTTACCTTTTGGGTTGTGTAATGCTCCAACAACATTTCAAAGAGTTCTGGTTAGTATTTTTGCTAACATTTCACATGATTGTATGGAAATATATATGGATGACTTTACAACATTTGGAGTGACATTTGAAGAGGCTTTGAAGAATCTAGAAAAGGTGCTAATTCGCTGTAAGGAGAATAATCTATCCCTCAATAGTGAGAAATGATTTATGATGATGCAAGAAGGAGTGGTACTTGGGCATTTCATTTTAGCAGTAGGATAAAAAGTGGACCCAGCTAAAGTTGAGGTAATACTTACACTACCTACTCCTACTAAAAAAAAGGATGTAAGATATTTTCTAGGACATGCTGGATACTATAGATGCTTTATTCAAAATTTCAGTCAAATAGCTAGTCCTCTGTACACATTGCTGACCAAAGAAGCTGAATTTAACTAGACACAAGCATGTGATGAGTCTTTTCTATAGCTAAAGAAACTCCTAACAACAGCACCAGTCCTAAAAGAACCAGATTGGTCTATTCCATTCCACATCCATATAGATGCATTAGATTATGCCATAGGTGTTGTGCTAGGAAAAAAGCCTACTAGCCTTGAAAATGCAATCTACTATATCAGTAAAAGCCTCCATGGCCCTGAACTAAACTACATAGTTATTGAAAAGGAACTCCTAGCTGTAGTATATGCATTGAACAAATTCTGACACTATGTAACAGGCTATCCTATTTTTGTTCACACTGATCACTCAGCCATAAAATACCTGATGAACAAACTTGTTATAATAGAAGACTGGCAAGATGGATTTTACTCTTGTAGGAATTTGATATAACAATAGTTGATAAGTTAAACAAGGAAAATGTAGTTCCAGACTACTTGTCAAGAATTCAAAATGTTGATGAAGACACAACTCCAGTTGAAGATACATTTCTAGATGAACACATGGTCCATATAGCAGTCAAAAACCCATGGTATGTAGACATAGCCAATTATCTTGCAGAAAATAGGATGCCCCCACATTTTTCTCATAAAAACAAGAAAAAGCTTGCAGAGAAAAGCTTTCAATTTTCATGGATAGATAATAATCTATTTTACACTAGTCCAGATCAGATTATAAGAAGATGTGTGAGAGAAGATGAAGTATATGATATACTCCATGCCTATCATGATGAGCCTTGTGGAGGTAACTTTGTAGCAAAGCAAACAACCCTAAAAATATTAAAAACAAGATATTATTGGCCTACATTACACAAAGATGCAGCCAATTATAAAAAAAATGTGACAAATGTCAAAGGATGGGTCACCCAATGAAATCAAATGAGATGTCACTTAATCCACAAGTTGTAATGACACCCTTTGATAAATGGGGTATGGACTTCATCAGACCAATAGAACATCCATCAAATGGAAAATCCTACATATTGGTTTGTATGGATTATCTGACAAAGTGGGTGGAAGTGAAAGCAATGCAGAATGCTAGAGATTAGAAAGTAGCTAAATTCTTGTATGAAGAAATTTTTACCAGATATGGAGTCCCCAGAGAATTAGTTATAGATCAAGGAGCATAGTTCACATCAAATCTAATCACTGATCTAATGAAAGAGTATAACATAAGGTATCAGAAGTGTAGTCCTTACCATCCGCAAGAAAAAGGACAAGCAAAGGTGAAAAATAGAGAAATAGAGGCCATATTAACCAAGACAGTACAGTTGCATCGCAAAGATTGGAGTAGTCAATTGACTAAAGCTGTTTGGGCTTACCATACAAAATGGAAGACAACAATAGGGTTCACACCATTTGAATTGGTGTATTGAAAATAAGCAATGTTTCCCATTGAGTTTGAACACAAAACATTGCACACAACACTTGAGTTAAACATCAATCTTCCTGCAGCACAAACAGAACATCTCCTCCATCTCAACTCATTGGATGAAATGCACAAGTAAGCATTGTAGAGAACATAACTCATCTAGAACTAAAGAAAGAGATGGCATGATTAACATATCAAGAATAATCAATTTCAAGTAGGAGATTGGGCTCTATTGTATGACTCTAGATTCAAGGAAATCCTAGGAAAGATGCAAACAAGATGGCTAGGACCCTATGAAATTCAATATGTCTTTGATAATGGAGTAGTTCAGCTAACTACACTTGATCCAGTATAATTTAAGCTACTTGTCAATGGACACCACTTGCACCTGTATCAAAGGCCTCAAACTAAAGAAGAATTCTTGCAATAGTTCAACAAGAACAATTTCATAGCACCTTAGGAAATAGTTCTTGTAGCAAAAGGTGAAAGCCTTCCTCCTACAACATCACCATGACATGCCTCTACCAGCATTGATAATAAAAATTCATTTAATGAGGTATACTTCTTCATTCATTTTTCTCTTTTCTTCTCACCAACTCATCCCACTCCTATTTATACCACCCGCTCAAACACCATGTCACCCACAAATTCTATTTCAAAAGATTTCAATAAAATGCCATGTCAGCAATCTTATGCGATCGCCAGAGTTGACACTCACATCAGCTCACATTCATGTACGGTAATTAATCACTAGGTACAAATTTCTAACTCCTCACTTACTTTTAGCACATAGTTTTAATTAATTATATCTAGTACTGCATTAGTTATATAATATACGCATTAAGCTGGTTTCCCAGCCTTGTGTTAAATTTATCAAGTGAGGACACTTGTTCAACTTTAGTAGGGGGGAAGGGAAGTGTACTAACTTCCAAGTGTCATTCCTAAACTATCCTAGTCACATTCCTATCACATCAGTGTTGTACTTAGACTACACTCCATTAATTCTTTTAATCCTACACACATTTGTCATACTTTCAAATTCTGATTTCCTGAGCTTGACATGACTAAAAAGGACCATAATTAAATTATGAGATAACTCTCACTTAAGGTATTTATGTCCTCTGAAATCAATGACATTATTATTGATCATGTCAACTGCAACGGAGGTAATGTAACTAAAAATATTAGCATTTTCATGAATAGCAATTGGGATTTCAAGAAGAAGGTATTTGTGGAGTGTAGGGAGATTGAGGATTAGTAGAAAATTGAAGAATTGAAGACTGGACTGGACATTTCTAAGATGGGTGGACAATTACAGAGACATGAACCAGTCATTCATGGTATTTTGCTAATGGATGTTGAGGTAGTTTGCAAATTCAATGCATGCGGTTGGCTTGGCTATTTTCTTCAGCTGACAAATTTTAATGAGGAGGTTGCGATAGAATTCATGAGCACTTTTGAAGAAGGTCAAGCAACTGTCCGGGGTCTGACAGTTGTTGCTATTGAAGAGAGAATTGTAGAATTTAAAGGGTTACCAGCTATTGGAGAACATTATCCAAATGAGCATGATGTCAGGTCATCTCAAGCACAATTCTCCAGGCCGGGTGATCCTCCGCTTGAAATTTCTAAGCAAGGTTGCAGAAGATTGTCTCTTCCACAACCATTTCCAAAATTGGATATGCACATTATCAGGTATTTAACTTGTGAAGGAAGATTTTTGAACCTGCATGCCCATCATTTCAAGTTTCTTAGCTATATCAGGCATAATCTTCGGGTCAATATTCCCAATTTTCTTTATAACATGTTATGCATTAGTGCCATAAGAAATGCAAAAGGGTAGAGCAAATTCTACAAATTCCATAAGCCACCATGCCCTAATCAAGATTTTGGTTGAAAAATCTCTTAGGGATGTTTCTCCCATGTCGTGGGTAGAATTTTTCCAATTTAAAACCTTGCAACCCCAAGTAAATCATGTGGCCCAACCTCTAGGGGATGCACTAGAACCTTCTGGCCCTACTAAAGAAGCAGTTATGAAAGAAAAAGAACTAGAATTACCCCTAGAAAACCAATCTCCTGAATGTACTCCAGAGAGTAATGTACCCACTTCTTCCTCAAGAAAAGGAAAGCACAAAGTTGGAAAAGAAATCCCTAATTTAGAAGGAGAAATTTTAAACCCTTTAATTCAAATAAAGAAAAGAAAACTGTTGAGTCCTTCAATTCCTGTTCCTGCAACACCTACTCCTACATCACATAAACCAAAAAGGTCTCGCCAACCTAAAACTGTAGTGGTTGAAGAGACAACTATGCGTAGAAGCCCTCACATGTGGGGACAAGTATCTCCACCTTCTCCTCAAGACCCAAATGTTCCAACACCTAAACCTGATGAAGAACCCTTTGTTGAATATATTCCTGATGACTCCCCTACGCATGTAGAACCCCAACATATAGAGGAATCTCCTAATGAGCAAGAACCTAGCAGTGAAATACCACAGAATGATCAGGAAATGCCTAAGCCAAACCCTAATGTAATGCAAGAGAACATTCCTGTGAATTTTCAATCTACTTCTCCTTAGCATCTTGTATATTCTAATGTATCTAGTATACCCTACTGAACAATGTGGTTTACATACTACTTTTAGCAAACTACTAAGGAGAAGAAAAAGAAAGCTCAAATGCAAGAGTTCCCTTCATCAACAATCCAGTCTATCCTCTTTCATCGATACAACCATTTTACCTTTCAGAAGACATGGTGGAAGCAGGAAAGAAATCAAATGAAAAGGGAGATGTTTGATAAGGATGAGGAAATTGAATCTCTCAAAGAGCAGTTAAAGAAACAAAAAGAGAAAATGGACAAGGCCTTAAAGCTAGCTGACTAGGTCATTGCTTGTAGAATGCCACCTAGGGTATATGCTATTTTCTTAAAAGAGCAATTTCTTTTATTCCAACTTATGGTGACAATCAAGGATATTGACTATGAATTCAAGTCAACCCAAGATTTTTATGGAATTTACTAGACTCTACCAACATGGCATAAAAATCTGTTATGTGAGTTTTATTTTCACAATTTTATTATTCCACATTGAATAGAGTGGAATCCTCTTCTCTATATAGGGGATATCCACCTAAGGGCCTTGATGTCATGGATGCATAATGAGACAAACTATGATAGGAAGCTGAACACCTACAGGGATCTGGAGAAATTTGACCCTTTGTCATTAAGGGCTAAGTCACATAAGCCTGATGTTATTTTGAGGGATTGGCTTAATTTTACTTATGGGAGACCAAATCCTGAGATTAGGGAGAAATTATTTGCATTGAGGGATAAATTTTACAGAGACTATCAGACATTTCCCAATTTTATAGTCCAAAGAGCTCTTTCAGGGGTAAGGAGAAGATGGAACAGGTTGCTAGAAGCTTCCAGGAAAGCAGAGCCACATAGCCCAATTAACTATGAAGCCGTTGTTCATAGAGTGGCTAAATACATGCAGTTGGGGCAACAGCCTAGAAGGGAATTATGGATGTCCTTATCCTTCCATCCACCTACACTCTTTTGTCCCCTATATGACATCAACACTACTAAATTGGTTCAGTTGGTTGAGGAGCATCAAGGAAATCACTTGGAGTGCACAAGGGGGTTTTACTACACTTTCAGAAGTGGAAAGAAGGGGAAGATGATTGTTGGTGATTTTAGGACCATAGCAAGGAAATACAATGCTTGAGGAGAAGCATTTCATTAGTAGGGGGTAGATGATGAGTCTAATTAGTGCCTCAATTTTGTTATAGTCTTCATATTTTGTTGATACTCTGACAAACATTTCCAATAAATTTATGGTTTATACTTATGTAAACCTATGCTAAGTACAACTAAAGCCACTAAATCTATGGGTAGCTTGAGTGATATGTTTTGCTGACTATTAGAATTATAATGTAGTACTTCATATAATTATTTCAAGTTGTGTTCTAACATTTAAGTAGGAGTTGAAATTGTTGACTTTCATATGTGTACCAAATGTTACTAACCTTATATGTAAACGTGGAGCAGTGTGAGGAGTGGCAAAACTACATTAAAAGGGAGTGTTAGAAGACCAACCATGGTGGGAGAATCCAACACGGTTCTAATGGATATGTCACGCTTTGAAGAAGCTATTGTTCCAGAGAATATAGAGAATTTGTCCTACTATATTTCCTTAGAATTGTTATTCTATTGTCAACAATAATTGTATTATGTTGTGGTTCTTTTATCTCCTCCATATTTGGTGAGGTTTAATGAGACTTTTCTATTATGTTTTCAATAAGTGTCAATACTTGATATAAAGGGATTTTGACTGATCTAGTGGGTAATGAAGAAAGATAGGATTATGTATTCAATATAGTGAAAGTTACTCTATTCTGTTTCTTATGAGTTGTTCAACTATTATGTAACCAATTAAGAAAGATTTTAATGGAAGAGTGATTTTGGATTACCTCTTGTGTTGAGTAGTTAGCAGAAGCCAACCAAGGGGGCCCACTTGGGAGGTGGATTAGATTAAGTTAGAATAGATTTGTTTCCTATAATTTTCCTATTTTCAAATAGAGTCATTGTTTTACTCCTGCAGCATTGTACTATAGTTGTTCCTGCAGCATTTGAAGAAACATGTATAGTGAATGTGTTGAGTTGATAGAGAGGCTTAGGTTCATTTCATAAGTTTTCTGCAGTAATCCATTCAGTAGTCAAGAGTGTTTACTTTCCTGCAGCAATAACATAGATTCCTTTTATGCATTTTATCTTCGTGTAGCATAGGTGTTATGACTCTTAGAGGAACTTAGTGCACAAATTGTGTTGTCCCATTTCAAGTCTACATTCCTGGGTTGACATTCTAAATGCATCTCATGGTGGGGAAAGTAATCTTTAGTATGAGTATATCAATCCTGAGAGAGACAATGGCATGGTTATTATTACCTATTGTGAGACTGTTCAAACATCTCAACTAGAATTTAGAAATTAAAAAATCTATAAAAGAAGTTTATCTATTAATAAAGGATAAAAACCAAGAATAAAATATTAAATATTAATATGTACTTCATCTAAGGAATTAAAAATATTGAATAAATGGAAGCACATGTCAATGTCAAGCTAAATTGTTGTGGTATTCCTACAAAAATAGGGGCATTAATACACCATAAGAAATGCAAAGAGGATCAAAGTAGATGGGATGATATAAGGAAGGTCTCATTGTTGTGGTATTCCTAAATAGCATACTTTAAAATTATCCCATAAAAACCACACTTGACTAAATGATGCTTGAAAGTGAATTTTTATCCAAGATCAAACTTGAAAACATATAAAATTTTAAAATCTCCTAAAATATTACAAATTCAAGTGCAAACTAACAACATTTTCTTCGAAGTAGCTCACTTTTAGGTGTTGCTCACCCATTAGGGGAATGTCTTGTAAGTTATGGCTTGAGTTCCCCCATCACCCTCCTTCTCTTAAGGATGCTTTCTTCCTCATAGAATATAATGAGGTCAATGTGTGTTTTCCATTGGTTGTCATGCTAGTTATTCATAGGCTTCTCCTCTGCAAGCACAAGAGATCATGGACTTCAAGATGTGTCATGACTTGTTTAGATTTTCTTTACCCTTTCGCCTTCCATGAGTGGAACTCCTAGGTAGCCCTTTAGTAGAGCTTCTATCTCATTTGACTCCAATAAATTTCCTCGAAGAACTTTGGCTATTTGTTCAATCCATGATAATAAAGAAAAAAAAAACATGATGAGGGTTGGAACTCCCTTGTGGACACTTAAGACCCAATTGATGTATGGGGAAAACTGGATGACAATGACCCTCCTCCCTCCTCTATGTACTAGTGTTATTATATAAATGACATTGTTATAATTTTCAAGTTGTAGATAGTTGAATTTGGGCCCGAAATATAATCAGCATTTTGCATAATTGATTAGTGTAAATTACTAGATTTTAGAATTCTTGAATATATTTAGTTTTTGAGGGGGGGGGGAAGAGTACTTCAATATACAATACCTTTTTGTTGGTGTAATTAATTATTCCTAATTACACTTTACTTAATCTTAGTTAATGCATTGCAATTTTTGATTGAGACACCTAGGAGTGTGCACATCTATTAAGCACATGGTGTAGGAGAAATTCCACTTTTGTTGTCTTCACATACCTCGTTGTGTGTGAGATCCACCTTTTGTGCTCTTATAACATTATCATCCTAATCCAATGCACATACTTTATTGCATATTGGAGGATGATCCACATTTGGTGGACATGTGATTACACCTAGCATAGGTGATAGCTTATCAACTCATTATCATTCTATCATATCACCTTTCCTATTTAAGGAGGCCTATTATGTAATCATTTCAATCAATCATTCAAGGTGAATTCATTGGATCTATTCAATCCATCATTGCATTCATATTTTCTCTCTTGTGCTTTTCTTCAACCTCTAGATCCTTGGTTCAATATTTTCTATTTGCAAATTCTTACATGGTATCAGAGCCATTGGAGTGTTTAGATCAGCCGATTTGAAAAGAGCTTGATGCAAGCTTTGAATGTCCACATCTCAGATCTGGCAACCAGCATGTGATAGAGGTGTCTTGGAGCAAATCTAACTCCACCATTGTGTCTAGGAGGCTGTTTCGGTTAAAATCGACTATAAACTCACCCATATCTGGCGAAAGTCAAATCTAAGGCAAATTTTTTTTGCAAATCAGACCGTATGGCCCGATCTGCACCTCCAGTACAATTTTATTAAAAAATATATATTTTTTTAATTCTGTTAATATTTTAGAATTTTTTTTTCATCTTTGCAAAAATTGTTTGCAGGCTTGGTACATGCCCTATCATTATTACATGTACCAATAAGTATTTTCGAGTATCCAAGTGACATCAATAGAGCAGGGCCATAAAGGACAGACCGCTAAGATCAAGGCCAAAGGTGACGGCTGAGAGACCCAACCTAAGCATTTCCTTTTGTTTCATGCTGTCAGCCTTTGCATTGATATAGGGTTTAAAAACCCATGCACGGTGCATGTGGGATTAAAAATCCCCACCATCGCCGCCCTCAACACAACTTCCACCCGACCACCTCCTGCAAACCGCCACTCCCCGACCACCTATAGACCTCCGCTCTGCCAGACTATGCACAACTGGCTCCAACTCCACCAAGACTCTGCCGCTCAGCCCTTTGTCAAGATCTGTCACCAGCACTCGCTTCAAACACGTCGCCCACCTTGAACAGTCAAAAGCCCCAACAAGTACTAATCTAACGCAGACACCACGCGATAGCCCCACCCCAGCCACAGTAGTAGCCTAGTCATCATGCCCCATAGCACCATGCGGGACAGTCATAGCGCCACACGGTGTACTCCCACTCCGCCACGTGGACACCTCTACACAATCACCCCAAGCCCTTAGAGAGCCACATCAGCCCCGCAACAATGAATCGGAAGACACCACATGGTGTACTGCCATGCAATCTATCCGGACAAGACATGCCAGTAGGTGACACCTCACTGCCATGTCAGCACTGTACAGATTTGTATGGCCGGCCACCTCAGCAAACACATCATCCAAGGGGTCCGCATTTTTGCTGACATCATCATTTTCCTTGCCCAAATTTGACGGCCATCTAGCCGTCACAACAGGGCAAAATTGGGTTTTTTTGATGGATGTATGACCATCAAATTTAACCCCATATATCACTAACATCAGCAGGGTTTGGAGATTTGCCAGCCTTCACCATATGCATTTTTTATTTGGTAGTCTAACTTTGAGAGGCCATAACTTGGTCATCCGAGCTCCAAATCGAGTGCAATTGTTTTTGAAATTGGGTAGAATTTATTGAACTTTCTAGTGGTGGTATTGATTTTGCATTTTAGTGGCTAGATTTGTCAGAAATTGCAGATCTTGTTGACTATTCCTGTCTATTCCTAATTTTTGCAACTTCTAGAGCTTCGTTTGGGCACATACGTTAACATTTTGAGGTGAATTCTTTTTTGAAAGTGCATGATTTTTCATCTACTTTCCAGATCTACAATCAGATTTGAGTGATTTTGGCTAGACATATCACTTTCAGCAAGAGGTCATTTTGGGGCTATAATTGCACTTGGTTAATCCTTGGATTTCAGTTTTTTGATTTGCATCAGTTATTTGAAGGAGTTATCAATAGTTATCAGTCATTATTTGGTTGAAATATGGATAATTAAAAGGTTAAAATCCTCACTCCATATAACTACCATGAATGGAAAGTATCTTTAAGTGATCATTTGTTGAGTCTTGGATTGCTTAGAATGACTCTTGGGTAGGATCAAGAACCTCAAATAGGTGTTGTAGAAAGGTGAAAATGGTTTGATCAAAGGGATAAAGCACTTGGCTCTCTTAGATCATCCATCTCTCACGACATGCTCTCTCATAATGAATCTTGCACACATCCTCATGATGCTTGGATCACATTGGAAGGACTCTTTGGTAAAACTGATAGAATGAGAAAATTCAGATTAGAGAATGATCTCATAGGTCTTAATCCTAGTGATTTTGAAAATATTCAAAACTTTTTCTCTAAGTTCAATACTATTAGATCGAAGCTTTCTTCATGTGGCATTGTTAAAGGGGATGAACAATTGATCTTTTCTATTCTTTCCAAGCTTGGTCCTGATTATTCTATCTTTGTTTCTACATTCTATGCTACTATGGATGCTCTTGGTAGTGCATACAAATTGCCCTCTCTTGATGAATTTATGGTGCAGCTCACAAGGGAACAAGCAAAGTTGGCACACATGGGTCAGTTGAAGCCTTCCACACATCAAGCATTGATTGCAAGTGAGTCTCCATCAAAGGCTTCTAATGGCAAACGAAAGAAATAGAATAAGGATCCTAAGCCTCATGACAAAGGTAATGAATCTTCTTCACCAAAAAGTACTGAATCCAAGTCCTCTTCAAGAGAGGAATCATCTAGAAGAAAGAGAGATAAATGTTCATATTGTCAAAAGTTAGGACATGATGAGCATAAGTGTTTTCAAAAGAAGATTGATGAGATAACTCACATTATTCAGAAACACAATATTAAGTTTCCCTCATCAGTGTCTACTCCTTCTACACAATCGAAAGCTTCTACATCTTCATCATCATCCAAAGACAAAGGTAAAGGACAAGCACTCATGGCTTCCACACATCCTAAGAAAGGTAAATGGCTTCTTGATTTGGGTGCATCACATCATATGGCATCTTCTATGGATATGTTTTCTTCTATTGAGCCTTGTAATTCTCCTAATATTTTGATGGGTAACAACACATTCATGAGAGTTTGTGGGAAAGGTTCTATTCCTATGGGAGAAGGGACATTTAATGATGTTCTTTGTGTACCATCCTTGACCACTAATATTCTTTCTATTTACCAAATTACTCATGGGGCACAAGGTAAAATTGTTGAGTTCACTCCTGATTATGTCTACATTAGGGACATGGAGACTAGAGATGTCATAGCTATGGGAGTTGTTGATCATACATCCCACTTGTATTCTTTTTCTAATTTTGTTGATAATGATGATGATATTCATGATGTACCCATCCCTTTGCCAAGGGATAATTATGAGGAGAACTTTGGGCACTTGAATCATTTTGTTGTTGAGACAAGTGTTGATCTTCCTTCTCCTACACTTCCTACTTCTTTAGACATGGGCTCTACTATTCAGTAGGATGATCATAGTGTTTCAGATCTTGTAGAATGTGATGACTACTTGGATGCATCTTCAGCATTTTTTGATTCTCATGATGCAAATTTGGAAGACATACATGAGGGGGTTTCTCTTTCCCTTGATGATAGTTTCATCATAGATGGGGATACTTCTTCACCTTCTTTGGAGATTGGTGTACTTGATTCTTCTCCTTCTTCACTTGATTTGTCTCATGAAGTGATAGATTCTTTGAGCTTGGAGATTCCTAATTAGTCTTCAGAGATTCATGCATGGAGACCTACATCTTCTTCCTCCTTCCATTCACACAAGGATTGGCTTCTTCATCATTTGATGTATCTATTCCTTTCTAAGGGGAGACATGTTTCTTGTAAACATTGGTTGATCTATTGTTTGTAGGTACTTTTCATCAACATGGGAGCTTCTACATTATGGGGGGGATATCATGTCTCCAACTATCCTTCTTATGGGGGGATACTTCTTTGTATATACATGATGTATGTAGTTCTTGGGGGGTCTTGGGTACTCCATCCATCCATGCATCTTATTTTCTTCTCTTTTTTGGGGGGAGGGTTTTTCCCATGAGGTTTTCCCTCTTTCTCCACTTTATGAGAGTTATGCATTTCATGTATCTTGTACATGGGTACCTAACATGGCCTAGTGTTCAGGACCCATCTTGCATTATGAGTTTACATGCATTCCCCTAAGTTGCACTTAAGGGGGGGTTTTGGTGTAATTAATTATTCCTAATTACACTTTACTTAATCTTACTTAGGTTAATGCATTGCAATTTGTGATTGAGACACCTAGGAGTGTGCACATCTATTAAGCACATGGTGTAGGAGAAATTACACTTTTGTCATCTTCACATACCTCGTTGTGTGTGAGATCCACCTTTCATGCTCTTATCACATTATCATCCTAATCCAATGCACATACTTTATTTCATATTGGAGGATGATCCACATTTGGTGGACATGTGATTACACCTAGCATAGGTGATAGCTTATCAGCTCCTTATCATTCTCTCATATCACCTTTGCTATTTAAGGAGGCCTATTATGTAATCATTTCAATCAATCATTCAAGGTGAATTCATTGGATCTATTCAATCCATCATTGCATTCATATTTTATCTCTTGTGCTTTTCTTCAACCTCTAGATCCTTGGTTCAATATTTGCTATTTGCAAATTCTTACACTTTTATTCATATTTTTTTCTTACACTCATAATTGTACTTTGAATTCCCACAATATTATACCAAACTTATTTACCGCTTCACCAAAAAATTTCCTTATCCACATGTTTTTTCTTAAAAATATCTAGAATGTCATCCCACATATTGAATTCAATATTACATCAACCATGTATTCAATTCAAAAATATATACAATATTATTCTACATATTCAATTCAGAAATATCTACAATATCATCCCACATATTCAATTCAATTCAATTAGATATTATAGGAGCTACATATTAAATTCAACTTCATCCCACATTTATGTGGAGCTATCTATTTGTCTAGCCAGCAAAAATCTAAATCTTATCAAGAAGGGACTTAGATTTTTTACTCTCCTTGATAAAATTTAGGTTTTTTATGACTTGATAGACGCTGACTACTTATATACCATTTCACTACAAATTTTTCTTACCCACATAATTTTACTTAAAAATATCTACAATGTTATCTCTCATATTCAATTCACTATTATATCAGTCAAATATTTAACTCAAAAATATCTACAATATTATCCACGTATTCAATTCATTATTATAAGACCCACATATTCAATTCAATATTAGATCAACCTTTTACTGCAAAATTTCCATCCCACGTGACTTTACTTGAAAGATTTCTAGTGCCTTCAATAACTATTGTATTTATTATTATATATACTTAGACCACAAATTTTCATTCAAAGCTTTGTGGGTCACACACTAATTGATTCATTGAATGCTAGTTTGTCATGGATTCAATCAGTGCTTCATCATTATCATACTCCCTACCTGGAGGAGTTCTCTTGTTGATAATCATCATTTTCTTGAAGAAGAAGTTTAAGAGGAGTTTATCATTAGCATTACCACTAGGTCCTCCTGGATGGCCCATCATTGGAAACATCCTTCAACTT
This sequence comes from Chamaecyparis obtusa, assembly GCA_027943335.1. Classification (NCBI taxonomy): domain Eukaryota; kingdom Viridiplantae; phylum Streptophyta; class Pinopsida; order Cupressales; family Cupressaceae; genus Chamaecyparis; species Chamaecyparis obtusa. The sequence goes on along the minus strand of BSBK01000329.1, from coordinate 937,372 downwards.
GGGGAAAACCCCCACCAATCTCTTTTCCACCTTGCACAGAAATATGGGCCTCTCATGACCATCAAATTGGGCATGTAGACAACATTGATTGTTTCATCTCCATTAGTGGCAAGAGAAATAATAAAGAACAATGACTAGAGCTTCTCAAGTAGGACAACCAATACAATTATAAGGGTATTTTCCTACCAAGGCACAAGTGTAAAGACTGAAACTTGCACATAAGAGACAAGTAAGCTCTAGATCAGAGAAACACAGAAAGTCAAAAACATAACAAGTCTGAAAGATAATAAAGACTTTTCCATGACATGAATTCCATTTCCATTTAAAGAGGTTACAATAATATGAGATAATGTCAAAATCCTTGACATAATAGTAAAAACTTTGACCAAACTATCAAATTAAAATAACATGAGTAAAATAATACCTAGAGTATGTCGACCATACTGTCGCACATAAAACATCAAAGTACATATATACACATACAATAGAGTAGATGATTCTAAGGTCAAAATAATACAAGATATCCAATATATATGCCATCAGATTGTCATTCATCCATCTGCATATTCTTGTCTCCTATGCCATCGGATAATTTATCATCCATCTATAAAGCTTGAGATGGAAATGTGATCTAGGGAATGCAAGAGGGTATCTATTCTTTATAGTAACCTTATTAAGCATTCTGTAATCTATGCACAATCGTAAGGTACCATCTTTCTTCTTCACAAAGATTACTGGAGCTCTCCATGGTGAAACACTAGGGTGAATAAACCCTTTATCCAAGAGTTCTTGCAACTTTAGCTTCAACTCATAGATTTCAGTAGTGGTCATTCAATATGGTGCCTTGGATTGAGGTTTATCTCTAGGCATCACATCAATTGAGAAATCAAATTCTCTCTTTGGAGGTAGCTCAGGTAACTCTTCTGGAAAAACATCATTGATATTCCTACAAGATAGAGAAATCTTCTAAACTGGGAGGTGTGTCCATATCTTTGAATTAAGCCACATACATCATACACCCCTTTCTCTTTTCCTTTTTGAATTGCATGGCAGAAATCTATCTGAGTTAAAGAGACCTTTTCACACCATAGAGTATTACTGGATTACCTGCATCATCAAGGCATTCTATTGTTTTATCTTTGTGATTCACTATGGCCTTATGTTATGTTAACTAATTGATGCCCAAAATGACATCATAGGAACCTAAAGGTGCAACGTACAAGTTTACTTGCATTTGAAAATTAGGAAGTTCAATCTCGCTACAAGATAAACATTTCTCAAACTTATGCTTTGCCTTATTTCCATATTCTACCATCATGGTTCTAACATATACCCTCCTCAAACTGGAAATTTAGAAATAACTCTAGGATCTATGAAACATTTAGTAGCTCCTGTATCAATCAAAATAGATATGTTATGACCAAGAAGCTTACTGGCCATCTAAATAGGTGTTCCTTGAAAATCAGCCTGTCTATTATTCACAGCTACATGAATCTGGTGCTAAGTCTGAGGTCCCTTCCCATATCTATGGGCTGATCTTTGAGGACAAACACTATCATAATGGTAACCTCCATAGGTGTAGCAACCATCTCATGGTCCCTATTTACCATCAGGTTTATTCCTCCTGTTATCATTCTTGTTGTTGTCCCTGTTCTAGTTACCATTATTTTTCCTTCCAACATTGCCTCTGCCCTTACCTCTCATATTCTGCACTTATTTCCAACTAGTGTCCTTTGGTTTATTATGTTGAAACTTCCTCTTATATCCCTAAGGTGTACTAGTCCTTTGGCTCACTCTGATTGAAGACACCTTCTTGAGTTTCTTCTCTTGTCTCAATGCGGTCCTGAAAGAAAAATTGATAGTCTTAGGCTCATGCATATCCACTTTTGATCCTATCTCTGGATGTAATCTGAGAATAAAATTGTAGGTTCTAAACCACTCATCCTACTAATATTGAGGTACATACTTTACCAAGTGATAGAATCTCCCATGGTATTAAGTGACAGTCAAAACACCCTGAATCAAGTTTTGGAATTCAGCCACTTTCCTATCATAGTATAGTTGTGGTAACCACCTCTTACGAAAAAGTACTAGGAATTCTTCCTAAGAGATCTCACCGGGCTACATCCTCTTTTTGGCCATCTCATTGTCCCACCAAGTACCAACCTTACCAACCAATTGAAAAGCACCCCACATAGCTCTAGATTCAGCTAAAAGATTACAAACACAAAAATACTTTTCCATGGATACTATCCATGCCTCAGCAGCATCATTGATGGCCTTACCATCAAATGTAGGAGGTATGACCTTCTTGAGGCCCTTAATTAGTTCCTCTACCATTCTTTCTCCTTTATTAGGTATGTTCATTGCCCCTTGATCTATATTTTGGTTTTGCTTCTCTTTATTCCTCCTATGCTCTTCTTCCTTTCTCAATGCTTCCAAAGATTGTTCCTCATCCTATTTTTGTTGATCTTCAAGTCTCTGATCCTCTTCCCTCTTTCTTCTTTCCTCTTCATTCTATCTACCTCTTGCATCCTATTCTAATTGATCCATACAGTTATTTTATGGTGCACACAGACATGATTTAATCTTGGTTGTAGTTGATAAACTAACCAAGGTAGCTCACTTTATTCCAGGGAGCTTGAGAGATGGATCTTTGGTTTTGGCCAAGAAGTTTGTCTAGGAAATTTTCAGATTGCACGGGGTGCCTAAAACTATTATCTGAGACATAGATACTAGGATGAAATCAAGGTTTTGGATAACCTTGAATGCATCTTTGGGAACTAGGTTGAATTTCAGTTGCACTTATCATCCTCAAACAGACAGACAGACTGAGAGAGTGAATCAAGTGACTGAGGATTTGCTCTAGATTTATTGCATGGATCAATAGTACAAATGGGAAGAGTATCTCCCATTGGTAGAGTTTGCCTACAACAACTCTTACCATGCTTCTTTGGGAATTACACCATTTAAGGCACTTTATGGATGAAAGTGTCGTACTCTTATTAGTTGGGATAGAGTAGAGGATAGGATAATCATTGGTCCTGATATGTTGAGAGAGATGGAAGAACAAATGACTCTAATACAATTATTAGTTTCTTTGTTTAACAAGAGTATGGTTTTATTTAAATTTCTATAGTTTCAATTTTTTTTTTATACCCAAGTTAACTCTGAACAACATGCTAAAATTTCTACATAAATTCTTCTTATATAATACCTTTACATAAGACATCAAGGATGATGCACTTTCTAAGAGGGGAAGGATGTCATAATCAGATTTTAGACTCCTAAATTTATGCAAGGAAATGACTAACTGTGTGACTGGAGATGTTTAATTTGTTGACTAACTGTTAACTTAGTATTAAAGGCTCGATTCTATTTTAGACGCCAAGTGTAAGCTAAACTGACTGGAGCATTTTTGGCGATGAAGTAAACCATTTCTAAGAGAGAAATGAATACATCAAAGAGTGGTGTGTAGTTTTGAGGGGACGCGCACCATAATTTTTGGAACTTAAACAACATGCGGCTTTAATAAGAAAAAAGGAGATGCACAACATAGAGGGAAGACAAATCAAAATTTGGGAAAAACTAGTGGAGAAAGAGAGAGAGAGAGAGAGGAGAGAGAGAGAGAGAGAGAGAGAGAGAGAGAGAGAGCAAAAAGGAAATTTGATTGGGAGAAGAACTAACATACCAGGAAGAAACGGGGGAGGAAACACCTAGAATTCTTATTAAGAGAAACATAGTGACTTACAACATTTTTTTATCTCTTCTCAGAAATATTGGGTAGAAAGGACTCTTGTTACCAGTTTTCTATAAATCCAGATTCTTCTCTTATTTTTATATATATTTCAACAAGAAAAATGTACGCATAATAATATTTTTGATCAATTGCTAGGTGTGGTATAAATGATGCATTTCGTACATTATTCAACCTCTTTATGAAATTTTTCAATGCCTTGCATTTATAGGAATCACAGTAGTAAAAAATTTAGAACCATGTTGATTTTTGGTCTTTTGCCTTTATCTTTTCTCTAGCAGGGCTACGTTACTCACGTTTGGAGATGTTCTAATTTACGAGTTATTTTCTGTATAATTTTGTAACCCAATACAATTTTCATTTTCAGAAGTCTTAGTAGGAACCATTAAAACATGAACCAAAAACATATTAGTTTAGTTTAGAAAACCAGACTTCTATAACAAATTTTGATATAATACATAACAATCTGTAGGGTTGAATTTAGTAGAGCATATCTTCTAGTTTGTTTTATAAACAGAGGCAAAAATTAAATGTTCATGTATATAAATAGTGGGTATAAACTAGAACTTCTATTTATATATATCTGGAAAGGGGGAAAAATTTAGATTAACTTTTTTTCACATTGAAAACAACTTATATCTCTAAACTCGATCATTGGAAATCAAAAGAAAAAGAAAAATGATAGCTTTCGTATGAAAATTTTAGAAAACTTGCTTGTTTATATATATATATATATATATATTACTATGTCTGAAACTATGTGAATATTATGTAGCTTGACAATAATTGTTTATTCATTCTCTAAATCCTGAGACATAAACAGTGTAAATTCGTGTAAAAATGTGAAGATTTTATGAATCAGTAGTAAGTAGAAATGGTATTGACAGAAAGCCCATTTATTTTATCATTGATGAATGTTTGTTCTTATTAAAATATGCAATAACAAACCATGTATGATTTCTATAGAAAATAGATTATTTATGTTGAATCATTCCAGAATGTGACAAAAATAGTAGAAAACATCTTGTAGCAGTAGAAAGACTGTATAAAATAGCGAATTATAAATTTTCTCTATCGTTTCTTTAAGGGATTGAGTTTTTATATTCTGTAAGGAGTAATATGGTCTTGTGGTAGAAGCTGATTATTTTAAAACATGGAAGATTTACCACATTGAATTTTCTTTATGAAAGAGTTAAATTTGGTTTTTATGTTTTCTTAAGTGTTTTTACTTAATTTCTTATGAGGAAAGATATCTTGGGAAAGGGTGCCTAATATGGGGAAAACAAAGAAGGGTAAAATTATTTTCTTTTACCTGCTAGTAGAAATCTGGTTATTTATGCTTAGGCCTAAACTATGTAAACACATAATGGAATTTGTGTTGGTTATGTATTTTCTCTCAGCCATACCTCTGTTAGCTCTACTTTTTATATGATAAAGTAGTTAGTTCACAGCTTGCACCAGATTCATTTCTGGTCCATTAGTGTTGAGTTGATAGATCACTCATGTAGGGTCAGTGAGCTCTTCATTTCAGGATGAGCCCTGGGGGAGCTAACCACTCTGTGATTGGGCAGAATAAATGCCTGGATCACATTTCCAGCTCAAGTTTTGCAGATGGATGATAGACTGTCTGATGGCATAGGAGATAGGAATATGCGGATGAACAAATGACAGTCTAATAGAATATATATTGGATATCTTGTATTATTTTGACCTTAGAGTCATGTGCTCTATTGTATGTTGATGTAGCCCAAACCCTTCAAAACAATAACTCAAAAAATTACACAACATAGAAGTTTCAGAATGCCAAATTCTTCATTAAACTTTTCCAACTCTACTCTACCTCTACAAAGAAAGAAAATCAACTACTTATTACAATTTCAAAAATTACCATATTTGGCAAATTTTTGAGAAAAATAGATTTTTCCATTTTTGGTAATTTTCAAAACCCATCCTACAAATCCTAATTTTTCCCAAGAAAAGCCTCCAACTAAGGCAAGATGAATTTCCAACTAATCTATGAAATCAAGAATATGGTTTCGGATTTATTACAAAAACAACTTTCTAAAAAAATGGAAAAAACCACAAAAATCCAATTTCAGAGGCCAAGATGAAAATTTAGTCTCTCGAAAAAGTCTCAAAATGGCCACCAATTGAGTTGAGCTCATTAACAATCCAAATAGCTCCTCCTCACGCAACTGTTTGTAAAATTTTAGCCAAAACCCACATCTAAGTCAAAAGTTATGACCCTCAAAAGTAAATCTCGACCAAAACCCGCATCTGAGTCAACAGCCTTGATCCTCGGATGCTCCTGCATCATTCTCCTCTGCTTGAAAAGAATGCAGCTCTTGCAATTTTTGATTCTCAAACTATTTCCATTTAGGCTCATCTAGCTTCTGCAAATCTCATTTTGTAATCCAGGTGCTATCTGTCGGTGCCAACCCTTCCCACTGCACAAGATATCTGTTACAGTCACTCTGGCGAGTCTGAACAGTCTTCTTGTCTAGAATCCATGTAACCTTTTCCCTTTTCTGGATGGGGATAGTGTGTGTCTAGTCTACCTCATCCTCACTTTCAACAGAGGCATCATCACCATGGAAAGTATATAAATCACAAATATTAAACAAAGGATATATATAAAGACCACTAGGGAGCTTTACCTCATAAGCATTATCATTAATCTTCTTTAAAATCTTGCAAGGACCAATTTTCTTATATTTCAATTTATGATAAGTCCCAATAGGAAACCTCTCCTTTCTTAGATAAAGCATCACTAGATCACTTGCACTAAAAACCTGATACCTTCTAGTAGCATCTGTGGAAGCTTTGTACCGCTCATTATTGTTTTGTAACTTTTGTCTCACATCTTCCTACAACTGGTAGAGCTGCTCTACAAAGGCTTCTTCATCATCATTGACTCTATCACCCAAGGGAAGTTGCACCAAATTGAAAACACCCTGAGGATTATGACCATAAATAACTTGAAATGTTGACTTACCAGTTGACCTATTCACTAAGCTTTTATAAGAAAATTCTACCTGGGGCAATGCCAAATCCCATTGTTTGGGCTTCTCTCCAACAATACATTGCAACAAATTACCAAAACTATGATTGAAAATTTTGTTTGTCCATCAGTTTGTGGATGATAAGTACTACTGAACTGTAACTTTGTCCCCAACTTCTTCCATAAGGTCCTCTAGAAATGACTTAGGGACTTAGTATCTTGATCAAAGGTGATCATTTTTGGAACCCCATGTAATCTAACTATTTTAGAAAAGAATAAGTCAGCCACCCTAGTGGCATCACTAGTTTTCTTACAAGCAATGAAATGAGCCATTTTTGAGACTCTATCCACAACTACAAAGATAGAATCATTACCTCATTGTGTATGTAGCAGTCCCAATACAAAATCCATACTTAAGTTTGTCCACGATCTTACTGGTACTAGTAATGGCATGTACAATCTAGTGTTTTGGGAGTGCCCTTTGGCTACTTGACAAATTTGACACCTTTCCACAAACTTGGTGATAGCTCGCTTCATCTTTGGCTAGTAGTACTTATCTGTTACCAAAGCTATTGTTTTATCCTCCCCAAAATGCCTAGCCATATGACTTCTATGAAATTTTCTAATAATATTTTTCTGCATTGAGCCTACAGGATCACACAACTACTTCCCCTTGAATAAATAACCATCTTGCATAAGATACTCACCTTGAATAGTGTCTGTGTGCCCAGGTACAGGATTCTTCAACTGATCAACAAATTCCCAAAAGTCACTATCAAATTCATACAAGTCTTTGATTACATCAAATCCAATGACTTGTGTTTCCATTATGGTCAGAAGAAAAACTCTCCTACTCAAGGCATCTTCAACTTGATTATATTTCCTTGATTTATGCTTCAGAACAAAAGTAAACCCTTGTAGGAAAGAGACCCATTTTGCATGTCTAGTGTTCAATTTCTTTTGTGTGTTCAAGTATTTCAGAGCAATATGGTCTATAAACAACACAAATTCTTTGGCTATTAGATAATGCTTCCAGTGTCTTAAAGCTTGCACAATTGCATGGAATTCTATATCATATGTAGAATATTTCTTTCGCACATCATTCAATTTTTCACTAAAAAAGGTAATGGGCCTACCTTCTTGACTGACTACAATACCAATGCCCACATGTGAGGCATCACACTCCACTTCAAACACTTTATCAAAATTTGGTAGGGCTAGTATTGGAGCTTTAGTGACCTTCTTCTTTAGGTATTGGAAATTCTCTTCAGCCTCTTTGGTCCATGAAAACTCCCGACCCTTAGTGCAGTTTGTCACAGGTGCTACAATGCTGCTAAAATTACGAATGAACTTTCTATAGAAAGTAGCCAAGCCATGAAAAATTCTCACCTCGGTAATACTAGGTGGACTATACCATTCAAGAATGGCTCAAACTTTCTCTGGATCCATCTTGACACCATCTGCAAAAATGACAAACCCCTGAAAAACCAAGCTTGCTTGCATGAACCTACACTTCTTCAAATTAGCATAGATTTTCTCTCTTCTCAATACCCCCAATATGATCCTCAGGTGTTGGAAATGTTCTTCCCTGACCTTACTAAAAATTATTATATCATCAAAATAAACTACTACAAACTTGCCAATGTAGGAATGCAAAACAGTGTTCATGAGTTTCATAAAAGTACTAGGTATGTTTGATAAACCAAAAGGCATAACCTTCCATTCATACAAACCATCCCTACTTTTGAAAGTAGTTTTCCACTCATCCCCCTCTCAGATGTGGATCTGGTGGTACCCACTTTGTAGATCAATCTTAGAGAAATACATTGCTCCAGCAAGAACATCCATCATGTCATCCAAATGTGGGATAGGAAAATGATACCTGATGGTTATCCTATTGATGGCTCGACTGTTTGTGCACATCCTCCATGTTCCATATTTCTTTGGTGTTAATATCACTGGGACAACATAGGGGCTCATGCTTTCCTGAACTAAACCTTTTTGTATGAGCTTAGTCACCTTTTTGTCCAATTTTGCATGCTATGTTGGACTCATTCTGTATGCTGCTTGATTGGGAAGACTTGCTCCTGGAATAATATCAATGTGATATTGGATATCTCATTTTTGGGGAAGTCCATCAGGTAGCTCCTCTAGAATAACATCTAAATATTCTTCCAACACTGAAGCTTCTTCTGGTGGTATAGACAAGTCTTCCTCTTTCCCCTTTTGTACTACCAATGCATAACAACACCCTGTTACTTTCATCTCCTTAACAAGCTCTTTTTTAGATAGCATACTTTCATTTTTTCCATCACCCCTGAGAGGCAATAAGATTACCTTAGATCCATCCTTCTAGAAGGTGTAAGTATTCTTTTCCCCATTATGAATAACCTTTTTGTCATACTACTAGGGATGACCCAAGAGGACATGGCATGCGTCCATCAGAATCACATCACACCATAGCTCATCCTTGTAGACCTTTCCTATGGAAAATTTAACAAGGCACCTCTTATCTACTATGACTTCATTTCCCTTTTTAAACCATGCAATCCAATAAGGATGAGGGTGCTTTTTACACTGGATATTTAGTTTCTCCACCATTTCTTTAGAAACCATATTCTCACAACTGGCTCCATCAACAATTACTTGACATACCTTTCCTCTTGAGGTACACCTTGTCCAAAATATGTTGGTTCTAAGCCATGAATCATCAATTCCTTTCACCTCTACATCCTCCTTGGCTGGAATAATCATTGTCCCCCTCATCATGAGACTTTCTTCAATATTCGGAGACACTTCTCATTCAGATCCTTCATTGTCAGCCTGGGCTAGGTTCACTCTGGATGGCCCTCCTTGATTTCTATCTTGCATGTTAAAATTGGAACACTCAAAGGCCCTGTGTCCTTCTTCTCCACACCTAAAACAAGTGAAAGGCATTCTCTAGTTTTTCCAGCCTCAACCTCTTTGAAACCCCCTTCCTCTTTCTTGATTTGGAGGATCTTGCCTAGTGTCTATATTTTTTTCAAATCCTTGAAAAGACTCTCCCCGACCATTATTAGAACCTCCCTAAAATGGAGTTGAGGTACCCCTTTGACCACCTCTATTCCTCTGGATATATTGCCTATTCTTCTTTTCTTCATCTTTTAGAGCTAATTGGTAGGCTTCCTCCATACTGTTAACATGATGCATGCTCAATTCATCTTGGACATAGAATTTTAGGCCATTCATATATCTAGCAGCCATTTTCTCATTATTTTCTTGATGCTCTATGTGCATGGCTAGCTTGTAGAATTCATTTGTATAGTCTTGCATTAAAGACAAGTTTTGCTTCAAATTCTAGAATCTGCGAAAGAGGGTTTGTGAATAATCCATGGGTAAGAATTTTTCTTTCAACTTTTTCTCTATCTTGCTCCATGCCTTAATCTTTTCCTTTTCCTTTCTAGTTCATTCCTTTTGGAGGTGATCCCACCATATCATTGCATGTCCTTTTAATTTTGTGCATGCAAACTTCATCTTCTTTTCTTCCGTCATAGGCTTCCATTCAAAAAATTTCCCCATCTCGTTTAACCAGTCCATTAGTTCTTCTGGCTTAAGACTACCAACATGGTCTGAAACATCAATCTTTATGGCTTCACTTCTTCCTTCTAAATCCCTGAGAACTCTATGTTCATAGCTCATTTCTTCCAGCCTTTCTTCTATATTTTCTTCATTTTGATCAGTACCTCTTTGGTTTCCCTCTTCATCAGATTCATTCCCTCTTTATATTCCTTGATTATCTAGTTGCTCACTGAGTCATTCAATCTACCTCTGTAAATCTAGCATCAATCTTTGCATTGGTGTGACACCTCCTCTTCCTCTTCCTCTTCCTCTCCCAGCCATCTTCCTGATCTGATACCAAATGATGTAGCCCAAACCCTTCAAAATAATAACTCAAAAAATTACACAACACAGAAGTTTCAGAATGCCAAATTCTTCATTAAAATTTTGCAAATCTACTTTGCCTCTACAATGAAAGAAAATCAACTACTTATTACAATATCAAAAATTACCATATTTGGCAAATTTTTGGGAAAAACAAATTTTTCCATTTTTGGTAATTTTCAAAACCCATCCTATGAATCGTGATATTTCCCAAGGAAAGCCCCCAACTAAGGCAAGATGAATTGCCAACTAATCTACGAAATCAAGAATATGATTTTAGATTTATTACAAAAACAACTTTCTAAAAAACTGGAAAAAAACACAAAAATCTAATTTCAGAGGTCAAAATGATATTTCAGGCTCCTGGAAAAATGTTGAAATGACCACCAATCAAATTGAGCTCCATTGACAATCCAAATAGCTCCTCCTCATGCAACTCCCTGTAAAATTTCAGCCAAAACCCACATCCGAGTCAAAAGTTGTGACCCTTGAAAGTAAATCTCGACCAAAACCCACATCTGAGTCAATAGCCTTGATCCTCGAATGCTCCTACAAAATTTTTGATGGCATAGGAGACAAGAATATATGGATGGACGACTGACATTCTGATGGCATATATATTGGATATCTTGTATTATTTCGACCTTAGAGTCATGTGTTCTATTGTATGTGTATATATGTACTTTGATGTTTTATGTGCGATAGTATGGTTGACATACTCTATGTATTATTTTACTCATGTTGTTTTAATTCGATAGTTTGGTCAAATTTTTAACTATTATGTCAAGGATTTCAACATTATCTCATATTATTGTAACCTCTTTAAATGGAAATGGAATTCATGTCATGGAAAAGTCTTTATTATCTTTCCAACTTGTTATGTTTTAGAATTTCTAATTTTTTTGATCTAGAGCTTACATGTCTCTTATGTGCAAGTTTTGGTCTTTACAACAAGTCTATTATGGAGTCCTGATGGCCCTGAATAGTGGTTGCTTAGAAAGATCTATAACATAGAGATTTTTAGTGCAAAAAGGCTGGATGCTCTACAACATTTGAGAAGAGATGAGGTATTTAGGACTATTGATTCAATCATGGACATTTGTAAATAGGGGAATAGTGTGAAGATTGGGGAAAAAGCATTTATGATTTCTCTAGCATTATGGGTAAGACTGTTTGTGGCAAAAAACTGCTTGAGTCAGGCTCTGCACAAGCTACAGAGTTTAAAAGCATGGTAAGAGAAGTTCTCGAGTTGGCAGGGATTCCAAACTTATCTGACTTCTTCCCTTTTCTGAGCAGGTTTGATGTTCAGAGGTTGACAGTCAAATCTAATAGTTTGGCCAAGCATTTTGATAAAATGTTAAAGAGAGTCATTGAGGAGCGATTAGCATAGAGGACTGCTAGTGCAAAAGAAGTGAAGGATTTTCTGGATGTAATGTTGAACTTGAGAGAAGAAGGTGCACAACTCACTTTGGACAACATGAAAGAAATCCTCATGGTAAGCCATGTTCCTTAGATTAATTTGGCATGAATAGAAAATAGACAAGGAGGAGATATTTTCTTGGGTAGTAAATAAAGTGGTCTTAATTTTGGAGAAATTTTAGATCATTATGTTGTTTGAGTTCCAGTAGTAATGGGATGGTTGACTTTTGGGAAGACCTAATGTTTCACCTATGTGAGTGTCATCTAGATGCAATGAGTGCTAAGTGTACCATTCATTTTCGTGATAGATGGATCATGAGACATGGGTCAATGAATTTGACTAAAAAGCTACACATTTGAATCCTTCTAGCATCAGTATACCCTTCATTCTCATGAGAAATATATATTCTTGTAAACTACTACTCATAAAACATTGATCAATTTAATCTTAATAATAAAAACTATTAAATTTTGAGATCGCTGCAAATGTAATAGCACTGTCGTAAAAGTATGTGTTTCCCAAATGCATCAATCTCTTGTATATATGCATAGTAAAGACAAGAAGAGACATGTCCCTTCATGGGACATGTCTATTCATTAATCTAAGATATTAATTTAACTATATAATCATTATAAGAATAAATAAAAGATTAACTTCATATATATATATATATATATATATATATATATATATATATATATATATATATATATATATATATATATATATGTCAATTCTTATAATAATTATATAATCAATTTTATTTATCTGACCAATGCTACATACATCAACACTCCCTCTTAGCTAGGGAAGATAAAATCCATCAAGGTAATAAATCATTAATTTTGAAAGAGAGGAGATATCACCCCACTGTGATATCAGGAGATATGTTATATGCAAGAATATCAAGTCACATGGTGTTCACCATAGCTCATAAATATCCATGGTATGTCTAATGACAATAAGTCTCATGATGTATGTCATATGGATACTAAGTTTATGTAGAGACATGTCACTATGTGATATGTTTCATAGGGTCCAATCAATATGTAATACTAAGTTCAGAAGGATCCTAATATGATTCATATGGATACTAAGAAATCATGTGTTACATAATTCGTGATATGAAGTATCACCTAACATGTGATACCAAGTTTTACATATCACCTAACATGTGATATGAGGAATCACCTAACATGTGATACCTAGTTTTCAATATCACCTAAAATCTGATATGAGGAATCACCTAACATGTGATACCCAGTTTTCATATCACCTTGATATGAGGAATCACTTTTGATCGTGATACCTAATTTTCATACCACCTTGATATGAGGAATCACTTTTGATCGTGATACCTAATTTTCATACCACCTTGATATTATGAATCACTTTTGATCACAATACCTAATTTTCATATCACCTCAGATCATGATGCAAGGATATAGTAAATAGGAACATTACATTCCATTTACATATAACCCTATTATGGTTTGTGCATAGACATATAATTTTCTACCATAACAAATCTCCATGTTACAAGATCATCACCTTGTAACATCAAATACAAGTGTTCATTGTCGAAAAGTCATCACCTTTCTCCAATGTTCATAGGAGGGCCCATAAGTCCTGGAGTCACACATGTGAAATCCACCTTGACTCATGTCAGAGGGTGGATCCATCATGACTCATCCCAAAGGGTGGAAAACAAGGGCTTTCACCTTAGACTTCTCTCTCAAGGAGAATGCAATAACATACAAGATAATAGATGAAAATCCTTTTCATCTAAGGCTTCATTCTCCAACATGCCAAGTTTATCTCAAAAGTACACAACCTTACCTTTAACAAGAACCTTGGTGAGAATATCAGCCATATATTCTATAGGGATAATGTACCTTGAATAGAATACTTATGCACTATATCTCTTATATAGTTTGCATTACTTTAGGTGAACCCAAGTTATGTAGGAGATAGTATAAAATGCTTTTAAATGCCCCGTGATATTATTTGCAGACTCTGTTCATGTCATCTACTCATTCCCAGTGATGAGTATCTTGAGAAGAATCCATGCCCAAAACTTCAAGGAGGAGATTCTGAGTCAACGGTGACCTCAAAAATGTGTTTTTCGTATGCACTGATCAATGCTATGAAGACCATTCTCGATATTCCTTTTATATCAATTCTTTCTCACATTTGTAGTTTGGCTCTGATACCATGTTAAATTTTGAGATTGCTGCAAATGTAATAGCACTGTCATAAAAGTATGTGTTTTCCAAATGCATCGATCTCTTGTATATATGTATAGTAAAGACAAGAAGAGACATGTCCCTTCATGGGACATGTCTATTCATTAATCTAAGATATTAATTTAACTATATAATCATTATAAGAATAAATAAAATATTAACTTCATATATATATATATATATATATATATATATATATATATATATATATATATATATATATATATATATATATATATATATATATATGTGTGTGTGTGTGTGTGTGTGTGTGTGTGTGTGTGTGTGTGTGTGTGTGTGTGTGTCAATTCTTATAATAATTATATAATCAATTTTATTTATCTAACCAATGCTACATACATCAATAGAAACTATTAAATTGAATGGATATAAATTATATACACTCACTCATATGAACTAATTATTTTCAACTTTTCAACTTACCCAAAACTATTTTTAAGCTTCTAAATCATAGTGGGTATGTGTAAGCTATGTAAGATCTTTCTAGTTTGGCTTGTTCATATTAATAACACTACCCAAATTGTTGTATGCATAGGATATGTTTATTGCAAGGATCGACACAACTTCAATAGAAATTGAATGGGCAATGATAGAGCTTCTAAAAAAACTAGCTCTAATGAGAAAAGCCCAAGAAGAGCTAGATGAAGTTGTGGGAGTGGAGAGAAGAATGGAGGAGGTAGATATAGAAAATCTTGAATATCTCAGAGTAGAAGTGAAAGAATTGTTTTGACTGCACCCTCCAATCCCATTGATTATTAGAAAAGTAGATGTGTCTCGTGAGATTAATGGGTTTCTTATTCTAGAGAATACCCAAGTGCTTGTGAATTTGTAGGCCTATGGGGAGAGACCCTAGCATGTGGAAGGATCCCTTAAACTTTAATCCATATAGGTTTTTAGAACCCAACATTGATTACAAAGGCCACGATTTTGAATTGATACCATTTGGGGCAAGAAAAAGGATATGCATTGGGCTTCTGCTGGCACACAGATAGGTTCATCTAGTTGTGGGTTCATTTTTGCAAGCCTTCACTTGGCCCATTCTTATAGACACTAAGGTAGGCATTGATATGTCTGAGAGACTTGGGCTAACTCTACAAAAAGTTGTGCCACTCACAACTATTCCAACCCTAAGACATGGGGTGAAGTTTTAGTGTTATAGTTTTCAAGTTAGTTAATGTTTTAGTGTTATAATATTTTAAAAATAAGTAGGGGTTGATCTCGTTGGGTAGAGTTTCATTGTTGGTATAGAGATAGTGATTTTAATATTTAGTTTGGTATTATATTTATATTATATATATTGACAAATGATGTGAAAGATAATAAATATTGTGAATTACTTATTGTTAAGGAGTAATTAGATCTAATTAGGTAACATTTATCTAATTCAATTTTTTTTCGATGAATATGTCATTTCTATTAATATATAATTAAAAATAAGTTATTCACAAGAAAAAAAAGGAGTACATAGAGTCACTCCACAAGAGTCACACGGGGACGTCTAGAAAGTTAGCTAAAAACACAAACATGGGCAGAGCCTAAAAATAGCAACAAGAAAACAAATCACTAAGAAACTAAAGAAATGCCTATGAAAGGTGGAGAATCATGATCCTTCTTCTTTACCATACATCAATGGGGTCAGGATTGGGGTCCAAAAGGGACCATCCTTCCTTTGTGTTTTCTTCTTCTTCATTCTCTTTTCTGGTAGGAGAAATTTTTAGAGCCAATTGAGTGAACCACTTGGAAGAAGTCATGAGAAACCCAACATCACCATTGGATCCTAGCTATCAAGAGCCACCCGGAGAAAATGAAATTACACTATCTATAAGCCAACCAAAATTTGAGCCACCACAAGGTGGTGAAGCTAAGTCGTGATGCTAAAGATTTCTTCCCCTGCTAGAAGGCTGGTTTGAGACCTGGGAGAACAACATATCTAAGTGATGGGTGGAAGAAATGTAGCCACACTAGAGGCCAAAAGGAAGAGAATGCTTGTTAGAAGAAGAAATATCTAGCAGCACTCTAGAAACTATACAAGGTACATTGCCCCAATGCTCAAGTAACTCTTGCAAGCGGGCCACCTTGATAGCTTGTACTTAAATTTGCATCATGACAATATTACATATACATGCTTTACCATATAAAGAAATAATAATATAAAGAAAGTTGTGAGTAAATAACACAACATTTCTATCTGTCCATGGAGTGAAGAGGATTTCTATCCTATAAGTATGTCAAAAAATCTACAAAAATTTGAAGGGAAGTCTTGGCAAATCTCTCAGCAAAATCATATGCCAAAAGAAGTCATGAGTCCAAACCCAGAACTGTTGGGATCTTCTTCAATACTAGAAAATATGAATGAACATCTCAGGTTGTCTAAAAAAAGAACATTGAGGGTCTAGCACTCCCAAATTTTAGAAACAAGAGCCCAAAGGTAAGCCTTGGAAAAGAATACACCAAGTGAAATGAGCCACTTTAGGCTCCACTATGGTAGACTAGACCATGAGAAATTTGTGTCTCCAAGTGGACTAAGAAGAATGCAAGTTCCATTGCTAGTTCAGAGTGGGGACCATAGGTAGGTGAAGAACTAGTCAGTGGTAGCCCATCTTAGGCTTGTACTTTCAAAAAGAAGTACATGAAAACTACAACCATTCCTTCCACCATGGCTTGACATAATGAATGCTAAGCTTTTGAAGCATATTTAGAGGCAATATCAAGACCACCAAGTTGAAATTTGTTAGATCTAGGTGAGTTAGACAAAACTTAGCCTACATATCTTCCCAAGTGTGAAGATTCATAGTAGTATGAGAAGAGAGATCTTTTGGAGTGCAAATGTTGCATTTGTTAAAACACAGAGCATGGAGGCCAATAACTCTAGCTAAAGGGAGTCATTGATTCTGGATAAGCGGAAACCACCAAATTTTATGTTGGTTGAAAGAAAAACCATCACAAAAGCTTGCCCAATCCTAGCAAAGCCAAGGTTTGATAGCTTCATAGGTACACCAAATGCTTTTGGCAACAAAAGTGCCCTAGATCTAGATTGTATCTTTCATTGTAAGAAAGGTTTGAAAGTCAATCCCCTTACATGTCAATCTATGAACTAGATGGCCTAAAGGAATAAAATGCCTAAGAAGAATTTGTTGGGCTTCATTGCCAAAAATGTCCCAAACAACCCATTTGGCACACAAGGCTAGACCTTGTTTCTAGGTGGATAAGAGACCAAGGCGTTTGGACTCCCTTGGTAGATAAAAAAACTCGTAGGTGACTCTATGAAATCTATGATGGTCAGCTCTAAAAGCCCATAAAAAGTCACACGAAATCTTTTCAAGTTTATTGTAGGTGGCCTTTAAGGGAGCCCAACATGAAGAATAGTAAACATGGGTGGCAGCCAAAACTTTCATACAAATCTGAAATTTACCAACCAAAGAAAGTGGTTTGGTAATCTAGTAAGCAAGTTTTTCTCTATCCGAGCCAACACCCCATTCCAAAGGTCAACAATATAACCCAAGAAAGTATAGGGGATGCCCAAAATTCTAAAAAATTCACCATGTTGAATCCACTTCCACCAATATGGGAGAATCAAAGGTGGGGTGGGAAGAAAATATTACATGTATAGCTGTTTTATGTGCCATTGAATCACTAACCCATAAGCTTAAAAAAAAGTTTCAAGGCAATGAAGAGAATCCAAGACCTTATCTTCATCCTCAATCAACTTAAGGATAGAGTCATCAACAAAATAGCTATTGACAAGATGAGAAGGTGACTAGGGCAGGAAAATTCCTGTAACACAATCTGTTGAAATGGTAGAGGACAAAAGATAGCCAAAGTCTTCGGCTGCAAGAACATAAAGAGAAGGGGCCAAAGGGCATCCCTTGTGAATAGATCTGAGTAGGCCAAAAGCATTGGATTATCGACCATTAATGGTGATGCAAGCCAATGTATTGCAAAAAAGCATCTAAACTAATTGAATGCCATTGTAGTTGTCTCTTTCTTTATTTTTTCCTCCTTTCATGTTTCTTACTTATCCTTTCAATTTTTATTTTATTATTTTTTTGTTTCTTTGACCATACACATCAACATAGATATAATAGGCCTGAATAAGCATCTGACAGAATACCCAAGTGCTTGTAAATTTATGGGCCATGGGGAGAGACCCTAGTGTGTGGAAAGATCCCTTAAATTTTAATCCTAATAGATTTTTGGAATCCAACATTGACTAAAAAGAGTAGTATTATGAATTGATACCATTCGGAGGAGGAAGAAGGATATGTGTTGGACTTCTATTGGCTCATAAACAAGTTCATCTATTAACAGGATCAATGATGCAAGCTTTCAATTGGTCCATTCTTATGAAAAATAAGGCAAGCATTGATATGTCTCAAATATTTGGACTAATTGTACAAAAATTTGTGCCACTAATAGTTATTCCTACACTAAGAGATGGGGTCAACTTTTGGTGTTAAAAATCATATAAATTCTTGTGTTTGAATTTGATACTTGTGGTAGTGAGAAGGCAATTTTAATATTTCAATACTTGAATAAATATTCAAATTAGAAGGTTGGACCATAAATGTGAGTTATAAATACTTAAAGAGCTATTTTTCACTACCTTATATATAAATGAAATATGTTGCTTGTAGGAAATTGTTAAATATTTAAAATTTATGTGGAAAATGTGTATTTAGGTGTAGATAAATGAATAACATATTTGTATTTAGAGAAACTTTATGTAAAAAACATTTATGTGTGAAGTTAAAAGGTAATAAAAGTACAAAGATGTATTTATTAAAATCAAATTAAATCTTAGCTTTTTGTTTTTCTATTGTGCTCCTACAATGTTGTCATTGTGGATAAAGTGTGTGTGTCGCCACTTTTTTTTTAACTTATAACTTCTCAAAACATAACTTATTCTTAAGAAAATTAGCTCTTTTATTATGTAAAATCTTCCACAAATTTTAATACAAAATAATGAAAAATAAATAACATATTTTAGTATGTATATGCATATGTATATGTATATGTATATGTATATGTATATGTATATGTATATGTATATGTATATGTATGTGTAAAAATATATACACATGTGTGTGTACACATATGTATACATATATGTATGTGTATTCATATATGTATACGTATATGTATGTGTGTACACATACATACATATACATACATAATCTTTTACTATATTTAATTTTTTTAAGTATTATTTTTCATTATTTGTAAAATTTGTGCAAGATTTTACATAATAATAAAGTTTTTATCTTAACAATAAGTTATGTTTTGAGAATTTGCAAGTAAAAAGAGACTACATTTTTCACATTCCTCTCTCTCACTCACTCTCTCATTGAAGTATATTAAATATATTTCTATTTAAAATATAATAACCATAAATTATATCAAATCACCACTAATGCATCCAAGAAAAGAAATTTTTTGTTTCTTAATATCTTAATGTTGCATTTAACTTGTGGCTGATGATCAATCTAAGAGAGTCCTAATATATTCCATTAAAATTTTGAGCTTGATTTCATTTGACTTGTATGTGCTCCATGCCCTTTCATGTTATATTTTAATTAGTTTATATTTTTTTAGTTTCTGACTTTTCTCTCATTGTGACCTAACTTAATACTTATGTGTTTGCACATTTATTCCTTGAGTCTTGAGTCTCATGTGTCTATGATCTTGGTTTCTTTGTTTCTCTCACATCAGACCTAAGATTATTGTGTGTTATGTTTTATTTGGTGATTTGGTGTTAATAATTCTTGTGTCTTGGTGTCCCAAACTTGAGTTCTCATATCAAATGTTGTCATGTTTTCATTGATTCACTAGGCCTAGTGACATTTTGAAAGACCAATGTTACAACCTATTGACTATATTTGTCTCCTCTCCCAATCATTCTTGATGTACTTGATATGGAATTATTTAGCATATTAATAATCATTTAATTTGAAGAGAGACTAGGTGTCTTGTGCATGAATAGGAGTACAAGGTAGCTTCAAACATTATAAGCCATATGTAGACCCAAACCAAGTTGCTTGACATCATAGACTATAAAATGATTATGTTTCTATATAATTTTTAATATATATTTTTGTGATATTTCACCTAGTATTGAAAAGTTTGAAATGTAACTTAATATTTTAATATAATACTTAGATGAGATTCTAATAAAAAATGCCATACTTTATAGGCAATTATTTTGAGAATAAAATGAAAGGACCATTCTTATTAAGTGACCTACATATAGTTTTATATGATTGTGAATGTGACCCTAAGAAATTTGGTTGTCCTATTAACAGACCCAACAAATTACATAACATAGAATTTGTAGTGTGGAAAAATGTGATGGATAGGTAGGGTTTTTAACAATGCACCTAATAGAAGTCCTAAACCAATATTTACCAAAAAATATATAAATTGAAATGATAAGTAGAGTAAATATGGAAATGCTTGTAAAGAATATTGAAATTAAATAAGATGAAATACATACCTCATAATAAAGCTGATCTAGAAAATGTTGTTTTCTAGTGTCTCTACTTAGTTTCGGGAAATAGTGTAACCGAATCTGGGCTAAAAACACAGAGACAGAGAAAACCCAGAAATCTTCTGATTTTCTAAGACAGATCAACCTTGACCTACATATAGGGGCACAATCTTTCCCTTTATGTCGACCTTGACCTGCATTGTTCTGATGCAAAATCTGTTCACAGATCCTGGAAATTTTCCAAAAAGGGTACTCAGATATGCTCTGCAACTCTCAGAATAGCAACTGTAGATATCTGAAAATGGATTTTTGGGGTGGCTATATAGGTTTTTTCCTTAGTCAAAACCCCATTTTAGTGATCTACACCTCCATGAATAGCCGAATGTAATAGAATATGTGTGTGTATTGAATGTGCAATGCCAAGATCTGAATCCTCTAGATTGAAACCCTAGCATGAATTGATATGAGAAAGTAATGCATAGATTTTAATATGATAAATAATTCATACCAAGCCCCCAAGGCTAAAGTACTCCTACCAAAATCACAATCCATAATTTCTACCCCATAATTGTATCTTTGAATGCTTGAATGTTGAAAATGTTGGATCAAGGAAGAAGGAATCTTTCTTACTCCAAATGAATGTCCACAATAGCTTATCCAAAAAAATTGCTTGATATCAACAATATCTTGATCTTATATATCATCCTCTTGCAATCTTGCATCATCACTTCACCATCACTTGCTTGCTTCAATCAATTGTGTCCAAATGAAGGTAAAAGAGAGTGCTTATATAAAGATTTCAAGGCAAGGCTCCTTGGGAAATGTAAGGGCCCATAATTCAAATTTCCCCTTGAATTATAGTCCAATCACAATAACCAACTAAGGAGGGAAAGTAATTAAATGAATTTTAAATTAAAACCCTTCCGCATTTCGATCAGGAGGCCCGACATTAATTTTGGGGCCCATTGTGACCAAATTTTGAAAAGGGGGATCAAAACCTGACATGGGTCAAGGTCAACCTCGACCTTTACCTAGGTCATGGTCAACCTCAACCCTGACCCAAAGGTTTAGGCCGCATAGTCAACTTTGAAAATAGGGAAGTCCTGGTGTTGGCCAGAGACTTGGAATGATGAGAAAACAAGAGTGCCAGAAAAGGGCACAAAGACCTAGAATGAATGTGATGATGGATAGGAGGACCAATACCTAGATCCTACCTAGAAATTAGAGCCATAGAGAAGGGAAATCAAGGAGAATCATTGGGATCCTAACCCTAATTTCACCTAGAAACAAAGAATCAAGTGCAAATGCATCCTAAATGCAAATCTTATCATGAAAAATGCACTAAATGAGGGTGCTAAACCTATCAAGATGGAAGTTCTTCCATTTTAAGATGATACATTTAGCCCCCACTTTAGCTTAGATATGACACTACGTGAATATGCAAGCTAAAGTAAGAAAACAACATAGTAAATAAAAAGGATATAGCCATGTCCTCAATGTAGGTATCCTATAGAAAACTGTTAGTACCTTCAGCACACAACATTAATGAAAATCCATAAATCACCTAAGAATTAATAGAATGAAAGTGAGAAGTGAATAGAGCCCCTTATACCCCCCTTGTTTTGGCTTTCTACTTCTAAAGGGTGAAATAGGGTGATAAGGATAACCTTATACACTAGATATGTAGTTTGTTGAGAAAGTATTTTCCTAAACCAATTATAAGGATTCCCATCCTTCCTAAATTGATTCAAGGGGTTAGGTATCTAAATCACAATTCCAACGCCATTAACGGAACTAAAAATGGAATTACCAAACTCAAGTTATGATGAAAAAGTGAATGTCTATCTAAATGCATATGAAGAGAAATTCAAATTTAACACAAGTAAACCCTAACAAACCCTAAGAAAAACCCTAATTTTGACTATAAATAAGGAAAGATAACTTATACTTACTCATTCTTACCATTTTTAGATTCAAAGAGAGAAAGAAGAATGTTGAACAGAGAAGAACTTCAAGTAACACACATGGAGCTCCTGAGAGAATGCCTAGCTACTAGATGGCCACTTCCCAAGGTGAGTTTGTTGTTATTGATTTTTGTACTTCTTAAATTCTTGTTTTTGAAG
This sequence comes from Chamaecyparis obtusa, assembly GCA_027943335.1. Lineage (NCBI taxonomy): Eukaryota > Viridiplantae > Streptophyta > Pinopsida > Cupressales > Cupressaceae > Chamaecyparis > Chamaecyparis obtusa. The sequence goes on along the minus strand of BSBK01000329.1, from coordinate 914,399 downwards.
GCAAGGTCGACCTAGACCCTTAAAGGTTGACCCTAACCCAGTTATGTCGACCTTGACCCTCAAAGGTTGACATGAACTAGAAGGTCCTCACCTTTTCTGGAATGAGGTTGACCTTGACCCAAAAAGGTTGACCCTGACCCATGAATGTTGACCTTGACCCTCAAAGGTTGACATGAACTAGAAGGTCTTCACCTTTTCTAGAATGAGGTTGACCTTGACCCAAAAAGGTTGACCCTGACCCATGAATGTTGACCTTGACCCAAGAAGGTCAACCTTGACCTAATTGAGGTCGACTTTGACCTATTCAAGTTGGATTTATAGATTTTTTATTCTAGAATGCTGATATGATGTTTTTTTGTGCTTGTAGGACGTTTGTCTTCGACAATATCCATTTGGAGGGTTACTAGTGGTTATCAGAGAGAGACTGTTTGAGCTAAGCGAGGATGAGATACAATTATTGAGAGACATAGGACTATGCTAGGTAACAGTCCTACCACAAATCAGACTTCACTGAGCTATGTTATCAGCTCTCATAGAGAGGTGGGATGAGGATACATGCTCCTTTCATCTTCCCTTAGGTGAGATCACTATGACATTGGAGGATGTATACATGATTGTATGACTTCTAGTCTGAGGAGAGCCTATTAGACCAAGATTACAATGGAGTCTTGAGGATACCCACACAAATGAAGAGTATTTCTTGGGACAGGTTCCACATATGCGAACCCAGGTAGATCAGATCACTCTATTAGCCATACTAGCAGGCCCTACACCTTTGGTACGGAGAGTGATGCTATGTATACTATCCTTAGTTGTAGTACCCAACACAAAGGGTATAGTCTTTTCAACACCTTTCACCCATCTTGTACGCAGTATGGAGAGTGATAGGACTATCTTCATGTGAGGCCGCAACATGCTAGCCCACTTATACCATGAGCTATGTAAGTTGGTGAGATATTAGCGAGAGAGTCTCATGGTATGTACACTGTTGTAGATTTGGTTGTTTGAGAACTTCACATGTACATAACCATAGGGTTTTCCTCTGATGATAGATGCTAGCACACTAAGAGGCTTTTCTTATCCATTGAGAGATGTCTGGTAGCACGGAGATATCCTCTATTAGAGGGTATGTCTAGACTGTATTCCAAGCACATATGTGATATGGAGACCCTACTGCCGCATGATAGAGTGGCCAGATACACAACCCCAGATGAGGCACTCATAGCAGTGCAAGCTACTAGAGGGTCATCAGAGTCACATAGTGATGCCATACTACTATGATCGAGTGATGAGATAGTTTGGTCTAATACAAGGGCTCCCTAGAGCAATATCTTGGTACACACATCCGATGAGGTATTATCAGAGACTCGATGCCATACTTTGACCATCAGTAGAAGACATAGATGATAGTGATATAGATGAGACAAAGGATATAGAGGTATCACCAGATGTGGCTTATTCAAGCATTGGCTGAGACTACATCAGATACTGGATTCTAAAGGGAACCCACCCCATCTTCCCTAATTACTATCCCACAGGTGATCTAGGCTTTTCAGAGAGGACACACCAGGATGGTGGCACAACAAAGGATGATGAGGATCACAAAGATGATGATGGACCCATCTCTAAGGGAGACCCCATGGAGGAGGAGAGGGAAAAGGAAAAAGCAGAGGAGAGAGCAGATGAGATGCCCCTAGCTAATAGAATAGGTGTGGATGTGCATGTTTTTCATGCATCACCACTGAGATCATGATAACTTCCACATGCCCATACAAAGACACCACCTCCAAGACCTAGACATAGCGATCATGGAGAGAGAAGTCACTCCATGCCCTCACCATCTAGATCCTTCAGTGACACCCAAGAGGGAGATCCATGTATAACACATGCATTTGATTTAAAAATTTAACTTAATTTGTGAAGAAAAAGTACTAAAAGATAAATAAATTTCCATTCTATAGCTAGCGTGGTGGAGTGGAGGAGTTTTTTATTCAAGGTTATGAAGGATACATGTTTGACCTACTGACTACCAGCCAATGAGGGAGAGTCTCCCATTGGTCATAGAGATCCTAATAGGCATGCCGATATCTTTGTGTGTGTCCAACAAGAGCTAAGGTTGTGTAGAGAGAGAGAAGAGAGACTGATGGCTGACTTATGGAGAGCACAAGAGCACATGTATGATATGAGCATATCAAGGAGCCACTCACAAAGTGCCAGACACTGATCTACATCCTCTCCTCATAGGTCAGAGAGATCTGGGAGTCATTGACCATCAGAGCATAGAGATTGATAGAGTGATAGATAGGGCCTTGTGGCACATATGTATCAAAACTCAAAAGATTTTATAAATGAAAAAATTTCTCTACTAGTTAGTTCTATGTGTTTGATTACTATATTTTCATCAATAACATAAAACTTAACAAAAAGAAATAATGTGTATAAATGTATTCAAATGTAATTTTCTAAAACCACTTAACTTATAAAACAAACATAATTATTCAATAAGGAATACATAAATACACAAGGAAAGAAAGATAAATTAGGGATAATAACGTTTGAGATGCATAATTTTATAAGCACCTAAACCAAAGTCCTCAATTACAACAAAAGATCCAAGCCAATTAGGGCTAAACTTCCCCTTTTCACCAAGTAAGCATTCACATTTTTTTGATTCTCATATAATACTAAATCACCTACTAAAAATGATTGCTCAATTACTTTATGATTATACTACTTCTGAAGTGATTTATGATAAGCTTTTATATGTTCCAAAACATTTATTCTTTGTCCATCTAACATTTCCAATTCTTGTAATCATTGTTCTTGAAATGTATCCTTGTCAATTATCCCATGAAATGAAACATGTAAAGAAGGTATTTCTAATTCTAGAGGCATAATAGCATTAGTACTGTAGACAAGGTTGTAAGGAGAAGTACTCATGGTAGTACAAACACTAGTCCTATAATCCCATAAAGCATAGGTAAGTTGAGTATGTCAATCTTTCACATGCTTATTAACTCTTTTTCTCAAAATTTATTCAATGATTTTATTCGATGCTTCCGCTTGACCATTAGATTGAGGATAGTAAGGAGTCAAAAATCTATATTGAATTTGATATTTCTCCAAGAATTTTGTGACTTCTTTGTTCTTAAAAGAGGTACCATTATCTAAAACTTGTTGGAAATATTCAAGACTATCTAGGTTACTGAGAGGGGAGGGGTGAATCAGTAACTTCAAAAATTTTAACAGATTCAGATCTTAATAATATTAGATTGATAATCTGACTGCATGCATGAGTAACAAAAAGAATAAAACATTCATAACACTTAGAACACATAGATTTGGTAACCCAGAAACCTTCCAAGTAGAAAGTAAAACTGGGGTGGGGATGATACCCACAAAACTTCAATACTGCATTATAAAGTTTGCCAGTTAAGGCTTACAATGATCACTTCTGATGATCTGCCCTGTTAGGAGCAATAAGGACTGCTAGGTCCACCTTGTTAGAGGATTTACAAACATACAATGAAGTATGCACTCGGTTAAGAGATTTTTACAAAGACTGTTAAGTCTACCCGGTTAGAGGATTTCAAGCTGATTCACCTGTTAGGATGAAACAATAGATCTCTTACATGCAACTGTACTTGCTGATTTAGATTCTCTGATGTTCTGATCACCTTCTGTGATAGATAGATCTTTTCTACTTCTTATACTGCTATAGCCCTTTGTAATTCGCTTATCTTTGCCTTTCTCTCTTTTTCATACTTCTCTATTTCTTATCATTGGATATGACATAAAACATTTTTTATATATCAATCTAAGTCAATTCCAAAACAATTACAAAGTCAGCTCTTAAACAAGTAAACACAAGTATTACTGAGTTGGCCCAAATATAGTTACATGGTTACTGCAAACTAACTCAGTGATTTTATGATACTCGGCGTCCACTGCATTACTCGGCATTGTCATGCACTTGGTAGAAGTGGAAACTTGGTCCATACTAACCACTCAGTCATAGTTTTGAACTTGGTAAACATTGGAGACTCGGTAGATAAAGTGTTACTCGGTAGAAGCTAAATTTCTTGTTTAACCATGTAGCACTCGGTAAACACTATTCTACTCGATATGTACTGTTCTACTCGGTATGTACTATTCTGCTTGGTATGCTCTATTCTACTTGGTATGTATTGTTCTGCTTAGTATGTACTATTCTGCTCGATATGTACTATTCTACTTGGTATGTACTATTCTACTCGGTATGTACTATTCTACTCAGTATGTACTGTTCTGCTCGGTATGTACTATACAGAATAAGTGTTGTCACTAATGAAAATCATGCTTAATGCCAACAATCTCCCCCTTTGGCATTAGTGACAAAAACACTTATAGCCAAAACTTATATACAAGAATCACGTTGAATCTTTTTTTTTTTTTTTTTTTTTTTCAAAAATTTATCTTTGTCAAACTGCTGTTTATATATTTCATGACTCCCTTATATAGAGTACTTTCTCCCCCTTTCGTATTACACACCTTAATCTTATACACTTTCTCCTATACATTTTCTCCCCCTTTTTGACAATAATGCCAAAGGTGTATATACAAGTGTTTTACAGGGAGAATCCAAAATGTGAAAGAAAATTAGAATGTACCTTTATGATTAGTGCCAGAGTTCTGTCCCAATTCTCTTGCAAAATCTTGCATGGTTGGAGTGCAATTTGGACTTCTACAAAGAGTTCAATCATGTGATCTGCAATGGAAAATTGATTGTCATGGAGTAATGTTTTTGAGTGAACAATGTGTTTTTGCATTATGTCCATGATGGGAAGGATCATGTTCTATATATCTAGCAGTGTTGACCGGATCTTTGTATCTTCTTTTAATAATTCTGACTGCCTACTTGATAGGAATGTGATTTTCATATGATGTGTAGAGCTTGAACTGGGTTCAAGTTGCAACCTCTGTACACTGTCCTTCATATCCTCATCAATCTTATTCAATTTTTCTTTGACTTCCTTAGTGAACTTGGAAACATTACATAGCTTAGCAACAAGTGAGGTAACATTGGAATAGGAGGATTCAATATCTATCAAAACTGAAGATAATTCTGCCTGATTAATAGCTATATGCTGAGCAACATGCTCAAGCACTTTATTGTCAAATTTCTTCTCGGCTTTCTCAATAATCTTCTCTGACACAGAGGAATCCTCATGGAACTTGTTTACTGCCTCAACTAGCTATAACAAAATATGTTGAGAGGAATCAACTTTAATACCTAATGCTTCTGACAAAATATCCTTTGCATCTTCAATAATTTTATATTCCTTGTCCCTTTCTTCTTTTAGTTTCTTCTATTTTGCTTTCTTTTGGAGGAGTTCACCAATGTTTTGCATTTGGTCTACTGAAAGATTTACAAAATCTAATTTTGGAATCTCTATCTCCTCATCTAAGTCTATATTCTCTTCTACATTCTTACTCAAAAATCTTGTACTCAGTTGAGCCTTAGGATCAACTGTTATTGCACTTAATGCCTTTGTAGAAGTTATTGTAGACATTGTAGGACTAGCTATGAAAAATGATAAACTACCGACTGGAATACTTGAAGGGCTCAAAATTGAAGTATTCACAATTGTAATTAAAAAACTGAAATACTTACTGAAGTATCCAGAACTGAGGTACTTACTACTGGAAAACTTGATATGGAAGTAGGTACTGAAATAGATACAGGAGACTGCAACTCGGTAAAAGAGGTGGTAGTCATTTCTGTCGATGATTCATTGAGTTGTGGTAGTGATGATTTGACATTTGATGTATCTGTGGAAGTTGTCATAACCATACTTGAAGTTATCTCCGTACTAGGTGTAGCAACTTTTGCTGGAGAGTGAGGAAGTGAGGCAATGACTTCTGTAGCTATCTGAACAATATTATCTTCCTCATCACTTTGCTTGTCCACCTCGATATCTTCTTCATGTTCATCACTGTCATCATCAATATCCTTGATTATCACAATTTCGACACTCAGTTTGTGAAGATTATAGATGTTTTTCCATGTGGCAGTGGCACTCTTCACAACTGACTCAATATCTTTGATCAAAATCAAACAACTGTTGAATTTGAGTGTCATCTTAATTTCATTATCTATCAATGCCTTATTAATTTCAGCATTTTTCAAACTTGGCATTAATTGCCTCAAGGTTTGAGCATAGATGTCCTTGACAGTTTGTCTTGCATTGGACCATCTTAACTTAATTTTGTTCAGCAGAGTTCCTGGGATTTGAGAAGCTATCTCTTTAGGTGAGTATTTCCATCTTCCTATTTTCTTGATAACAACATCTTTAGTTTCCTGCTGCTCTTCCTCAGATCTGATTTCATATCTTAGAGATTTGAAGTTTGCAATTCCAGATTCTTCTTTCATATCCTTGATCTTTTCTTTTAATGAAGGAGGAGGCCTTTTGAATACTATTTCTTCACTGTCTTTGCCTGCCTTGCCTCTTGCACTTCTTCTTGTAAATACTGCAGAGGGTTGCTTGGGAGCCTTGGTGATAAATACTTTTCCTTTCTTCTTTGCTGTTACTTGTTCTTCTCCCTCCTCATCCTTTTTCTCTTCTTCTTCCTCAAAGTCCTCTCCTTTTTCCTCGGTTTACATTAGAGGTGTGCTAGCTTGTATTTTGGCCAACCTCTTTCTTCCTTTGTTAACCGCCTTTGGAAGCTTTATACTAAGCTCAATTCTCTCCTTAGCTTCTTCATATGTCCCAAAATATGGTGCCTTTGGGTTAACAGGTTGATTAATTAGGGCTTCAATAATATTCTTGGTTTCATCAATATTTACCTCATAGGGAAGAGGTTTCACATGTACAATCCTTGGTTTTGCTGCCTGTATATACAGATTATCACAATCCACCATGAAACAAATATCATCTTTGTAATCTTCCACCAATTTCTATGGAATCCAAAATCTATTGTTCATTTTCTCTTTAAATGATTCAAAATAGTTATCCATTATGCTTTCAAAATTGTCACCCATTTCTGAAATGTTTTCATTCATCTGATAAAGAACCGGCACATATTTTCTCCATACTACCGTGCCTTTTGATGGGAAAAACTTCTGAGAATAGAAAAATAAACAAACCAATAGTGAGCCAAACTTACATGGATTTTTCTTTCAAGTTTTGATGCTCTCCATGTTCTTGTTGAACTGTCTCAACAAAAGATCTGCTAGGTCAAATGTCAGATTGTTCTTTACAATTTTATATGCTAGGTCAACTGCTTCACATGGAACACTGTTCTGCCGACTTGAACTGTATATCTTGTGAGCTACGATATGTATACCAAACTTCAATTCTGCATCAGTAATTCTTCTTATCTTCATACCTCTACCGTCCCACTCAGCTAGGGTTTTCTCTTCCAGTTCCATCCGACCTAGGGTTTTTGTAGATTTTGCCTTGTCAAGCATGGGAAGACCAGTGATTCAGTGAATCATCTTCTTCGTAATCTCTACTGGTTGCTCAAGCCATATTTTTCCTTCATGTACTCGACTAAGAATATATCTGACCCATTTTTTCTAAAAGCTCCGAGGCAAGTGTGTGATGTGAACTAAACCCTTATCTTCCAAATGTTGATGTTTCAGTTTGAGAACACCATCGACACATAGTTCCTCACGGATAGTATCTATCTCTAGGGTTCCAAGCTCTTGAATTGTACACTTAAAATGACTACAAATATCATTAATAAGAAGTACCTTAGGAGGAATATGAGATTGAGCTCCACTCAGGTCTAGGTTTCCGGCAACTGCGGGCATGAGTTTGAAATCTGGTGCTTTCCATTCTCCATGAACCAACATTTCTGAATCTTTCTTCATTTTAGCACTGGATGATACCATGGTAGCTCGGTGAACACAATAAATTCTTTGAGGAAAGAGAATATCTTGCTGAAATATGCTTTGAAATGCTTGATTGCACTAGGAGACTTTTGTTTGCAGTGAATAGTGAACTTGATTTCACTCCTTTTGTTAAAACTTTGTCATTAATGCTTAGTATGAATTAGGGTATAGAATTAGATAGGCTGTCATCCACTACAAATTAATTTCTCGGTGAAGACTCTACAACTCAGTGATCATACGAATTCATACTTCTCCGACCTTACTCAGTAACCAAATGAAGTTAGGTTACTTCTGACCTTGCTCGATGGTAACTGATACCGACCTTCTTGTGATCCTGTTGTATCTTGCATACTGGTTTGGATCTATCTTCCTTTTAGTTCAGGAACTATTTTGGAATATGTCTATGAAGATACAGTTCCAGTGCTTTCTTGGAGACTAGTTAGAGCTCATAGAGCTTCTCTCTTCATTAGTAACTTCAGGATTGGTTTACTCGATAGGTTTAGGAATCCACTTTTGTTTCATCTACTTCCTAATGTTATTTTCTTTTGCTTTCTTTTCATCTTCAATTTTGCCTAAATTCATGTAGTTTTTAGCTATGTGACCAAGCTTAGTGCAATTATAACATCTTATGGTAGGATCCCTTTTTCTCAAGTGGTGCCTTACACAATTCATGCCAATGTGTCCATATTCTCCACAGTAATGACATCTACACCAAGTGTTGTAATCCCAACCAAACATTGCTTTAATAATTTGTTCCGCTGGATTAGGTGTTTTAGTTCTGCATTATGATGCCTTATGTCCTTATTTGCTACATTTGTGACATATGCCTTTAAATCTTGGTTTCTCCTTGCATTCATTTGCTTTATGACCAAGTTGATTGCAATTGTAGCATTTTCCATTGAATTTTTCTTTTCCATTGCTCCAACATTTGTTTGAAGTATGACCAATTTTTGCCATAGTGATTACAAGTAGGTTTCTGATTCTTTTGAGTACCTTGTTTGGAGGATTCACCTTCCTCTTTGTATTGAAGTCTTTCTTTTCCTTTTTGCCTATGAAGGTTTCGTTCATACACCTGATTCATATCTTCTTGAGATTTCAACATTCTCTCATTGATTTGCCTTTTAGCATCTAGCTCACTCATTACTCTTAAATTGATTTGCTTTTCAGATCTCAGCTCTTCTCTCATATTTTCATTTTTTGATCTTAGAGTCAAGATTTCTTCATTTGCATTGGAGATTTGATCAATAAGATTTTCTAGCTGAAGAGTTTTATTCTGGATTTCATTGTTCTTTCCATCTATTTCATCTTGTTTCTTTGTTCCAAAATTTCACAGAATCTTGTTGACTGAATTTCCTGTTCTCTTTTCAATTTTCTCACTTCTTCTTGTAGAGAACCACTCTTTTCTAGAAGTTCTTTGATTGCATTGTTTGCTTCATCTGAGCTGCTTGAAGGGAAAAAGTCTTCAATCTTTTCTTCAACATACTGGTGGTCATTGATTTGATTTGCAAGTTCCTTCCTTCTTTTTAGGGAAAGGGAAAGATGCTCTCTTGCTTCTTTGAGTTGAGTTATGGCCATTTCCAGATCTAGCTTTTCATTCTCAATTACTTTGTTCAGTCTAAATATCTCCATTGTCCTAAATCTTTTCTCAAGCTATCAAACTTTATTTTGAGATCCACTGAGCTCTGATACCAATTGTTTGAAATATTCAAGACTATCTAGGTTACTGAGAGGGGAGGGGTGAATCAGTAACTTCAAAACTTTTAACAGATTTAGATCTTAATAATATTAGATTGATAATCTGACTGCATGCATGAGTAAAAAAAAGAATAAAACATTCATAACACTTAGAACACATAGATTTGGTAACCCAGAAACCTTCCAAGTAGAAAGTAAAACTGGGGTGGGGATGATACCCACAAAACTTCAATACTGCAGTATAAAGTTTGCCGGTTAAGGCTTACAATGATCACTTCTGATGATTTGCCCTGTTAGGAGCAATAAGGACTACTAGGTCCACCTTGTTAGAGGATTTACAAACATACAATGAAGTATGCACTTGGTTAAGAGATTTTTACAAAGACTGTTAAGTCTACCTGGTTAGAGGATTTCAAGCTGATTCACCTGTTAGGATGAAATAGTAGATCTCTTACATGTAACTGTACTTGCTAATTGAGATTCTCTGATGTACTGATCACCTTCTGTGATTGATGGATCTTTTCTGCTTCTTATACTGTTGTAGCCCTTTGTAATTTGCTTATCTCTGCCTTTCTCTCTTTTTCATACTTCTCTATTTCTTATCATTGGATATGACATAAAACATTGTTTATATATCAATATAAGTCAATTCCAAAACAATTACAAAGTCGGCTCTTAAACAAGTAAACACAAGTATTACTGAGTCGGCCCAAATATAATTACATGGTTACTGCAAACTAACTTGGTGATTTTATGATACTCAGCGTCCACTGCGTTACTTGGCATCATCATGCACTCGGTAGAAGTGGAAACTTAGTCCATACTAACCACTCAGTCATAGTTTCAAACTCGGTAAACATTGGAGACTTGGTAGATAAAGTGTTACTCGGTAGAAGCTAAATTTCCTTTTTAACCGTGCAGCACTCGGTAAACACTATTCTACTTAGTATGTATAGTTCTGCTCGGTATGTACTATTCTGCTCAATATGCTCTTTTCTACTCGGTATGTACTATTTTGCTCGGTATTTACTATTCTACTCGGTATGTACTATTTTTCTCGGTATGTACTGTTCTGCTCGGTATGTACTATTCTACTCGGTATGTACTGTACAGAATAAGTGTTGTCACTAATGACAATCATGCTTAATGCCAACAAAAAATATCATTGAAGGAATACCAAATCATGTTATAATAATTTTAAGGATGAAATCACAAATAACATCCACAGTTGTTGAATGAAGAGAGAAAGCTTCCACCCACTTTATAAAGTAATCTATAGCAGTCAAGATATACGTATTTCCTTGAGAAGAAGTTGGTGAGATTTTTCCAATAAGGTCAAAACCCCAAATACTAAAAGGCCATGGAGAAACTTAATTACGAAGCTCACAAGCAAGAGCATGAATCTAATTACTATGTTGCTGACATTGACGATATTTCTTAACAAACATAAAAGAATCTTGTTCCATTTTTTTCCAATAATATCCCATTCTAAGAAGTTTATTGACTAGAGATTTTCCACCAAAATGTCCCCCCCAAGAACCAAAATGAGCTTCTGCCAAAGCTACCAGGATTTCAGTTCTACCAAGACATCTTAATAGTAAACCCTCATAAGATTGTTTGTAAAGTGTGTCTCCTAAAATGATATAATGTGCTGCAAGCTTCCTAATATGATTACACATGTTCCTTGTTACCAATTCAGGAAAAGTACCATCTCTCAAAAAAGAAAGATATGAGAATACCATTCGTCCAAATGCAAATTGAAACAATTTGAGGTAACCTTATTAGAAATTGCAGGGTTTTTAAGAGTTTGTATAGTAAATTGAAATTTTTTAGTATTATTCTCAAGACAAACCAAAGAAGTTGTGCTTGCCATAGCGTCTACATGTCGATTATCTTTCCTAGGTAAAGTTTGAATCCTATAAGAAGAGAGTTGTGAAAGCACATCAAGTGCCCAATCTCTATATTGTGTCATTTTATGATTCTTATTCTGATAACCTCCTATAATCTATTCTACAATCAATTATGAATCTCCATAAATTTCCAAATTTTTAATGTTAAGGGATGAAGTTGGTCGTAAACTAGCTATAAGAGCTTCATACTCTGCAACATTGTTAGTACAAGGAAAATTCAATTTATATGATAAAGCGATCAATTTTTTCATAGGAGGGATCAAGATAATCCCAACACCAAAACCTATCTTACATCTAGATCCATCAAAATATAATTCCCAAACATCATCTTGTTTAATAGCTACAATGTTTTCATTGGGGAATTCTATCGCAGTAACACATGTATCGAAATGAGGACAAGGAGCTTCAACCAAATAATCTGTTAAAGCTTGTCCTTTAATCAACTTTTGAGAAATGAAATTAAGATCAAATTTTGTAAGTAACATCACCCATTTTTCCAAACGGCCAGAGAGATCAATTTTTGAGAAAAGATGTTTCAAAGGATCGAATTTAACAATCACATTGACTTCAACATTTAAGAGATAATGCCTGAGTTTCTGACAAGCATAAACTACTGCTAAGAATTGTCTTTCCAAATCTATATATCTTATTTTTAATTGAGTAAATTCAAACTAATGTAGTACACAGGTCTTTCCTTACCTTCACTATCATACTGAGCCAATAACGCACTCACCGCTTTTTGAGTGGCTGAAGTATACAGATAAAAGGTTTTATCAAATTGAGAAGGTTGCAAAATAGGAGGATTGGTGAGATACTCCTTAAATTTCTTGAAGGATTGTTTACATTCATTATTCCAAGAGAAAGTGGTATCCTTTCTAAGAAAGGAAGTAAAAGGAACAATTCTATCAGCTAAGTTGGAAACAAAGCGATGAATAGCTTAGATTTTTCCTTGTAAGCTTTGTAACTAAGGAATATTCTTAGGATGAGGCATATTAACAATAGCTTCAATATTTTCAATATCTACCTCTATGCCTCTCTTAGAGATTATAAACCCTAATAATTTACAAGAATCAACTCCAAAGATACATTTCTTAGGATTCAACCTCATATTGTAACTTCAAATCCTTTCAAATATCTATTGTTAAATACTAACATGATCTTCTCTTTGTATAGATTTTTCCAAGATATCATCCATATAATCCTCAAGAATCTTATGATTGTAATCATGAAAAATCAAAGTCATAGCCCATTGATAAGTTGCTCTTGCATTTTTTAATCCAAAAGGCATCGTGACCCAACAAAATGTTCCCCAAGGAGTTATAAATATGGTCTTAAATTGATCTTCAAGAGGGATAAAAATTTGATTATAGCTAGAAAAGCCATCCATAAAAGATAATAAAGCATGACCCACTGTCGAATCCACAATCATATCAATATTAGGTAATGGGAAATCATCTTTTAAGGATGCTTTATTTAAATCTCTAAAGTCAGTACACATATCTTATTTTCTCCTTTTGAAGCAAGCAGAATATTTGAAATCCAATATGAGTAATCAATAGAGTGGATGAATCCAGCATCTAATAAATTTTCAATTTTAGCCTTAACTAATAAAGCAATTCATGGATTCATCTTTCAAATGTTTTGCTTCACGGGTTTAACATTTGGTTTAGGAACAATATTGTGAGTAACAATCTTAGAATCTATACCTGTCATATCCGAATATGTCCAAACAAAAATGTCCTTAAATTCAAGTAAAAGGGAAACCAACTGATCGCGTTCATCCTAATTCAAACATTTCCAAATTTTTATCATCTTTTCATACTCATTTTCATCTATTTGAACCTCAATAATCTTAGTTATTAGTAAATCACTTTATATCAGAGAATCCATCAGTAAAGAAGAAATATTTTGTTCATCATGTTCTCCAAAATAAGCTTATGTAAGTTTAAAAAATAAGGCTTCCGTAGTTTGTGATGAAACGTAGGTAAATCCTCATAAACCCCTAAAAAATATGCTAAGGCTTCATTTGCAGGAAAAATATCCAAGGTAGGTCTTTGATTGATGTCAAGGAGGATTGAGTTAACCAACTTAAAATTTCCACCATAGATATGATTAACATTGAGAGGAAAAGTAGATGGTTGTTTGTAAGGATTGAACCCCAATCCATGTGTTTAATCATAAATTTTGTTGTCCAAAGGTACTTGTATACTTTGCTCATATTTACCACATCCTTTCCCATTAAACCCTAATTTCTTGAGAATATGATAACCAGAACCATATCTATCAGCCATATCAGATGGAGTCCAAGGAGTAGCATATGTCACAATATCATAGCAATCAAGTTTTATTGTTTCAATTGTTTCTTCAATCGAGGTGGCAACAAAGTTACCTTTTAATTCCTCAGAAAGTGTGGAAGGAGTAAAAAATTGTTTTTCAAATTCATTTTGATGTTTCTTGAATTCTAAATTAGAGACATTATATTCTCCAATGAAAGAAGGATTAAATTCCAATGTTCCCCAATCATCCTCAGTTAAAGAAGATGGAGCTTCAGTTTGTTTAATCTCAGGTTGCTTTTCAGTCTCTTTGCTTGGTTGGAGAGGCTCAAAAACTTTAACATATTCTTCATTTAAGTAAGGATTCGGCACATCATCCACATGTAACATATATATTAAGTTGTTATAAATGAACCTAACCTTGCAATGAAGAGTAGAAGGAACTGCATGCATAGTGTGTAACCAAGGTCTACCTAAAAGAACATTATAATTGAGAGGTCCAGGCATAACATGAATAGGTGTATTAAGAATAATCAGACCAACTTTAACATGTAAGGTAATAATGCCCAAATTTCTCTTTGCAATATTATCAAATCCATGAATAGGGATATTATCAGGTTGAATAGTTGTAAGATCGGCCTTAATTGTCTTAAGCATATCTATGCTACAAACATTAAGCCCTGATCTATTGTTAATTAATGTTCTACGAATGATACTTTGATTAATAGAAGCAACAACCATAAGAGCATCATATTGATTATGCACCTCAATGGAATGTAAATCATCATTGGTAAACACAATAGGAGGTATAGAAGGCATAGTATACATGCACTCCAAAAAGGAATTAATGTTCTCTTGATTAGGAGGCAAAACATGAGGGATAGATAAAGCCTTTTGCAATGCCTCATGATATGTTAGGGAAGTTTGAAGTAATTCCCATAAAGATATCTTAGCAGGAGTAGTATGTAATTTTCCTACTAAGTCATACTCCTTAAAGTTAGATGGAAACCTAGGAGCTTGAGGAAGCACAGGTTGAGAAGGTGGTAAATAAACCAGAAAAGTATGCCAAGGTTTATTCCATGTGTGATAAGCATGTGAAACAGAATCTATGTTATCCAAGAAATCCAAAGGATCCTTAGGTTTACCATTAATTGTTATTCAAGGACATCCTTTTACTGTCAACAAAAGTTTAGGATATATCACTCTAGGTGTATCAATGTTGCAAATAGTGAAACATGAAGGTAACCATGCACACACCCTATGGTAAAGGTCAATTGAAGAGGTTGTGGAGAAGAGTGAAATAGGAATAGGATCAATGAAGATCTCATTCGAACAACTTTTATCCTCACTTCCATGTACCTCATTAAGGGATCTATCTTATTTCAAAATAAAAGCCTCATCAAAGTATTCAAAACAAAAATCATACATGTTGAACACAAAGTAACACTATAAGCATAAAAAATGTAAATATTTTTGTATTTTTAAAGAAATTTTGCAATTTTTTTTGTATTTTTGAAATATAAATGAAAGAGAATAAAATAAATCTACTTTTATAAGCATGTAAGATCTAACATAAAATAAAAATCTAACACCAAAAAGAAAGAGTTGTCGTAAACGAGTTCACCAAAATGTAGTGTGGAAAAATGTGATGGATGGGTAGGGTGATGGATGAAAAATGTGACTAATGTATATGACTTAATATAGTGTTTTCATTATGGCAACACAATCATATAGAAGTTTGGAGTTAGCACACTTAATGAGAAGATTATAAATCAATTGAGTGTTGAAGACTGGATAGTATACAAAGTACCAGAGACTCAGAGCATCAGTGCACATGTGTATGACTAAGTTAAGGTGTGCGCCCTAGAAGTTAAGTTGGTTATACTATATTCATGCTTATTCTATGAGTACATAATTAGATATGCAAATATGAGGAAGATACAGGTAGTTGAAGTTGCACAGCCAGTGTGTGCCAGTGAAGAATACAGTAAGCAGCTGACTATTATCATTTTGAGTTGTATTTATAATATAATGATGTAAAGGTTATGCACCCATTATAATTAGGTTTCCGACATGTATTTTTGTTTGTTTGTCAACACGCTTGAGCCAATTCAATTGGAAGCATTGTATGTAATAGGTTTAAGGGCCGACCTAGTTGTTTATTTTGTATGCGCATATAAATATGAGATGCACCCATTGTAATAGATATGGATGTTAAAATAGAGTTGTGAAAAGAAGAGCAGAAGTATGTGAAGACACTATAAGATGTATTAGATCTTTGTAAGAGGTCAAAGCATTGGCACATCAAAGGAACTAATCTGACAAGCAGTGTCATAGTAACAGTTCATCTAGCAGATATAGTGTGTATCTGAGATCAGAAGCTTGTAGCCTTCACCACTTGAGTGATGAGCTCTAGGACAGTGCGTCCACTCCCTTGAAAGGGGCTATTGTAAAAGGCTCCTAACAGGGTCTGACCCTTGAAAAGGTCTACTGTACTTAATGCATTGTAAAGAAACTCCTAACAGGGTTAAGGATCTTTTAACAAGGATCACAAAACACTAGTACAGAATATTAGTGGGTGTCAATTCCCACCATGGTTTTTACCTATTTGGGTTTCCCCATAATCATATTGGTGTCATGTGTTGATTTCATGTTTCATGTTTATGTGGATGATTATTTCAATACTTAAGCATTTAATTTTAGTTTAAATATTTAATTAAAAAGATAAAATATAGTGAACACTGATTCAGGCCCCCCCCCCCCCGTCTCAGTGTTCCCATTCCTAATTGTCCTAAACCAATATTTACCACAAAACATATAAATTGAAATGATAAGTAGAGTAAATCTAGAAATGCTTGTAAAGAATACTAAAATTAAATAAGATGAAATACATACCTCATAATAAAGTTGATCTGGAAAATGTTGTTTTCTAGTGTTTGTACTTAGTTTCAGGAAATTCTACAACCGAATCTAGGCTGGAAACATAGAGACAGAGAAAACCTAGAAACCTTCTTCTTTTCTGGGATAGGTCAACCTTGACCTAAATATAGGGGCACAATCTTGCCCCTTTATGTTGACCTTGACCTGCACTATTTCGACAGAAAATATGTTCACAGATCCTAAAAGTTTTTTGAAAAGGGTACTCAGATCTTCTTTACAACTCCTGAAACAATGACTGTAGAGATCTGAAAATGGATTTTTGGGGTGGCTATATAGGGTTTTTCCTTAGTCAAACCCTTGTTTTGGTGATCTTCACATCCACGAATAGCCGAATGTAATTGAATATGTGTGTGTATTGAATGTGCAATGCCAAGATCTAAATCCTCTATATTGAAATCCTAGCATAAATTGATATGAGAAAGCAATGGATAGATTTGAATATGATAAAGAAATCATACCAATCCCCCAAGGCTAAATTACTCCTACCAAACTCACAATCTGTAATTGCTACCCATGATTGTATATTTGAATGGTTGAATGTTGAAAATGGTGGATCAAGGAAGAAGGAATCTTTATTGGTCCAAATGAATGTCCACAATAGTTTTTCCACAAAAATGCTCAAATCAAACATATCTTGATCTTCTATATCATCCTCTTGCAATCTTGCATCATCACTTCACCGTCGCTTGCTTGCTTCAATCGATTATGTGTCCAAATGAAGGCAAAAGAGAGTACTTATATAGAGATTTCTAGGCAAGGCTCCTCGGGAAATGTAAGGGCCCATAATTCAAATTTCCCCTTGAATTATGGTCCAATCACAATAAAAAAATAAGGAGGGAAAATAATTAAATGAATTTTATTTTAAAACCCTTCCACATTCAGATCCGGAGGCTCGACATTAATTTCAGGGCCTGCTATGACCAAATTTTGAAAAGGGGGATCAAAACTCGACAGGGGTCAAGGTCGACCTCAACCTTGACCTAGGTCAAGGTCAACCATGACCCTAACCCAAAGGTTCAGGCCAGACAACGTTGAAAATAGGGAAGTGTCAGGATCAGCCAGAGACTTGGAATGATGAGAAAATAGGGCAGAGTACCGAAAAAGGGCACAAAGACCTAGAATGAATGTGGTGAGGGATAGGAGGACCAATGCCTATATCCTACCTAGAAAATAGACCCATAGAGAAGGGAAATCAAGGAGAATCCTTGGGATCCTAACCCTAATTTCACCTAGAAACGGAGAATCAAGTGCAAATGCATCCTAAATGAAAATCTTATCATGAAAAATGTACTAAATGAGGGTGTTAAACCTATCAAGAAGGAAGTGCTTCCATTTTAAGAGGATACAAAATATAAAAGATTTCATTTTCATTTAGTCATCTATATTTTCTTTTGTAATATTTTATCTATTTATATAGATAAGCTTAAAAGATAATTTAAAACATTAATATAATCATATTTAGGTGATCTTGAGTTAAAAAAGTCATATTTCCATTGATAGTATTTTGCACAAAAGACCAAACAAAAAATAGCCTTACTAAATAACTCATATATTTGTACAATTATAAAAAATGGTCTAAAAATTTATATTTTCTAATTAAATAAACCAAATGAGATCACATAAAATAATAGACTATAAATAAATTCTATTTCCATTTTCTTTAAAAGTTTACAACTTCCAAAACAAAAATTATTGCTTTAATAATTATTTATATAATAAAAAACTAAATTTATTAGGCTACCCATGTATGCATATTTGTATGTTGTATGTTTTTATCAATAAAAAGTACTAAAGCCAAAATATATTAATATAAAAAAGTCATATATTAACATAAAGATTTAAAAAGTAAAATTAAGTCTGTTGAGATTTCACCCCCAAAATCTAAGAAAGTCTGTGCATATTTGTATGTTGTTATGATAGTGAACAAGAGAAATTTGTTTCAGTTTGCCTTCAAGTTATTAAATTATTTTCAATAAGTTGCACGCAAACTGATATTGTTGGCAAGTGGTCAGCACATGCACACATACAGAATGTTCTCATTTATGGAAATACTTATTCATTTTTATGGTCCCACATATTGGATATGATGAATATGTTTGAATGCAGTTGTTGAATGGAAAAATGCCTAAGTCAATAGACTATTCTAGTAACCCAGTCTGACAGAAAAGCTTAGCGAGATTTATAGAATTTTTATTAAGGCTTGCAATCCTAAGGACATACCTATAGGATACCAATGAACACATGTATGAGGTCACACATGTTAGTATTGAAGGATCGAAGATATATGTTCAATTGATTGGTTGTGAAAAATTTGTTATTGTCTACCTTGATGACATCCTTATCTTCAGCAAGAGTAAGCAGGAACACTTAGAACACCTTGATTTGGTCTTGAAGAGGCTGGATGAAGAAAAACTCTTTATAAATTTGGAGAAATGTGTTTTTATGTAGGAAGAACTTGTCTATTTGGGATTTGTGATTACAGGTGGGAACATTAAGATGGACTCTGAGAAGGTAGAAGCCATCCTAAGTTAGCCTTCTCCAAGGACAATGACTGAAGTAAGAAGCTTCAATGGGCTTGCATCCTTTTATAGGAAATTCATTAGTAATTTCAATCAATTGTGTACTCCAATCCTTGAGACCATCAAGGGTGGACAGAAATGTAAGTTTGTGTGGAACAAAAAAGTAGAGGAAGCCTTTCAAATGCTGAAGCAAAAGGTAATGGAAAAGCCTATACTTGTGTTCCCTGATTTTCAAAAAGTTTTCACTATTGAATGTGATGCATCAAACCTAACCATAGGAGCTATCTTGAGCCAAGAAGGCAGACCTATGGCCTTCTTTAGTGAGAATCTGAATGAAGCAAAGAGGAAATACTCCTCTTATGATTTGGAACTATATTCCTTAGTCCAATCATTGAAGAAATGGAGGCATTACCTCCTGCCTAAAGAATTTGTTGTCTTCATAAACAATCAAGCCTTGAGTTTCTTGAATAGCCAAGAGAAACTAAGCCACAAACACATGAAGTGGGTGGAGTCAATACAAGCCTACACATTCTCAATCAAACACAAGAAGGGAGTTTCCAGTAAGGTGGCAGATGCTTTGAGCTGAAGATCTTTAGTTGTCCAACAAATCCAACTTCAAAGTGTTGGGATAGACTCATTGAAGGACATGTATAAGGATGATGATGATTTTAAAGATATCTACAAGGTGTGTTCTAATTTTTTTGAAGCCTATCATGTAGAATATGAAGACTATTTGATCCAAGATGGCCTATTGTTCAAAGGACATCAATTGTGCATTCCCAAGTGTTCCATGAGGGAGAACATTATCAGAGAGAAGCATGCAGGTAGCATGGGAGGACATTTTGGATTGGACAAGACCTTGGAATAGATGAGAAGGTTTTATCATTGGCCCAAACTTTAGAATGAAGTGAGGAAGATTGTGGAGACAAGTACTATTTGTCAGAGGGCCAAGGGTACATCTACTAATGCAGGGCTATATCAACCTCTACCTATTCCTACAAGGCCTTGGGAGAGTTGCAGCATGGACTTTGTCATGGGTTTGCCTAGAACACAAAAAGGATATGATAGCATATATGTTGTAGTGGATAGATTTAGCAAGATGGCCCACTTTATCCCTTTTAAAAGCACCAATGATGTATCATCCATTGTAAATGTCTTTCTTCAAGGAAATTGTGAGGATTCATGGTTGATCCCAAACCATACTGTTAGATAGAGATGTAAAGTTTGTTGGCCACTTTTGGAGGACCTTGTGGAAAAGGTTGGGAACCAATTTGAGTTTCAGCTCTGCCTATCATCCACAAATGGATGGGTAGACATACATTGTCAACAAGTCCCTTGGAAATCTACTTAGATGCCTAAAAAGCAATATGGAGCCAAGTGGGATTCAGTCCTACCACAGGCAGAGTTTTCTTTCAATGACTCATTCAATAGAAGAATGGGAAAAAGTCCCTTTCAGATTATGTATGGAAAAATTCCAAGAGGCATCTTGGAACTTAGAGATCTTCCATCAAACACTCCTATCAGTGCTCATGGCAAAGAGTTTGCAGAGAGCATGAAGGAGATACATGATTTAGTCAGGTTGGCACTTGAGAAAAGTACAGAGAAATATAAGAAGCCAAAGAAAAACATAGGAGGGATGTATAGTTGCAGGTTGGAGACTTGGTGTGGGCACACTTGAAGAAGGAAAGGATGCCTAAGGGAAATCACACTAAATTTCTCATGAAGAAGATTGGACCTTGTCTAGTCTTGAAGAAACATGGACTGAATGCATATGAGATTCAGTTGCCACCCAATCTTGGTATCTCCCCTATTTTCAATATTTATGATCTAACCCCTTACAAAGGTGATGTAAATGTAGGATCAGATGTGCAGGTAGAATAACTTGAAGAAGATGATGCGGGACTACCTCCTCATGAACCAAGAAATCTTGAGAAGATCTTAGACACAAAGGTTATCAAGAGGACCAAGAAGATTGTCTACAAGAAGTACTTGGTGAAATGGAAAGGAAGGCCTAGAGGAATAATCAGTGTGGATGAATGAAGTAGAGATTCAAACTCATGGTTCAACCTTGCAGGACCTCATCTCAAGAGGACTTGAGATCAGTGCACCTTGGGAGTATGGTGCAGGAGCACCCTTAAATTCATCCATTGCTGCGGGAACTAACTCATCCATTGGTATCAAAAAAAAGGAACCAAAAATGAAGGGTTAAGATTTTTATTGGATCTTGAATCCAAAGTTGTAATAAATTCCTATTTTGTAAGGCAAGGTGACATTGGGTGTGGTTATAAGCCTAAGTGTCTATCTTGACCATCATGGACAATTTGGTTATAAAGGGCTAGAATAGACTAGATGACTAGGATGGTCTAGTTGGCCTAAGAAAAGACTGAATAAGTTTATTTTAATCTATTTAAGGTCCTAGGTGGATTCTAGGGTATAATTTAATAAGATTGATTGACAATTGACAACTTTGGCAAAAGTTGTCAATGTTGTCAATATTGCATTAAGCAACTTTTTGAAAAGTTGTTAATTTTGAATCTCAATGGTCACAACCATCTCAAATTGGTTGGAACTGATTGAGGAATGCATAAAAATAAGGAAAACTTCAATCCAAGTTAGGTTGGAAGATTTGGAGAAGTTTTGTGATCTGAATTCAATAAAATTTGTTTAATTTCTTGAGAAATTGACTGTGTCTTTGAGTTGTACAGACCTATACAGTCACACATGCACCATTGAAGGACTTTGGAAGTTGGCTCATTATTTTATGATAAATATGAAATTGGTTTGAGGTCTTAAATCGACATAGTTCAAATGTTATCCAACTTTGAGTATTCACTAGTTGTAGGAAGGCCCTACCTAGGGTTTCGAGAGAAAATTCCTCTTTCCAGGAGGCTCCACCAAGGGAAATTTTTGAAACTTGGTGGAAAGAAAGGAGGGAGGATGTACTATAGGATTCTTGAGGTCTTGGATCATAAGATCAATGGAGATGG
This sequence comes from Chamaecyparis obtusa, assembly GCA_027943335.1. NCBI lineage: Eukaryota > Viridiplantae > Streptophyta > Pinopsida > Cupressales > Cupressaceae > Chamaecyparis > Chamaecyparis obtusa. The sequence continues at coordinate 892,199 of BSBK01000329.1, read as the reverse complement.
GAAGAATTATTAAACCCTCTGGACAGGCATCTCTATGTGACTGTCCAGAATTATGGGTTTGAATGAACAACTTGGCCCAAGGGTGGAATGGTGATCTAAATCTTTTAATTTTTTATTTTTATGCTATCCTATAGATTTTCCAATAGTTTACGTTGGAAGGTGACAATTATTTCGGACACTTCCCTTGTTAATTTGACCTATTAGCCCTATTAGGCCTAGGAGAGATTTGAGGACATTAGGAGTTTGGAGATTGATCAACGGTCTAGACTTGGTGAGTATTGTTGATAGGTTGATTGAAACCTTTGAGGGTGGTTAAGACTTATATTGGTGGAGTTCCGAGTAAGTTGCCTTCAAGAATTCAAGTTTTCTCCTTGTAGCCCTATAGTGGGTGTTGGTGTCTAAATTGTGTTCTAAGCTTGCTTGGTGTAGGATTGGTGTTCCATTTCATTGGGAATTGATATTCAAACTTGAATAAACCCTGGTTTCATCCCTGGATTGATAGGGTTGGGTTGTGTGAGTTAATACTATAAGGGTGTAGAAGATTGACTTGAAGAATCAATCTTGTCTTGTGGGTTTTGGGAACTCTTTCATAGAATCCTAGTTTGTATGTTGGAGAAGAGGTACTAAGGACCTTTAGGTGTTTGTTTTAGGTATATATTGGGACTCTGCTCTAGTTTCATTCCTTTTTGATAAATCATGAACACCCATTCCACCTACTTAAGGAATATGTGACATGTCTTGAAGAGAGATTAGAGGGATTTTCTTCTCTTCAATCATGTTTCCCACCCAAAGGAAACCTCTAATCAGTTTTTGAATTTGTGAGAGAACTGAAGGGGGTGCTTTAAGGATAGCTAGATAGTAATTCAAGATAGCTGAAAGTACTGATTTAATGAGTAGAATTATGCCTGATAATGAGAGCCATCTGGCTTTCCATGCCACTACTCTACTTGTAATTCTTTCAAGGATAGAAGTCCAGTAACTTGTTTTATTAGAGCCCATAAAAAATGGTATTCCAAGATATGTTGAAGGTAAAAAATCCTCTGAAAATCCTAGAATCTACACAATTCTATCTGATATAACTCTGTTAGTATTGAATAGAAATATTTTCAATTTTTTAGGATTAATTTTCTGCCCTGATACAACCGAATATAACTGCAAAATATGTTTGATTTTTTCTGGCCTCTAATACTTGTGATATACCAAAAAGCAGTGTTTCATCAGCAAATAATGAGTGAGTGATGGATATGGATGTGCCATTAATGTTTTCTCCATTCCACTTATCCAGCAAGTTGTGATACTTGATAGTTCTACTGAAAGCTTCAGCCATGATGATGAATAAAACTGGGGATAATGGATCTCCTTGTCTCACACCTTGTGTAGAAGAGAAGAAACCTGATGCTTTTCCAATAATAATAACTGAGAACCAAGCTCTTGATATGCATTCTTTTATCCATTTGCACCATCATTTTGAAAAACCCATTTTCTAAAGTACTTGAAATAGGAAGGTCCAATATACTCTGTCATAAGCCTTCAATATCTAATTTGATCACAAAATTGGAAGACTGATTAGTGTTGATAGAGTGAAGGACTTCATGAGCTACTAGTGCTCTCTCCATAGTTTCTCAGCCTGAAACAAAACCTCCTTGCTTAGAAGAAATTATGTTTGGAATAAGATGTTGCATTCACAAATAAATAGATTTTGTGACAATCTTATATGTCAAGTTGCACAGAGATATTGATCAAAAATCAGCGAAGGTCTTAGGATCCTTAATTTTTGGGATTATTGCAATATTAGTAGTATTGAAATATTTGAGTATGGCTCTATTCTTCTTGGACTCCTCAATAGCTGCCATCAAATCCTAACCAATAGTACCCCAACAATATTGAAAGAAAAGCACAGTGAATCCATCTTGGCTCGAAGCTTTATCTGGGGGAAATGAAAAAACTATATTTCAAAATTCTTGGATTGAGAAGGGAGCCATAAGCATGGTGTTATCTCTGGGAGACACTATTTTTAGAATAGCCTCTAGGATTTCATTCACTTGTGAATCTAGGGGTGTTGGGTATTCAGCTCGAGCAAGTAGACTCTTAAAGAATTTGACTCCTTCTTCCCAAATTTGTTGTACATTGGTTAATATGGTCCCCGAGTTAGCTTCTTTAATTTGAAATATTGTTTTAGCTGCTCTCTTTTGTTTGGCTGAAGCATGGAAGTATTTTGTATTTTTATCTCCTTGTTGAAGCCACAGTTCTCTGGATTTTTATCTCCAATATTCTTCTTCTATGCTACACAGCTCTTCCCACTCTTGTTGAAGACTCTTTTGCTTAACATACGTATCATTGGTCATGCCGTTTTGAATGATATCACTATATATTTCATCCAACTGCATTTTAACAACATCTTTCTGTTTAAAGACATGTTGATTCCACTTCTTAATGAGCTCCTTAACATGTTTCAATTTCATGGAAAATTGATGCATCTTGGATCCTTTTACAAAAGGTGCACTGATCCACCATTTTTTTAGCAATTGAAGAAAATGGGGATGGAAAAGCCACATTCCTTCAAACTTGAAAGAAGAATTATACTGATTTTTGTCCCTATTAACTAAAGAAAATGGGGATGGCGAAGCCACATTCTTTCAAATGAGAAATTTTTCAAAACCCTTTAAAAATTAATAAAACCTATTTCCAAACTAGGTCATTTTCATATGATATTGCATTAAAACATAAGAAATGACTAACATAAATTATATTGATGAACCTTTAATTTCCAACACAATTATGTGCCTAATTCATGCATAGTTAAGGTCACATCTATTTTGCTATTTTGGAATTTGATATTCAATATATTGTAGTAACAAGTTCAAAATGTGATATTTGTTATCTTCAATTTTCAATTCAAAATTGAGAAGGAGAATAGGAATTGGAAAACCCTTGTTGGTGTAATTAATTATTCCTAATTACACTTTACTTAATCTTACTTAGGTCAATGCATTTCATAGTAGTTTGTGATTGAGACACCTAGGAGTGTGCACATCTATTAAGCACATGGTGTAGGAGAAATTCCACTTTTGGTGTGATAGTTGTCTTCACATACCTCATTGTGTGTGAGATCCACCTTTCGTGCTCTTATCACATTATCATCCTAATCCAATGCACATACTTTATTGTATATTGGAGGATGATCCACATTTGGTGGACATGTGATTACACCTAGCATAGGTGATAGCTTATCAGCTCCCTATCATTGTCTCTTATTGCCTTTCCTATATAAGGAGGCCTATTATGTAATCTAAATCAATCATTCAAGGTGAATTGATTCGATCTATTCAATCCATCTTTGCATTCATATTTTCTCTCTTGTGCTTTTCTTCAACCTCTAGATCCTTGGTTCAATATTTGCTATTTGCAAATTCTTACAACCCTAAAAGAAACTAACTCCAAAGTTGTTCCTCTTTATTAGAAAACCCTAAAGAATTTGACCATGATTTTTTTGTCAATACCAGCTCATAGTGTGAGACTTTTTTGGCAACATGTTTTTCTCCTAAAAGGCATATCAACTAAATATATGCTCAAACAAGTTTCAAAACCTATAGAATTTATATTCACATCATATATACTTTGGTTTTTAAAAATAATAATGAAAAATCTACTATTTACAACACTTAATACCGTAACTAAATTTAACACATTTTCCAATATAAAGATCTTAGTCTCCTCATCAACCTAGACCTAGGTCTATGTGTCACAACAAAGTCACAAAATAAGCTTTCATAAAGAAATTTCAAATACTTCCCTTGATTGAATTTTGTTTATATTTAATCAATAACAATAATAATGTAATTAATCTAAACTAATTACTTTCACATTTCACCAAAACAAAAGGTTTCATACAATATATTTTATTGATAATAAAGTGAAGCTAATATTTGATTTGACATGTATACCATTAAAAATTCACAACTCCAATAGCATATTTATAAGTCATAATCATAATAAAGTTTCATGATAAAGAATAATCTAATATTGAATTAGTAGGAATGAATAAGCCTTTCATAAAATGAGTTAGCAATAGCAAGAACAAGAAATACATCTCTATTTTTTAATAACTTATAGTAAACATAATTTGCATGAACATTATTCTCAAGAAAAATTTGGTTGGAATGCATGATTTACATAATTCATTTACTAAAAACTCATCAACACATTTTGTCATATTCTTACAAAAGTTGTATATCTACAATGAGATTTAGATCTACACTTGTCTCACTTGTCCTTTTGTCATTTCTCTTTCTTTCTTTCACAAACATATGGGATGTCCTTAATAAATACAAGATTATTTTTTCACATCTCTTCAAAAAATAATGATAGCATTACCTCATCCATTTCAAAGTTGGTGCTAGTTCTCCCAATATCCATAATAATTTGGTGCCATGAAATTAGTGAAGAGAAGAATAAAGTCATACACTAATCCCCCTACTCTATCTCTACTCCAACATATTGCAAGTGTGTCATGGTAATATTGAAATCATTTAGATGTTTGGACATAGAATCATCATCCTTCATCTTAAGGATGTATCTTATTTCTTAGGGTTCTTTTTAGTAGGGATTTATCTTGATAAATCTCACCTAGATTTTTCCAAAGATTTACTACAATACTGGAACTTCATTCCCATTCAACAATACTAAATTATTCAAAAATTATCTAATGAGACCCTTAGGTATTTGGTCTAATATGTCCTAGTTTTCTTATATTATTGTAGTAAGTATGCATCTAAATATTGCAGCCCATATATCTTTATCTATAAGCACATCATCCATGAGATTCAAAAAATCAAATTTTGGCACTGACAAACTTCTCCATCTTTATCCTTGATGTGATTTACCAAAAAAGTTGCAATAGTCAAAATGGAAGATGAGTCTTATGACTCAAATTCTAGTGATCTAATCTAGTTTCCTTAGGCTCATGATTGGTACCTTTTGTGGGTTTCCTTAATCTATTTTTTATGTTATTCTAAATGGTCACTAGTTAAGGTCACATCTATTCCATTATTGACCAAAAGACAAAAATTACTAAAACATGTACACAGATTTAATTTTTAATAATAAATTTGTCATTTTTATTTTTGATCAAAAAGCTTTGAGATTTTCAGCCTGAATGGAGAGGGGTCACTACGGACCTCCTTCCCAATTAATATAATCAATTAAGAAGCCACTTAAAATCAACTTAACTCAAATCAACTTATAGGGTACAATAGAAATCTAAGAGCCACCACTTGGAATTTCAACACAAATGTTGCTTTAGGATTTTGAATATAGAACACCTTCTTGAGAACCTTATGACACTACCATTGAAAATAACCTCATTAATAGTAATAAGACTAAATTTTTACAAAAACAACAACTTCCATCTTCATTCTATACATTTGTCTTTCTATTATCTTCCACAAGAAATATGAAACATGATTCAATTAGTCAAGAGTGTATTGGTAAATAGAGGCAACAACTTTTCTAGTATATATGAAGCTACGTTGCCAAAAATACGATAGGAGAAGTTGTTGTAAGATATAAAAGATGATGTTTATGAAAATGTAAGGTAAGAAAATGGGAGATCTTCCTCTTATCCTCAAATTCCCAAAGGAAAGATCCAAATTGATTAATTGAAAAGGGTTAATGCACAAATGAATCAATTGATGAAGAATATGAAGAAAGGAGAAAGACCTTATATTATGTTATAAGGAAATATAGAAATATTAATTGAATTGAGGAAAAGTACTAACCTAAAAATAGGGCAAATCTAGAAAACCTTGTTTTTTGGTGTATGTGTATAGTTTCAGAAAATTCTACAACCGGATCTGGCGTGGAAATATAGAAATAGAGAAAACCTATAAACCTTTTTTCATTCTGAGGAAGGTCAACCTTGACCCAAAACAAGGGTAAGATCTTACCCCAATGCATAATCTTACCCCTAAAAGTTGACCTTGACCTGCACTGCTCTAACAAAAATTCTATTCATGGATCTCGAAAGTTCACCGAAAAGCGTACTCAAATCTGCACTGATATTGATTGTCCCACACCTGGATCTGCAAGAAAAAGAGTTTTGTTATTTGGATGAGGGGTTTTCCTTGGCCAAACCCTAGTTTGGAATCAACCTTTCAAATGTAATTGAAATTGCAATAAATAAACAAAGCAAATGAAACAATTTACCTTGCTTATGTTGAAATCCTTGTGGAGGATTCGAATCCTTGAATCCATAAGTATGGATGCTCCAAATGAATGTAGAATTGGATGTAGGATATCTCAAATCAATTGCAAAAGATCTTCAACACTAATCTTGAATGGATCTTGGAATAGGAAGAGGCTTGAATGAATGTGAATGGACAAATCTTCAACAAGAAGGCTCCAAAGAGATTGAATCCTTCAATGACTATCAATGGATCTCCTTGATGAATTGGATCTTGAATGCTTGAATGATTGAAGATGAATTCTTGAATTCTTTCTCCTTCTTTATTATTTGATAATTTCTCGATCTCTTGATTGCACTTATGCTTGAATTCAATGGTAGGCCGATCATGGATGCTCATGAATAGTTGATCTCAAAACTTGATTACATGATGGATAAAATGAGAGGAGAAGGCTTCCTTTTATAGAGATCTAGTGCACAAAATCCTAGAGAGGCCAACATATGAGAAATAAATTCTCATTGGATCCATACCCCTAGAAATGGACCTAGATTAAATTCAATTTAAGAGTTCACTATTCTAAAACTAGAAACAGCTGACTTGAAAGCGGGAGAATAAACTTTTCAAAGCCCAACATCCCGAAACCTCCATAACCTAAAATCTAGACCTAGGGTCAAGGTTGAGGTCGACTCTGAGCTAGGTCAGGGTCATAGTCAACCTTGACCAAGAAGGTTGACCTTGAACCTAAGGTCAAAGATATCAGATCCTTGAGATAAGGTGCCAAAAAAAGGCTAGAAAATGGTGGAGAGAGAAGTAGAATAGGGGAAATAGCCCACTACAACATTTGGGGTCAAATTTTGATTTCAATTTGTGACGCTACTACAATTTATTTTATTTTTTTGTGTTTTTTTTGGCAAGTGCCCCCGACGGTGTCATAATAGCAACTCTATCATCGTAATTGCGACGCCCATTTGGTCATAAACAAAAAAGAAAAAGAAAAAGAAAGTGTCATTTGTAATTTGTGACTTTGAAGAGCTGCCGTGAAGATGACACTGCAATTTTGTGTGGCGTGAAGAGGGCATTCAAGTTTGGCATGCACGAAGAGGCCAGCACCATGTGGGAAGAGGGCACTAGCATTTGAGGTAGGCATTTGAGTTTTGTCTTCTCATTAAATCAATTTTAGTGTCATTGTTTACATCTTAATTAGCATTTGGAATGCTCGATGACCCATGAGATTTGAGAGCTATTACCTTCAAGGCATTGTGTGAACTGTTTGATCTCTCTTTATTTATTTTTCTATTGATATTCACTATGTGGTACTCCTCGCTTATGATCATTTGGTGAGGAAATGTCTTGATGGATCACGGGCTACAAGCTAGGGCATCACACATTGTTCATGAGCTCACTGTTTAATACTAGCATTGTTTACATCTTTTCATTTGGAATGCTTAATGACCTACGAGCTTTGAGAGCTAGGGAATCATTTCTATTACCTTCAAGGCATTGTGTGAAGTGTTTGATCTCTCTTTATTTTTTTTACTATTGATATTCACTATGTGGTACTTGTTTATGATCATTTCATGAGGAAATGTCTTGATGGCTCGCAGGCTGCAAGTTAGGGCATCATACATTTCATGAGCTCACTGTTTAATATTGGCATTGTTCATGAGCTCACTGTTTAATAACTGGCATCATGCAAACATACATTAATACACTTACTATTTTGAATTTGATCTTCAGCATCATGCAATGTTATTGTTGTCATTGCATGTTTACTATTGTTGTGCACCATATATTTTTTTATACACTATTTATTTCATTGAGACCCTGAGCTTGGCATTTGTAATGTATTTTTTGTTATTGGATCAATGCTACCATGTTGTTGATTTTGTGTATGGCTTGACTATGTACATGCATAATTGTAGATGAGAGTCAATAATATGTTCCCAGGTATTGCTTAGATCCTTTGGATCTAACCCCATCTTTTCCTTCCTTGCAAGTTTTGGATCATACAAGAGCATATTGGATTGAACCCCGGGTCAACACTTCATTACTTCAGGCAATGTCTGGTACCTTCATTATTTATGTTCATCCACTTATGTATGTTTGCATTCATTCATATTCTTCCAAAAGTTGGCTATTAGTGACCATTTAGGACCATTCTTGATGTTTTTGGGTCATTTGATGAAAAGATGTAAATAGGGACATCAATAATAAAATAGGGATATCTTAATAGGGATATATTAAGATTAATATCATAAGTAAAAATATTACACAATGGCATTCAGATTAAGTACAATATGAATTCACATGCCCTTAATTATGATAAACTTTTGAAATTATCACTCATTGGTCATTTGACAATTCAAGATATAAGTATCAGAATATAAACTGTTGCAAAATGAAGAAACACATGTGTATCTATCATCATTTAATACAAAATATAAAAGTATCCCATAGACACACAATTGCTATTATAACAACCATCCTCTAATCCCATGGTGTACTAGTCTCAAGGTAAGAACAATTTACTTAAGCCATCATATAAGTATCATCCTATTTGAAACTTGTAACACCTAATTCTATCCTAGACTCCAAATTTGGTCCTAAGGCTTATTAGGTCTTTTAGGACTGCTTACACATTCGCTATTCTTATTGCATGAAATGATCTCATAGGCCATTATAGGTGCCAAAATCCTCTAGTTGATGTCTTTGGATGTCTTTATAATCTCTGATGGCTCCAAACATGTCTTCATAGGTATTTGGGTTTCTTTGTGTCTTCTCATTAAGTGTTTCCATTAAAATATATCACTCCTCCTTTTATATAATTTATATGCATAGTTGTTTAAAATGCCATACTTGTTGCTCTTAAATATTATTACCATTTCACTCAAATTTACATGACATTAAAGCCAAGCCCAAAATGTATACATACGTGTAAGTATAGGAGAAGCTGGATTTTGCAACTATTGAAAAAAAAAAACTACACCAATAGCAGCTTACGAGAAACTATACTTGTGCTTACCACACCATACCTCAGTATCATAATGCTTATCATTTTCAAGCTTCAATGAAGCTTCATACCACGCAGTGTCCGCAAATTTGTATGCAACACTAATTTAGGCTGGAGGTAAACTACATGTGTCATGTAAACAACATGGTTGAATGCAATCTCTTTTGCACATTTTCAAGAGTTTTCCCACCAATACAAGCGTAAATAATGCATTGAACGTAATCTATGAACACTGCATGGTATGAAATTTCACTGAAGCTTGAAATATATCACTCCTCATGTTATTGTCAAAATTAAATTCAAATATTTCTCAAAACATTTATTCTTATAGACTTAAGATATCCTTATCTCAATAATAAAACAATCTTGCATAATAGATTTTGAATCACATTAACACACACCCATTATGTTTTGTAGCACAGTTCATTTTAGAAGTGTATGGCTTGACTATGCACATGCATAATTGTAGATGAGGATTAGTAATAGGGTGTCAAGCATTGCTTAGATCCTTTGGATCTAACCCCATATTTTCCTTCCTTACAAGTTTTGGATCATACAAGAGCATACTGGATTGAATCCTAGGTCAACACTTCATTACTTTAGGCAATGTTTGGTACCTTCATTATTTATGTTCATCCACTTATGTATGTTTTTATTCATTCATATTCTTCTGAAAGTTAATCTTTTTGAGCTCAAATTCAATACTGTATGTGTGTTATTTTATTACTAATGTCCCTATTTGATCTAATAGCATCAATATAATAAACAGAGCACCAACCAATCAAATAGGGACATGAGGTGCTCAATCAGTGAGCTCATAAAACAATATATTTAGTCTTAATAAAATCTTATAAAATAACATATATTGTGTGTAGTGTTTGATCTCTCTTTATTTTTTTTAGTGTTGATATTCACTATGTGGTACACCCCGTTTATGATCATTTCATGAGGAAATATCTTGATGGCTTGTGGGCTGCAAGCTAGGGCATCATACATTGTTCATGAGCTCACTGTTTAATACTGGCATTGTTTACATCTTTTCATTTGAAATGCTTGATGACCCGCGAGATTTGAGAGTTAGGGCATTGTTTCTATTACCTTCAAGGCATTGTGTGAAGTGTTTGATCTCTCTTTATTTGTTTTGTTGTTGATATTCACTATGTGGTACTCCCTGTTTATGATCATTTCATGAGGACATGTCTTGATGGCTTGTGGGCTACAAGCTAGGGCATCATGCATTATTTATGAGCTCACTGTTTGAGCACCTCATGTCCCTATTTGATTGGTTGGTAATATAGTTGTAGGTAGTTATCTATTCTATAATGATGGAGGAGTGAAAGGTAATGATCAATGAGGTTGTTGTTATTAGATCATACATTAACACACTTACTATTTTGAATTTGAGCTCGGGCATCATGCAATGTTATTGTTGTCATTGCATGCTTGTTTTTGTTGTGCACCATATATTGTTTTATACACTATTTATTTCATTGAGACTATGAGTTTTGTTTTTCTTTCAAAAGTGTATGGCTTGACTATGCACATGCATAATTGTAGATGAGGATCAGTAATAGGATGTCATTCATTGCTTAGATATTTTTTATCTAACCTCCATCTCTCTTTCCTTTGCAGGTTCTGGATCACACAGGGGCATACTAGATTCATACTCGGGTCAAAAATTCATCACTTCAGGCAATGTCTGACACCCTTATTATTTATGTTCATCCTCTTATGTATGCATGTACTCTTGCATTTTCTTCTGAAAGTTATTTTCCTTGTATAGTATATACAAGTTATTTTTCATATATATATATATGTAATCTTTAGATGCAAAAATTTATTTTCCTTTACATGTATCTTTGCATGAAATGAACAAAAATTAAAAAAGATCATCTACTAATGCAAACTAGGGTACTATAGTCACTCATCTAGTAATTAGTTCCCCAAACCATTACTAAGGATTGAACATAAGTCTAAGTCCCCAAATCTATTGTTCTATGTGTATAAAATAATGTATGGTGCACAATAGTAGCAAGCATGCAATGGAAACAATAACATTGCATGATGCCTGACTCAAATTCAAAATAGTAAGTGTATTAATGTATGATCTAATAGCAGCAACCTCATTGATCATTACCTTTCACTCCTCCATCATTATACAAGAGATAACTACCTACAACTAGGGTATCATGCATTGTTTATGAGATCGATGTTTGATCACCTCATGTCCCTATTTGATTGGCCAGTGCTCAAACAACGAGCTCATAAATTGCGACACTCATTTGGTTATAAACAAAAAAAAGAAAAAGAAAGTGTCATTTGTAATTTGTGAATTCGAAGAGTTTTCGCGAAGATGACACTGCACTTTTGCATGGTGCAAAGAGGGCATTTGAGTTTGGCATGTGCGAAGAGGTTGGCACTGTGTGGGAAGAGGGCACTGGCACTTGAGGTAGGCATTCGAGCTTTGTCTATTTGATCATAAATGGGGAGTACCACATAGCGAATATCAACAACAAAACAAATAAAGAGAGATCGAACACTTCACACAATATATGTTGCTTTATACGATTTTATTAAGACTAAATATATTGTTTTATGAGCTCACTATTTAAGCACCTCATGTCCCTGTTTATGATCATTTCATGAGGAAATGTCTTGATGGCTCGCGAGCTGCAAGCTAGGGCATCATACATTGTTTATGAGCTCACTCTTTAATACTGGCATTGTTTACATCTTTTCATTTGGAAGGTAGGCATTCGATCTTTGTCTTCTCATTAAATTGATTTTAGTGTCATTGTTTACATCTTAATTAGCATTTGGAATGCTCGATGACCCGTGAGCCTTGAGAGCTATTACCTTCAAGGCATTGTGTGAAGTGTTTGATCTCTCTTTATTTGTTTTGTTGTTGATATTCACTATGTGGTACTCCCTGTTTATGATCATTTCACGAGTAAATTTCTTGATGGCTCACGGGCTTCAAGCTAGGGCATCATACATAATTCATGAGCTCACTATTTAATACTGGCATTGTTTATATCTTATCATTTGGAATGCCTGATGACCTATGAGCTTTGAGAGCTAGGGCATCGCTTCTATTACCTTCAAAGCATTGTGTGAAGTGTTTGATCTCTCTTTATTTATTTTTCTATTGATATTCACTATGTGGTACTCCCCATTTATGATCATTTCATGAGGAAATGTCTTGATGGCTTGTGGGCTGCAAGCTAGGGCATCATACATAGTTCATGAGCTCACTGTTTAATACTGGCATTGTTTACATCTTATCATTTGGATTGCCTAATGACCTATAAGCTTTGAGAGCTAGGGCATCACTTTTATTACCTTCAAGGCATTGTGTGAAGTGTTTGATCTCTCTTTATTTGTTTTTCTGTTGATATTCACTATGTGGTACTCCCCATTTATGATCATTTCATGAGGAAATGTCTTGATGGCTCGTGGGCTGCAAACTAGGGCATCATACATTATTTATGGGCTCACTGTTTAATACTGGCATTGTTTCAATCTGTTCATTTGGAATGCTTGATGACCCGGGAGCTTTGAGAGCTAGGGCATCATTGCTATTGCCTTCAAGGCATTGTGTGAAGTGTTTGATCCCTCTTTATTTGTTTTTATATTGATATTCACTATGTGGTACTCCCCGCTTATGATAATTTAACGAGGAAATGTCTTGATGGCTCACGGGATGCAAGCTAGGGCATCATACATTGTTCATGAGCTCATTATTTAATACTGGCATTGTTTACATCTTTTCATTTAGAATGCTTGATGACCTGTGAGCTTTGAGAGCTAAGGCATCGTTTCTATTACCTTCAAGGCATTGTGTGAAGTGTTTGATCTCTCTTTATTTTTTTTGTTGTTGATATTCACTATGTTTTGAATTTGAGCTTGGGCATTGAGCTCGGGCATCATGCAATGTTATTGCTATCATTGCATACACTGTTTATTTCATTGAGACCATGAGCTTGGCATTTGTAATGTATTTTATGTTATTGGATCAATGCTACCATGTTGTTGAGTCTGTGTATGGCTTGACTATGCACATGCATAATTGTAGATGAGGATCAATAATATGTTACCAAGCATTGCTTAGATCCTTTGGATCTAACCCCATCTTTTCCTTCCTTGCAGGTTTTGGATCATACAAGAGCATACTGGATTGAACCTTGGGTCAACACTTCATTACTTTAGGCAATGTTTGGTACCTTGATTATTTATGTTCATCCACTTATGTATGTTTGCAATCGTTCATATTCTTCTGAAAGTTGGCTATTAGTGACCATATATGACCATTCTTGATGTTTTTGGGTCATTTGATGAAAAGATGTAAATAGGGACATCAGTAATAAAATTTGTTTTGTTGTGCATATACCTTCTTAGATCAACTCTGATATTCATAGGTGATGAACATTAATTACTAAGCCAAAGGGGTTTTCTTATTCGAAAGACTTAGCAGCCTCCAGGGTCATTTTCTTTTTTGTTGTGTTAACATGACGTCTGCTAGAAACATTATGACTACGCATCCTTTTGCTCATCTCTTCAATTTTTGTTTTCTTAGATTTCACCATCTGACGTTCCTTTTCGGTAAGAGATGGCTGTGAAAAATATATTTATGTTTTTCATTCTGAGAAGATCCAAAGTGATTTTGAGTCAGAGAGGAAATGCCCTGATCCCTATACTGTGCATCCCTCTTCTCATCTCTTCAATTTTTGTTCAAGGTAACTTTTATTTGACAGCAGAGGGATTAGGGCATTTCCTCTGTGACTCAAAATCACTCTGGATATTCTCAGAATGAAAAATAGAAATATCTTTTTCACAGCCATCTCTTACCAAAAAGGAACGTCAGATGGTGAAATCTATGAAAACAAAAACTGAAGAGATGAGCAGAGGGATGGAAATCTATTGTAGTTGTTTCTTTTTTCTTTGAATCATTGTTTACAATTACTTTTGATTCAATATTTGTGTGAAGAACAAGAAAAAAATGGTGAACGAGTGTATTTGACAAAGATAAACATGACACATTTTGTTCGGCTGATTGGGTTGGCCTGGTACCATTTACATGGCCTAGCCATATCTTAAATAGTGAGCTCATGAACAATCATCCTACTACTTACACTGCAATTTCTATGTAAACAACATGGTTGAATTCAATCTCTTTTGCACATTTTCAAGAGTTTTCCCACCAATACAAGCATAAATAACGCATTGAATGTAATCTATGAACATTGTGTGCATGGTATGAAATCTTGTTGAAGCTTGAAATATATCACTCCTCATGTTATTGTCAAAATTAAATTCAAATATTTCTCAAAACATTTATCCTTTTAGAATTAAGATATCTTTATCTCAATAATAAAATAATCTTGCATAATAGCTCTTTAATCACATTAACACACACCCATGTTCTGTAGCATAGTTCATTTTAGAAGTGTATGGCTTGACTATGCACATGCATAATTGTAGATGAGGATTAGTAATAGGGTGCCAGATATTGCTTAGATCCTTTGGATCTAACCCCATCTTTTCCTTCCTTGCAGGTTTTGGATCATACAAGAGCATATTGGATTGAAGCCTGGGTCAACACTTCATTACTTCAAGCAATGTTTGGTACATTCATTATTTATGTTCATCCACTTATGTATGTTTGCATTAATTCATATTCTTCTTAAAGTTAATCTTTATGAGCTCAAATTCAAAAAAGTAAGTGTATTATTTTATTACTGATGTCCCTATCTATTGTGTGAAGTGTTTGATCTCTCTTAGTAATAGGATGCCATTCATTGCTTAGATATTTTTTATCTAACCCCCATCTCTCTTTTCTTTGCAGGTTCTAGATCACATAGGGGCACACTAGATTCATACCCGGGTCAAAAATTCATCACTTCAAGAAATGTCTGACACCCTTATTATTTATGTTCATCCTCTAATATATGCCTGTACTCTTGCATTTTCTTCTAAATTTTTTTTTTTTTTATAGTATATACAAGTTATTTTTCATATATATACATGTAATCTTTAGATGCAAAAATTTCTTTTCATTTACATGTATCTTTGCATATTAATGACATGAATGAAATGTACAATTATGCCAATGTCTGGCATGTTCTAACAATTTTTTATATGTACTACTCTCATTCACCTTGTTTTATATGTCCTGCTTATATATTTTTGATCTTTTGTTAAGAGAAATTTCATTCTAAAAGACTGTATTTAATCTCTATATGCTTAAACATCCTCACTAGTTAAGACTGTTCTCATTTTTAGTGGGCATGACAAGAATCAAATCACTTGAAAGATGCCAGTATTTAGACATGCACAAATTAGTGACATGATTAAGAAAATTACCTTTCTTTACAATTGCATGGTTGTCTTTGGTTTGTCATTTTGTCTTGAGTGTCTAGTGATTTAAACCAAAGACTTCAACTTAGCCAAAAAATGTGCAAGTCTACATTAGTATGTTTCTTTTTATTGTAATTATAATTAGTATGAATGAACAAAATAATGACAATGCAATATTTGTGATAATGCAATATTTATCGAAATAGTGTCGATGACTTTGATGAATGTGCCTATGTGTCAATGCGGTGTTGGCCCATGGATGTTGAAGACGTCACGCACAACAAGTAATCCTAGGTGTCAATTTTGGGTTTGCCCAAATAGGAAAAAGGTCTGGATACGTAATTATATTTTATGTTTAAAAATAATGTGACAACTAATCAGTTTATGAAGAACTAATGTACATTTGGTATTGTCAGGGAAATACTAGATGTCAATACTTTTAGTAGGTCGATCAAACCACATTTACATCTACCCCATCTACATCTATATTTGATGTAGGAAATGAGTGCAACTTGTGCAAGGCTCGAGAGGCAGCTAGTGCCGCCAAGATTGCTTCAATGGCGAAAGTAGAAATCATATTTCTATGATGCTTTCTTTGTGTAGTTTGTGCACTACTTTGTTGGGACTATATGTGTAAATGTGGTTAACAGAGGACTATTGTAGATACTGAAAAAAAATTTAGAATTTCTAGTAGATACACATAAAGAACATGCACATAAACACGACAAATGAGAAACATAAATGTAGATATCACAACAGCTGACAAACATAAATGTAGGCATCATAATCAAAAAATTTGGAGATACAACATAATTGAATGGTATACCCAGATGATGGAACTAGATTAGTTATGTTGCATCATCTGGGTATACCACTCAATTATGTTGTGTTTCCAAAAAATTGTGACCATGATGCCTACATTTATGTTTCTCAGCTGTTGTATCCCAGGACCCCTTATGACCCTTTACAACCATTTATGATCTCTAAGAATACATCTTAGATATCTTAAAATGTCGTAAAGGATCATAAGAGGCTCCTAGGAGGGGTCAGATGAGCTTCCACCTTCATGTGGTTGGCCCTGTTAAGTAGAGAATGTTAAACTATTCTTGAAACAAAGGGAAGCTCAATAATTTAAGATCTCAACCCATGTATGACAAATATATATCAATCCATCTCAATGGCTACCAAATCAATAGATCTCTATCAAGAACCTAGTCCCAAAGAAACACCATAGACTCCACCATGAACTCGCACATCATATTCAGACCAAAGAAGTCAAGAAGTCACTTGAATCAGATCCAAATGCAATCAGGTCTGCATATATCCCATGAACACATCAGGAAGAATGCATCTCTGATCGCCACACTAGCTTCTTGTGGTGGAGCAATCACTATCACAAGTCTTGATTTGGTAGGATCCATTCCAAATCCAAGTCTCTAGACTCAACTCAATAATCCACGAGCCGCTATTGAATCTATTACAAAGTTATCTCTAAATTGTGTTGTAGCAGTCGCTATCACAAGTCTTGATTCAGTAGGATCCATTCCAAATCCAAGTTTGTAGACTCAACTCAATAATCCACAAGCTGCTACCGAATCTACTACAAAGTTATCTCCCAATGATCCATAACCAAATCATGAGTAGGAACCAAATCTACAAGAACACCATTCTGAATCAATACCAACACAGTCGACAAATATATATTTTTAAAAAAAAATTGATTATCATCATAACTATGATGGCTTCATAACAACGACGGTGGTCCATCACAAACATTCAACATCCATCTATCGCAATAATAGCATCATTGTCAGAAAAAAACAATAAATGATAGATATCTGCATAAATGTCCAACGCATGTCCGTCACATGTGCAACATAGTCATCGTTACAAACCACAAATGATGGATATATGCATCATAAACTTCTAATGGATATCTGTTTCATTAAAAGAATTTTTGTTAGCAAACATGTTACAAATGAGGGCTACCCGTTGGATGATTCCGATGGGTCGTCGTCATTTGTTATTTTTTGTGACGTATAGGTGTCATAATTGCGACGACCACAAATAGGTCTGGTGACAGGTTCACTATGTTGGCACCTTCTTTTTGCGATGGCCATGGTTGTCGTAATTACGATGCCTAACAAAACCGTCGGTCTTTTTGACTACAAAATTGCGATGCTAGGTGGTGTCGGTTAATCGATAGTTTACTGTCTAAATTCGGACATTCAGCCATCGGAAAAAGGTCTCAAATGTACTAGTGGCCAGATCCTAGTCAAAGACCCATTCAAGGCATTTGACATGACCCCAAACCACTTATTCGGAGGGATAAACCAGTCCTAAATGGAAGTGCTTCCATTTTCCAATGATATACTTGTTTCATGTTTCAACAGCCAAAATCTCTTTTCCATTGTGAACAAAAATTTTCAACTGTCCAAAACATTTCTAATGTATTGGAGTCAAATCGATCATTACAAATTGAAGTGATGCTAAGATAGTTGTAACAATTTTAACATTTAATAATAAAAGTTAACAAACTATTTCACTTGTCATTGGCTATGGGGCTGAATATTTGCACCAACCCAACTAGCCCATTCTCATGCCTCCTCTATGTTATAGCCATACCCATATGGTGGTTTCGTGCAACTATCCAATCCCACCCCATATGTGCAATCTATGAGTTGTCTACTCCAACTATAAATTTAAATAAATTTATAATATTATTATTCTATCTAAAATATTCTTTTATTTTAAATGAATTTATTCAAATTGTTTTTAGTTTTTCTAATGTTTATGTAAATTTATTTAGTTTTTTTTTAGAAAATAAGATCTTTTTTACTATTTTAGTATCAATATATTATATTTTGTAAAATGTTTTATAAATGTCACAAAAATACATTAAAATTTTTAATATTTAAAATTAAAATTTAATTTTTAAATACCTTTCAGTGAGCTTGCAATCTCAGACTCCTCTTTTGATTATCATTTAGGCCTTGTGGGCAACTTGTATTTTTGAGAAAATGTACAATACTTGCATACCATGACTGCATTTCAATGCTTGTAGCCATTCCTTTACCAATGGTAACATTATTAACATGGACTATGTCCAAATTTTCCTTTGTCGTTAACTTCTCTAATCCCAAGCCTCTTACCAACTTAGTAATACGATGTTCCAGATCAAACTCTTGGATTCTATTAATCCACTTGCATCTCTTTCCTGTAACTTCACTTTGAACTCGAATGTCTTTTACTTTAGCATGAGGAACATATGCATTAACCTTGGCACAAACCAAATAAGGCCTAAATGCTTTAACTTCTTTTACCAATGCATAAGCTTGTTTCTCCATTAGCTCATAATTCAGTTTTGCTCACTGTAGTGACTTGCTAAAAAATGCAGTGGGGTGCTCAAATCCATCCCCATCCTTCTGCAATAAGACTGTTGCAATAGTATGAAAAGATGCAAAAGAAAATAGGGAGAAAGGTTCAGAATAGTTAGGAGAGATCAGAACAGGGGCCTCTTGAATTGTTTTCTTAATTTTCTCAAAGGCCTTTTGTGCTTCCTAATTCCAATCAAACCTTGTATCCTTTTTTAATAGCTTGACTATTGGCTTGACCATTTCTGCAAAGTTAGCAATGAATATTCTGACAAAATTAATTTGTCCAAGGAAAGATTGTACACCCTTAAGGTACTTAGGAGAAGGGACCTTTTGAATAGCTTCAACTCTTTCAGGATATATCCTTACTCCCTCCTTGGACACTATATGCCCCAATAACTTTCCTTAAGTAATAAAAATTTGGCATTTCTTGGGATTCAATGATATGACATACTCTAATGCTTTGACCAAGACCTTTTCCAAGTGACTGCAATGGTCTTCAGATTTCTTTGAGTAAGTAGTCAAATCATCCTGATATACCACCATGAGAACATTTATAAGATCCTTGAAAGCCACATCCATTGCCATTTGAAATGTAGCTCCAACATTTTTTAAACTAAAAGGCATACAGACATACACATAAGTTCCCCAAGGAGTAGTAAATGTTGTTTTAAATTGTTTCGATTCCTTCACCAGCACTTGGTTATACCCTAAGAAACCATCCATCATTGATAACAACTCACAACCAGTCACTCTATGGAGCATAGCTTCCATGTTGGGCAATCCATAATTATCCTTTAATGAGGCAAAATTTAAATTTCTAAAATCAACACATAATCTTATGTCCCCATTTTTCTTTCTGACTAGCACCAAGTTCGAAACCCAAGATGAATGCTTTATAGGCTCAATTATACCCACATCCCTTAACTTTGTCAATACCATTTGCATTTTAGTAGCCAGTAAGGGATTGATAGGCCTTTTTGTTTTCCTAAATGGTTTGGTATCTTCTTTCAAAGGGATCTCATGCTAAAATAAATCCTTCCTATAAACCTTGAGGTTATCATAAGACCAAGAAAATACATGCTTATACTTCTTCAACAATCTTACCAAATTGATTCTCACATCCCTATTCAGCTTCTTTCCAATGTATACCAATTGAGCGGGTTTCTCCGATCCTAAGTTTATTTTTTCCAAATCCTCTACCTTAGCATTGGATTTTTGTGACATGTAATTATCATTTATTCTAAACATGCCTTCTAGCTCAACTAACCCCTTAGGAATATGGTTAGAAGCCAATTGAACAATCTCATTTCCAAGAATGCAATCCTTTCCATTAACAACCTTTGTTGAGGCAACACAATCAATCTGTTGGCCATCATATTGATCTAGGCCTTGGATAAATCTAAGGATATCATTATCATACTCAAAAACTTTCCAATTATGAATATTGTTAGGCACAACAGGCCTGCTCTTAATTTCTAACATTGATACACCAGCAAGAGTGACATCATTGTTCTTCAATGCAACATTTGCAAGGAAATTTGCCTTGATGTTATTT
The DNA here is from genome assembly GCA_027943335.1 of Chamaecyparis obtusa. Classification (NCBI taxonomy): domain Eukaryota; kingdom Viridiplantae; phylum Streptophyta; class Pinopsida; order Cupressales; family Cupressaceae; genus Chamaecyparis; species Chamaecyparis obtusa. Next base: position 871,718 of record BSBK01000329.1, on the reverse strand, counting down.
GACCTTTCTACCCATTGAATATTGAAAGCATCAAATAGTTCTATTCTATCCCAGATGACATATCTATTCAATTTTAATTTTTTATCATTGGTAGCATATTTAGATCTAATCTGAGCTATGATCAATTGGGAATCTCCATGAACTTTTAAACATTTTATACCATGCTTTATGGAAATATCTAGTCCCAATATTAGTGCCTCGTACTCAGTAGTATTATTTGTGCATTGGAAAGTTAACAAAAAGGAATACTTGAATGTAATACCTGATGGGGATATAAATAGGACACTAGCTCTCAATCCTTCTTTAGAGCATCTTCCATTGAAGTACATCTTCCACAACCCATCTTACTGCAACAACAACTCATCAATTATTGGATCAGTATTCCTTAGTTGTGGCTTGACTTCTTCAACAATAAAATTCTACATATCAATATCAACACAACAATTCAAATCTTCAAGTGATACCATCTCGACCATGACAAAAGAATGAGGTTCTTTATATAACTTAACCTCAATACCATTCACGAGTATTGGGCATATGACATGTCTAGCTACAATTTTCCTCCCGTTGTTGTTTCCCATTGTCTTGATAGCAGCATACCATAATGTGGCTTGGTATCAACAACAACTATATCCATTTTATATGTAGCCTCAGGAAATGTAGCAATCTTTACTTCCATTCCTATTAAGGTTCCTACCACATGAACAACCCTATTATCCATGGCATAATATCTTCCATTGGAAGTGTCAACTTGAAGTCCTAATTCCTTGATAACATGATATGGCATCACTATAGGGTAAAAGCACAATTGAGTGTCACCTTTTAGGCTAACTCAAATCACTCAGCCCAGTTAGACTCAACACAGTCTAACTAGGTTGAGTACACGTAGGTGCCATGTGGCGTCAAATGGCGTCCACGTGGCCCAGTAGTCTAGGCCGAGTAGGACTCGTCCGAGTCTAAATGATATTTTAAATATCAAAATAATCTAAATCCCCTCATTTACACTCTATTTGGTTTCTTGTGGGGGGGCGACCCCTAGGAGGAGTCGGCTCAGTCAAACTTAGCCCAAAACCACTAAAAAACCAAAATTTTGCACTTATGTTGTTCCTTTCTCTAATCAAAATAGAAAATGTTAAAAAACTTAAAGTACCCTTTTCTAGATCTTCGAAGTACGATTCTGGACATAAAAATTTTATATTGTTTCAACTACAAAATGTTAAAAAAATTTGCTAAAAACTACATGTAGGTATATTAAACTTTTAGAAGACGTTGATTCAGAAAATATAGAAAAATACTAAATCAATTCAGAAAATTTTGAAAATCATATACGACACTAGAGGAGAAAGACCTCTTCAAGAATATGTAATTTATTTAGTTTTTGGTATAGTTTTGATAGGGGAAAAGTGACGGGAGACAAAAACTGTTGATTTCAAGTAAGTTCGACTTTCAATACTTATAACGGGTAAACTATAGATCAAAAACACTTTTTTCTTTTTTCCTGCACTAGATATACATGTCATCTGAAACATATTCTAAAATTGGAGGGAAAAACAATGTTTTACTTATAATGATTTGACAGGAAGTAAACTCCCTGATTTGTAGTATTTTTCAGGATATGAAAAATAGACCTAAAAAATTTTAAAAAAACATATTTTTTGCTTAAAATAACTTTTAAAAATTATAGGCATAAAATTGATCCTATTTTACACATTTCATTAGTTTACATCATCTTCAAATTCTCAACAGAAATGTGACTTTTATGCCCTTGAAGTTTTTTAGTTTTGGTGATGTTAGCCTTTTCCTTTGTAAAAGGGTGACAACTTATTGTGCTTTTACCCTTTAGCTGCAACACCAAAATCTATTATATAATTTTTTAACAAAAAGTTGTTGACAATCAAAGTGACATAAAATGGATCAATTAGTGAATGTTCTTGGGTTACAATACTCCCAACAAGAAGTTAGAAATTTCCTTGCTTGTCTCAGGGCCATTTACTGGCTTCTCCTTTTCAGATACAATAGGAGCATCTCCTTGTTCATTTATTAGGGCCAATGTTGCTTCCTTATGCTCCTTCATTTTCAACATTTCTAACAAGGGGATTGAGACTTTCATCTGAGATAGAGCATGTCTCATGTCAAAGGATGGTGGTTCAAAAAAAGGACCAGACAAGTCCTTACTCTTAATAACCCTTTTGTTTCTCTTGTCTATGGTAACTTTTTCATTCTTTTTTATTTCTTGAACAAGGATAGGTTCTTCTTTTTTATTGTCACCACCCTTTCTTTTGGTTACATTTATTTTTGGAGAAACCTTATTTTGGGAATCATCTTTCATAAAAAATGACCTTGGTACTCCTTGATCAGGGTCTACTCTTTTTTTCTCAAGTTATATGAGGATCTGGCTTGAGAAATGGCAGCACCAGTAAGAGTCCTAATTTCTTCTTCGTTGGGCTTTCTCCAATTTGCATTACCCCACTCTGGTTTGATCACATTTGTTGACTTGTAAACATCACTTTCAAACTCTTCCTAATCAAGATGGGTAAAAATGTGTTCATATTTTGGGAATTTTTTCCTCTTATAATTAACAACAACAAATATTTATTCATCTTTTGAAGATGAAATTTCTTCTCCTTCATGTATTCATATTTCTTAGTAGTGATCATATTGACTGTGGGCTTTTCAGATCCTTCATTATCTCCTTCATGTAAATATTACACTTATCCTCCCAAAGCTTGGGCCACAACACATCGATAAGATGAGTGAGGCATATTACAAGCCACACACCATGGAGTGTTTTCTACATTATGTGCTACATTCTTTTTTAAAGGGTGAGGTGTATCCCTTCCTTTTTTATTCTCATGAGTATCAAAAATAGGCTTCCCATCTTTCCAATTTGTCTTTTAAGGTTGATCATGCAACCTAGGGATTCTCTCCTTCTGATACAGTGGTCTATTCTCCTAAAAACCTCTCTCACCCTTTTCAATCCTAGTTGAGAGATCCTTAACAATATTCACCAACTTGTCAACCTTATCATTTTCTTTAGTTGGTCTACTAGCATGTCCTTTGGTTTCTTTCCACAATCTTCCTTCCTCCCTTTTGTACATTTGACCAGATGCTTTCCTATTAATTTCAATGTTAATTGCTAACTTGAAATCATCTCTTAAAGTACGTGGGTTTTTGTCTCTCAAGAGATAAGACATTTTTCCATCTACAACATTAAAATATGTAGTCAGGCAGACTTAATCATCTAATCTTAGGACTTGGAATAATTTGAACATTGCCTTTTGAAACCTATTGTTAAATTCAGACATGCCCTCATTGATATTCTTTTTGATATTATTAAATTCATTGAGCATATAACTAGAATTAACATGTTCAACATATTGCTCTTTAAAAAATTTTACAAACTTATCCCATGATGTAATACTACTTGCAGGCAATCCCTTATACCAATCCCTAGAATCTTCTACAAGAATGAACAAATAACTTCATTACAACATATTCATTCTCAATTTCATAATCATTTATTTTATCTGTAAAAGACTTGAGATTCTCTTCACAAGTGACAACATTATTCCCTGTGAACTTAGGAATTTTGTTTCTTACCTCATTAGGGTTAGCATTTGGTTGGCCAGGAATACCATCAAAGAACAACAAACAATATCTATCTAGATGAATATGACTCCTTTGAAAACTTTGTGAATCTTGAGCTCCACCACCTCCAACACTTTGATTCAACATATTTTCCATGGGACCACTAGCCAACAGAACTGTAGAATTCACATTTTGGACCAGTTGTGGGACCGCTTGTTTAGAACCTGAAGCCTGGAAACTTGGCTTGGGACCACTTGGTTGGTTTTGTGGTGTTGTCCCAATAGTAACTGGGACTAAGCTACTGGCAGTAGTATTCATAGTGGTATGTAGGAAAGAAATTTTCCTCTTCATTTCAGTTGCAGCAGCCTCCAACTCTATTTTCTATAATTGGACAACCAAATCTTCCTTGGCCTTTCTAGCCTTTTCCAATTCTATCTTAGCTTGAGATACAACATCAAGAACATCCTTACCCTTCTTGGGTTGAACTATACTTATTCCAACCATCTTTTGTTTTCCTTTGTCAGATGCATCCCTGATGTTATTTTTGAGATCTTCATTTCTCTTGATCTCTAATGGATGCAACTACCTTAGAATTGGGCCTTCTCCTTCAAATTCACCTTTCTTAGAATTTGACTCATCACTGTTAACTTGTTTCCTCAAGGCTCCAATATCACCAAAAAGGTCTTTGTCTAGACCCTTGAACTCTTGAGTGACACCTTGAGCCTTCAGCTCATTGTTCTTTATTTTTCTTATGAGTTCATGTCTTTCCATAAGTAATTCATAAATATCCTTCTCTCACTTCTTTCTTCTATTGGCAGTTTCTAGTAACTGCTCACACTCCTTTTTCCTAAAAATTTTGACCTCATGACACAATTTCTTAGAATCATAAGAAGCAGTTTCAGTAGCAGAAGTTTCTCCTGGTTGGTCTAGACTTTCTCGTGCAGGGAAAAATCCTACATCAGTAAATTCATCATCCCTGGAGGGATTAACTGCATTAGGGTCTACTCTTCTGAGAGGCTCAGGATTTTCCGAAGAAGAAGAAACCTCCTTAGGGATAAGTGTCAAAACTCTTTCTTTAGATGGTCTTTGCGAATTTGGATTAAACATACCTCTCCTAAACCATTGTTTTCTACTAGGGGTGGGAAGTTCATCACCTATATTACTTTCTAGGTGATCTTTATAATAATACCTAGTGTATCTTTGTTGACTCATGGTAAATCTAACAAGACACTTACAAAAATTTCAATATGTTAAACCAATAATGGGGAAAAATAGAATTCAGAGTCATCACCCACAAAACATGTGTGGATAACTTTTACAAACTAGTCTCAAATGAAACAATGGACGGTTAAAAAAGAATTGTAACAAGCCTATTGCAACACATTAAAGAATTATCCCCAACAGAGTCACCAACTTTGTTAGTGTTTGAAATGATTGCATATGATAAGTATAAATTCTGATGCATAACTCTATGCACCCAAAATATGCATCTGACAATATCAAACACTAAGGTGCTAAGGATTCTTATCCTTCTTCACTTCGAGCTTCAAGCTCAGAAGGGTGTACCTAACAAATTTAATTCTTTAAAGAATCACAACAGTTATTTGTACCCTTGACACAAATATAATCATCTAATTCTTTCAAAATACATTTAAGATGAATTGTCATTTAATTTTGTTGATGATGATAAATGTAAATCAAGTAAAGACCATTGCCAAATCCTAGGGCAAAGAGTCAAAAGAATATACATCTATAGAAATCTCTTAAATCAAATATACCCAGAACCCGAATGAAGTGCCTTACAAATCATCCTCTGATTAACACATGCAGTCATCAAATTCTTGCATAAACCATGAACCCCCTGATATCACCCTTAAGATTTACCCTTCCCTTGAAAGAAACTTAAGATTAACCTCACAATCTACCTTGTAAATGATGTATTAAATGTGCCCTACAAATTCAATACATAAAAACTCAAGATCCATACAAGAAGACAACATAAATGTTCACAAGAGTTCTAATATATTTTATTAAAATATCTTTGTATCGGTACATTCAAAATGATAAAAAAATTTAGAACAAGAGTCAAAATCCATAACTCTCTTTAAAAATGTAATTTCACCCCCTTTTACAATACAACTTCCTGCTATATATATCATTATTAGCCATCTTGGAATCCTTAGGAAAAGGATGCAACAAGCTTCAGATGGCTAGGATAGTGACAGACACTAGAAGACAAAAACATATTACATCATTAACAAAAATGGAGACAAAAGCCAAAATATGATCTTTTTCTACTCATTATGAATCCTCATAGGTGGCACCGTCGTCTATAGATGTTCAAGGTAACCTGTAAAATTTGTTACATGAATAATGACCACCTACCGACTAACTTACATTATTCTCTTTTTTATGATTACCCTCCTTGTGCTCAAGGATCAGGTGCCATGAGTGATTCAGTCCTCCTCAATTGCCTCTAGATCAATTATTGTTGGCTTCTTCTTCTTGGGCTTCATACTCTTGTCATGTGATGCAACCTCATCTTCAATTGGCCTCATGAATTCCTTTAAGCTCTAAAGCTTCTTCACCTTCCTGCCCCATCTGGAATCGGTTATGGCATTGGCGTTGGTGACAAACTTTGTGCAATCAGTCACCACTTTGAATATGTCATCTATGACATGATTAAACCTATCCATATCCAAAGTGCTATCTTCATTCAAAAAGGATTCCTGCCCTGTCAGTAATGCATTCATGTCACTTTTCCACTCCTCAACACTCTTGATGTCATCATCTTCCTTGTGAATTGGAGGCATATACTTATTGAAATCAAGACCAAATAGATCCATTTTTTACCGGATTTGATTTTCTTTTCCTTTGAAAAAGGACAAAGTTGTACTAATTAGCTTTATCTTTTCTCCAACTAACTCTAGGATATCAGGCCTGTGAGGTTGCAACATCTCTAACTTCTCAAATAGTGAACACCTGCCAGACCATATGCTGAATAATGGCTCCAAAGTAGCCATTGCATCCTTGACATCTCCATTGGTCTTTTGCAACATTTTAAATACTGTAGTCATGGATTAAATCCATCTTCCCCTTTATTTTTTTATACCTATGTTGCATGATATTTGATAGGGCGCTAAGGGCCACCTCTTGTTTATCCTTATCAGATCTCTCAACTACCACATCAGGAACATCTATCACTTGTGCCTCAGCAGCTTCAATTTTAGAGGCTAGAGGGGGAATGGCCTTTAATGCCTCTTCTAGCTTGACTTTCATGTCCTCAAGTTCATCCTCCAATACCTTAATCTTCATTAGTCTCTTTTATCTATCCTTTTCCAATGCCATAACCTCATCAAACAACTTCGCATATCTATTGGAGAGTTGTGCACTTTTTAGCCTCATTAAGATAGACAAAGTGTGTAACTGCCTTAGAGACTTCAAGGTCCGATGTATTCTACACATCCCAAATAATCTTGTCTCCCTCTATCTTCTCTGCAACACTAACCAAAGAAAGCTTTTGTGTTCTTGGCACCAAAGACCACATAGCTAAAGTCTGGGATCTTGGATCATACCCACATCCCTTGATCATCTCACCAATCTATGTCTCATAAGACAATTTGGCTTTTGGTTGTCTTCTTATCTAATCAATAATGAATGATGAAGTCAAATCACATCTTGGGACAAGCAGAATTCCACTAGACTTCACCAACTGCCTAGCATCCTCAATAGAAATGTTCTCAGAGTTGGGATCATATGTGGCCAGGGCTTGTAGAGCCTCATTATTTGGATCACTCCCATTAGTCACTTGATTTCTTATTTCTTATTGATTCATCCATATCAAGAAGTTCTTAAATTCATCCCCTTTGATGAATTCATCATCACTAAGAAATTCTTCTTGGTACATTTCCCTTTTATCTTTACACATTCGAAGGGGCAACTCAACTTCCTCTTGAGTATCAACCTTCTTCCCCTCTCTTATTCTTTTCCTCAAATGATGATAGTAAGCCCTATCACCTGGTACCAAGGTAGTAACTTTGTCAATCTTTTTCTCGGATCCTCTTCCTTTGGATGGCTCTCCCACCTGAACCTTTTTCCTTTTTTGAGGAGGTTCACTTGTTTCCTCTATCTCTGGAGCATCTAATCCTTGTTCTTGAACATGAGGCTCATTTTCTTGAGGAGGGTTGTCTTCTTCATAAGACCCCTCACTACCTTCCTCATACTCTGAAGAGGAGTATTCCTTCTACATCTCAAGCTTTACATCTAACTATGCCTCAAGTTGATCATATAGGGTTTCATACATCCCTATCATTTTGTTGATTCTTGTGATATATGGGAGGCCTAGAAAGAAACCTCCAAAGATAATTTTGGCCTTTTTCATTTTGGCTTCTAAGTCCTTCAAATCCCATAACTTTCCCAACTTCTGCTCAACCTCTTCTTCATCTAAGACATTCCTGGTAATATCTTCTTCATCACATCCCTCATGGTCTTTTCTAGCACCAATGTTGGGAATGAGAAACTTCTTGGCATTTTTAATGAAGTCCTCTGGATCAACATACCTGTAATAAGATGATCTCATCTTGAAATGATTCAAGCACATGCTGAGTTGAGGCAAAGCCCTCTTTCCAACTATGAAATTTGTTACTTTAAATTGCCAAGGGGTGAAGGTACCTTTTCTATGTGGAGCCAGGTGCTCCTTGTTTGTCCAAATCAGCTGCCACCCTTGGTGGCACATATTTTGGAAGTATATGTGGGGGCTAGGGGAAACCATAGACTCTAATAAGTGTAAAGGTCTTGCCCAAATAAAAGTCTCCCCAATTATGGTCAAGAGACCACTTATCAACATATTCACAAGGTCTTAGTAGTCTAAGCACCTTGATAGAAAGTGTTAGGAATAAGGTGTCTCAACCTTGGATAATTCCTATTCTTATTATTTATTTTGTAAAATGTATTTCTTGCAAATAATGTTGATGTGTCAGCATCTTGAATTGTGTGTAAGGAGATCATGGCTAAAATGGTTATGACGGATTCCTATGACATGTAAGAGCTATGTCAGGAAGATTCAATGACAGGTGAAGACATGTGGCAACTGATAAATTTGAGTACTGTACACTCTTCCCCAATCGTGGTGTTCGGGGCATCGCCCAAAAAAAATTTTGGGGTTCCTATTTTCTCGGAGAATGGTAAAACCCTAATACGGTTATCTTTGGGAGTAGCCCTAAAAAGTGAAGCGCATGATATAAGCTTTTTTAGGGTTGCGAAGAGAGAGGATACGAGTGTATTGTTGGAACGTTTTATGCTACCGTGATTTGTCTTCAAGGTTTTAGAAATCTTCTGAAAGAAATTGCATTGCAAGTGTATTGTAAGCTGTAATAGTTTTGATCAATACATTGTGCAGGTTTTGGAGTGCTGGGGTTTTTACCAAAAGGTTTCCCCAGGGTATATCATTGTGTTATTCTCTATTTTTCTGTATGTATGGTATGTGGTTGCAATATCTTTGTTAAAGTAGTTAACGAATCTGAAATTGTAAGGTTTTAAAAGAATTTGCACAATACTCTCCTATAGAGATTAGTATAGGAAGCTGTTTCTGCACCTGAGTTTCCTTACAGAAAGCCTAACAGTATTTGTACCCATCAAATTAAGAATTGGATTAACAATCCAATTTTGGAATCCACAGAATTCATTCTCATTAGAAGTGTAATTTTAAACCCTCAACCATAGTTGTACTGGGTTGGGCTGACCATCGACCATTGTCCTCAGTCTCAGCATGTTTACATCCATATCCAGTCAATATTATAAAATAGGATAAGGTGCATCAATAAAGAGTAATGCATGAATCTAGGGTGATTGTCTTCTCTAATGATCACTAAACCCTCATGCATTATGTCTATCACATACTGGATGTAATCATAATCTATGTTGACATGTAATTTATGTATATCTAGAATTATCATTAACAAATCTGTAGGCATTTTCTCTGCATCTTGGTCAACCCCCAAAACCCTACAAAACTCTTATGACAGATACTTCATATAAAAGTGAAAGGACTTGAAATCATATGGTGTGCTCATGTTTCTTAGAAATGGAGCCACATACTTTCCTATTTTGGGAATGAAATGGGTGACCTGAGACTTCACTAGTTGTAATTGTTTTGCATACTTCTCCTTTTCTTTTCTCAAGTCAATTTATGTAGATGAAGAAGTATATAAGCCATAGGCTTTCATGAATGACCCCATATCAAGAGTAACTAGGGCAGACTAGTCACTTTTCCTAATGGATTTTGAAATGGAATCGTAGTTCTTGGTTAAATAAATCAATAGGTCAACATCAATAAATACATCAGAAACTATGAGCTTCCCCATGCCTAACTTCCAGGAATTACACACTGGAATTTGCTTAAACCAGTTGCTATAAAAATAATTGAAAAGATGAAAGCCAAAGAAAGAAGGGGTAACTGGGTTAATACAATTAGCCAAAGCATTTGTGAAGATTTCAACACTCGCCTTCTTATTTTGTGTGGACCCTAGGAGCAAGGTGATAAATTCTTCTAGGAATAGTTATGCTTTCCTTTATGCGCCTCTCCTTGTTCTTTCACCCCCTCACTAGATGAAACCTGGCTTGATTCTGGTTGGATCATCTTTTCATCTCTAGAAAACACTTGGCTCTGAAATTAGCTCTTTAAAATATCTCTCTACAATCGCTCACTAAAAATCTGATAAGTGTTAAGAAGAATTTGTATCTTCTATCAATGAATACATAGAATTGGCCAAAATCACAAAAAAACTTTCCTCGGTCACCTCAGCATTCACTTTGCATGTAACCAAATTCAAATATGGGCTAGCTGTAAGGTGTGAGGTTGACAAGTTCATTCAATTTTTGGAAAGGAAGTGAAAAAGCCATGATTACTGTTTAATTCCTTAAAAGCCCTCAAAATCTGTCAAAAAACCCCCACTAAAACCTGATTGGCAAACTCATTTACTTTTTTCCATCTCAGCAAAGTACTTTCCACATCAGTATTGCTTATGAGAACTTAACCACACATCATCTGGAGAGTACACGGAAACCACTATCTCGTGACCTCTAAATATTAGGCTTAACTATGGTTACATCTCGAGAATGAGTAACTAAGACATATCTCACAATCTCCTAATATTTTATTTAACCTTTGTTCCATTCCAAGATTGAGAGATAAGTCTATCTCTAATTCGTTTGATATTTCACTTAACTCTAGCAAGTTCTTGAGATTAAGCGCTAGCCCTTGATTTTTCTTATCATCTACGGTTGTCGCCCAATCTCCAAATATTTTAAAACTTAACCATGCCTTCATGAGATTGGGAGATAACCGCCTATCTTATTTATTTAAGCCTTGTCACCGGATCTCCAGATAATTAATGACATAGCCGCTACCTTGTGAGATCAAGAGAAGACCGCCATGCCAGATTGCTGAATACTAAGAACTAACCGCCAAACATCATTAGACTTGGAGAAAGCCTGATCGCCAGATCACCAAATAAAAGGAACTAACTGCCGACCATTTGGAGATTAAGAGATAACCATAAGACTGATCTAAGCTTGTAACCTTGTCGCCCAATCTCTGAATCTTTTAAGACTTAACACTCGCATTTTGAGATTGAGAGATACATAAGGGGAAACAATAACCACGTGCATAATGAGAACTTAAGTGCCACTAAAAGGAAATGCTAAAACATAAGATCTAGGGCATGACTAAAAACATTTCAAGGATAAAACCCTACCAAAGGCACACAAGACCTAAGGTAAAGAATTACAGACATTTTTTGGCACATGATTGGTCTGAGACCAGACCATCTAGAGAATTTTTGAAGGAACAAAGATCTAAGGGAGACACAACCACAACTTAAATGTCACCAAGAACAAATAGTGACACAATGCAAAAAACCTAAACAACATCCCAACACATCTTAAGGGTGTATCTTATTTCTTAGGATTTTTTTTAGTAGGGATTTATCTTGATAAATCTCACCTAGCTTCTTCCAAAGATTCACTATAATAGTCAAGCTTCATTCGCATTCAACAATATTAAATTATCGAAAAGTTGTCTAATGAGACCCTTAAACTATTTGGTCTAATGTGTCCTAGTTTTCTTATTTTATTGTTTTAATTATGCATCCAAATATTGCTGCCCAAAGATCTCTATCTATAAGCACATCCTCCATGAGATTTGAAAATCAAATTTTGGGCATACAAACTTCTCCATCTTTATCCTTGACGTGATTGATCAAACAACTTGCACTAGTCAAAATGAATGATGGGTCTTAAATGACTCAAATTCTAGTGGCCTAGTCTAGTTTTCTTAGGCTCATGATTGTTACCTTTTGGGGGTTTTCTTAATCTATTTCTTATGTTATTGTAAATGGTCACTAGTTAAGGTCACATCTATTTCATTATTGAAAAAAGAAAAAAAGAAATGTAGGTATATAGATTTATTTTTTAATAATAAGTTTGACATTTTTCTTTTTGAGTGGCAAACTTTAAAATCTTCAACTTGAATTGAGGGAGGTCACTAAGGGGACCTCCTTCCCAATGAACATAATCAACTAAGAAGCCACTTAAAATCCACTTAATTCAAATCAACTTAGAGGGCATGATGGAAGTCTAAGAGCCACCACTTGGAATTCCACCACACAAGTCACTTTGGGGATTTGAATATAGATTTCCAACTTGAGATTTTAAAACCTTGACATTAGAACATAACCCCATTGACCATAATAAAATTGACTTTTTATTTCACATATTATTTTATATTTATTTGTTAATTTTCTATTTAAATTATTCATCTGCTATATATTTGTATTTAAAAATTTTAAAATATTTATCATTGTTATTTATTTTAATTAAATGTTTGTTACATAGATTTTATGAAAATAATGCATAAGCATGTTGGTTGGGGCTTGCTATACTCTTACAAAACGGCACAAAAGCAACACTAACCAAAAAAAATATTTGAAAAAAATTTACAAATGAACAAACATTGCTTTTTCACTGTCATGTCCCGCAGTCAATTGTCAGCGTTTCTGTAAATCAGTCTGCCATGGACTTGAAATTTGGGTGTCTCAAGAAATTAAACCACCATCATCCCACTTGCATTTCAGTATAAGAAAGCTATCCTATAAATTTTCTGCATCCCCACAAATCTGCACCATCTTCAGAAACATTTTTCAGTGCTTAGAAAATCTTTCAAACAACTACTTTACATTTTACTTGTATCGTTTTAAATCAATTTAGGATATACTTTAGGTTTATGAATTGTTTTAAGATAATTAGATTTGTTTCATATATTGATTGGTGGGGGAGTGTTAATGAGAAGGTCTCATCATCATTATCTTTTATCTTCTTGAAGATAAATAGACATAATTGCAAGAGTCATCAGAAAGAAGTTGCATTAGAAGCACTACCAGTCCACCACCCAGAAATTGCACCTTGTATTGCAATCAATATCAGATACCCATGTAGTCACAAATTCATTGGATGATATCCTATCCACAGACACCTTCATTCAATACTTTCTTACATGCTGTTTGGAGCACTAATTCATTGACTGCTTTTCTACATACTGTTTCAAGCACTAATAAAGTGAATGTGCTTTTCGTACACATCCATTCGAGCACTAAGTTCATTGAAAGATTTCTTGCTCATCTACACTTTCGATCATAAGTTCATTGAATGTTCTATTGCCCAATTATCCAATTACCCAATAGAGTAGAAGTTAAGGGCTCGTTTGGTTGGGGAATTGGAAAATGATGTAAATCATGGTTATCCATAGTTTGGTTATGCAAACCTTGGTTATGCTTTTTTGGGACTGTTTGGTTGCCCTGGAAGATGGATTTGTAAATCCACATTCTCCGTTTGGTTGTCAAATTGAAAATAGGAATTGGAATTTATGAAATTCTCATTCTCTGTTTGGTTGAACATTTTCGAATTGGGATTGGAATGTAGGTCTCCATATTCTCTGTTTTGTTTGGTTCTGCACTTCAAATTAGAATTGGAGTTTGGGCCTCCATCTTCTTCGTTTGGTTGTTCATTTCGAATTGGAGTTGGAATGACACTGATTTTTTTTTTTAAATTAATTTATGATTAGTCTGTTTTGATATATTTATTATATTTTATTGACCTATGTTAATTATATTTATTATTTATTATTATATTTAATTATATTTATTATATTTTGTTAATTTATTATATTTATTTCAATTTTAAATTTTAAAGTTAATTAAACTTTAATTTGTGTATTTAATCCATCATAACAAATCAATACAATGAAAGTAAGAAGATTGCATTGCTCGATAATATAAAAATTGTATTGCTTCATATAATCACATTGATTTTACATTGCGATTTGGAAAAAAAAGAGATATTCGGCTATGGCCGCAAAATCAAAACAAAAAGTAGTAGGATAACAATGCAGAGAAGACAACGTATCCACATCGCATCCGCAGTGACTCTCTGGACAACTTCCGCTCTTGCAATAACACACCTGGGAGCCTTGCAACACTTGCAATCATCATACGCTGCAGGTCTAGATGCATGCGTTGTCGAAGATGTAGACTGGGGTGTGTTGCCATCAACCCACTGAAAGAAGCCACACCCGCCACCGTCCTACAAATAAACCAACGTTAGTATTGTAAACTATCATTGTTGTCCAATGTGCAGATAAATATAACCAAATTTAATAACCTTTTTCTTGTTCACACATGTCCAAAATCGACGATCCGGGTTCCCTTGTGTTCATGACCTCCTTATGACGGCGTGCACTCCACCGCCACACTCATAAAAAGGGTTGCCTGCCATAGCCATTACCACTGCAACCAAAAAAATATTTACCGCTCACAACCATAATTAGAACAAATTGGAAAATTAGAAGAAACAACTAATCAGATTGTAGATTGGGAATAACAATATCCATAAATTGGTGGTCTGAAAAGACATTGTTGTGTCAAAAATCCGCGTTCGATACCCTCGTGTCCTTGATCCGACGACCAACTGTCAATCTTACATATACATTTTATCACAGCACAAAGAACAATAAAAAAAATGCACCATGGAGTACCATCAGAATTCTGTACCTTGAAAAAGAAAACATCGGATAGCTCAGTTTTATCCATCATATTTGTTGTCTCAGAACTGTCTATCTTTAGAAATGTGTAAAACTAGAATGAATTAAATCAAACACTAAAGATAACAAACACGGAAAAAATGATAGGCATTAGCGTAAATAATTGGGCTTATAAAAAAATCATAAGGACTATTGAAAGACAAAATCAAAAAATTGACAGTTCTGTTGAGACATCATTGCAACATCTGAGCATTCATCACTTGGCACTCGTTGGTTTTACAATCAATAATAAAAAATAGCAATAAAAAGAAATAATGGGGATAATTTTAAAAACATACATACCATATCACCTTAAAATTAACTGTCAAAGAACAAATTGTGTATACCAGGGCCCAAGCATCATAGCACAAATACAAGCAAAGGGCACACAATCAAAGGGTATAACAATTGGATTGAAAATGCAAGAAACAAGCAAAATGACTAGAAAAAAATGGCTCACGAGTGTGATTCGAAACATTGATGAAAATACTTGTAAAAGAAACCTTGATGTTTTAATTGATGTTGAAACATGAGTGCAACATAAAGCATGGAGATCATTTGAGACATAAACTGAAATGAAAGATAAGACAAACTGAAAAGAGAGATCGAGACAATAATAAAGTATCAAGTGTTTTCTAAAGGCATGAGATGAAAATGACAGAATGTAACAACAATATAGAATGAAGATAAAGTAATCTTTGCATGAATCATGTATCCAACTGTGCATGATCATAATTGTTATTGTTATTAGCTTTTATATATATATATAACCAAAGCTATATCGATTGAAACAATATATATTACTGCTGAGTATATATATACATAATAATAAACGGCTATATCAATATGTATTTTGTTGTTGCATAGATTATACATTGTAGTCGGCATTGACTTTATAAATATGCATAGATTATATTTTTCTATTGCGTAGATTATACATTGCAGTTATATAAATATGCAATATTTAATATGTAGTGAAAACATTGAAAATACATACATACTCATAGTTACTTCATTGTGCTCATTGCATATTAAATATAGTCAGATTTTAGATCTGAATATATATATAGAAAAGTAGGATTAATTACTTATATAAAATTACAACAGCAATAATATAATTATGATCAAAATTATAACAATAATCTAACTGTGCATGATCATAATCTAACTGTGCATGATCATCTAACTGTGCATGATAATAATCTAACTGTGCATGATCATCTAACATTGATAATAAGCAAGCACTGTGCACTAACATATATTATAATTTAGGAATTAACCAAATTAATACATGACAAGATAATTTAAGATTAACCAAATTAACAATGATAGAACTAAAGCCATAGTAACAAAGTCCCAATGAAACACCAATATAGAAATATAGCAACAGTATTTTAATAGATCCCACCCTCATGCATCTGCAGATCGACAAATTCTATCTATCAACATCAGCCGGTCCTCATCAGTTTCCATGGACACAAACCCATTCAGGATGGTTGGCTTGTTCATCAAGGTCTCGTAGACCGTGATCACATCGCTGCTGCTCACCCGAGGCATGGTTTTCAAAGTTTTCCATGCTCTACCTAACATGGCCTATTCCTGGGAATGGTCGACTGTGACAACCTGAGACTCTTTAAGGCCCTCTGTTAAGGTCTGCATTGTCTCACAAATCATATCCAAGGAAGAGGCCAAACTTGCCTTCCTCTTCCTTGCCCTCCTTTATGATGATCCTGTGCTCAGACATGATCAGGGAGTTGCAGTCTCATTTGACTGCCCGAGGATATCATCATCCAGACTAGTATGAGTCTCAAAAGGTGTGCCACACTCGGGCCCATCAACATTAGCATCAACATCGTCATCATCATCTAACTGTGCAGGGCGGTTATAGTGCCCTTCCTCAGTCTTGCCAGCAATTGTTGTGCCAGTCCCATCAGCAATGTCATTGCCAACAATTATGGCAAGGTCATTGTAGTATGGGAAAGATGTTCTTCTGAACATCCTAGCTGATCTATACTCTCAAGACTACACAAACACCAAAAAATGTGCATTGGACTATTAGAACAACATGCACAACAAAAACCAAATTTGCATAGTTAAGAAAGCAGATATAAAAGTCATGAAAAGACAAATTTACCTCAAAAATTTTGTCCTAGACTGAATCCACTGCCTCCACGGTTTGCGTTGCTTCTTTCCAACCGAAGCCGCTTTTGCTCTTCAAGTCTCTCACAAGCTTGAATCCTTGCTTCCAAGTTTTTAGCTTGTTCTTGAATTGGTCTTTGCTTAGGTTCAGAGTCAACTCTGCATTGAACTGCCTTTCAATGGCAGCCCACGCTTCTTTTTTGAAGCCATCTTCACATTTTCTGCCAAGGTGGACTTGGTCAATGAGCAAATTGAGGAAAACCCTTTTCATATGTTTGGTCCAGATCATTTTCTTACTCGACAAAGGCTCTTCCAATAGAATCGGTCTTGAGCACTGCCATCAATGCTCATGAGTAGCTTAGTCATTGCCAAGTAGTAGTCTACACATGGCTGTCAATGTTAGGAGATAAATACATACAAGGCATCATATAATCGGGTGGTCCTAATGCACTAATGCTAACGAGAACCATACATCACTAGGAAAATCAGAATCATAGAACAAGTTTCACTTAACCATGATGACCATGTTAGATGATCATGCACAGTGCCTGCTTACTATCAATGTTAGATGATCATGCACAGTTAGATTATTATCATGCATAGTGCTTGCATAGTAATTCAGAAGATCATGCACAGTTAGATTATTATCATGCACAGTTAGATGATCATGCACATTATAGCTATTTAGATGATCATGCACAGTGCTTTCTTAGTAATTTACATGATCATGCACAGAGACAGCATACATGATTTTGGGGTGCAATTCCTAGTTTGGTGACCCTTTTTGAAAATGCGAACATGGATTTGCATAACCCCATTTGGCCAAAAACTCGAAAACTTACAATAAAAGGAAAACATACAACCAAACATCCAAAGGAAAACATACAACCATACATCAAAAGGAAAACATACAACCATACATCCAAGGAAAATTAGAATCATGTATACAAGGCATAGTATAAGGAAATCAAACAACATGCATCAATATCTCTGTATAAACATCAAAGAGAACCAGACAACCATACATCAAAAGGAAACCATACAACCATACATCCAAAGGAAAATCAGAATCATGTATACAAGGCATAGTATAAGGAAACCAAACAACATGCATTAATATCTCTACATAAACATCAAAGAGAACCAGACAACCATACATCAAAAGGAAACCATACAACCATACATCCAAAGGAAAATCAGAATCATGTATACAAGGCATAGTATAAGGAAACCATACAACCATACATCAAAAGGAAAACATACAACCATACATCCAAAGGAAAATCAGAATCATGTATACAAGGCATAATCAGAATCATGTATCCATCAAAAGGAAAACATACAACCATACATCAATATCTCTTCATATGTCATCTAAAGGAAAATCAGAATCATGTATCCATCAAAAGGAAAACATACAACCATACATCAATATCTCTGCATATGTCATCAAAAGGAAACCATACAACCATACATCAAATATCAAAGGAAACCACTATCCTGCACAGTCATTAACCAACAAGAAAGTACAACTATTATCTAGGTCTATAATCTTCCCACATCCTACTCGCCAGGTCATCCCGGAACTGTGACCACTTAGTTCTATCCTGCTAAGAGAAGCCATATGTCTGTAACACTGGCACATCGACCCCACCACGATCATGATCATCCTCCTCTTCCACTTCCACCTCAGGTAGGCCATCCACTTTTGTGATGTAATTGTGAAGTATGCAACACGCCAAAACAATATAGGCTTGTGTCATGATATCATAAGTCGTCGCATGTCTCAAGATTGGAAAATGTCGCTTCACAATACCAAAGGTGCGTTCTACTGCATTTCTAAGAGAGGCATGTCGATTGTTGAACAACTCCTTGACATTTTGTATTGGGTTTTCTCTTGAAAATTCCTTCAAGTGGTACCGTGTAGATCGGTAAAGAGCAAGAAATCCAGGGGCATTCGGATATCCCACGTCCACTAGATAATATTTTCCTGCAGAGAGTTAGCAGAGTGTTATGACTGAATACATATTGTGTGCCCTTTAGTACATTAAACTATGATTTGGCTTACCGGGGGGGACCTCAAGTGGATCTGCTCTACTCAGAGCTGAACCTAGAACACGACTATCGGCAGCAGACCCTTCCCAGCCGGCAAGAACGTACTGGAACATGCATTTAAAGGAAATTGCAGCGAGCACATTTTGCGACAGGTTCCCTTTTCTATCAGGATATTTACTCTGCTTCTCAATCTCGACAGTGACTAGGATGTGTGTTCCGTCTATAGCTCCAACGCAGTCCTGTCAAATATGGTGTGCATGGGAAAATGCAAAATCAGCCTCTGATACGGTGGGGAACATTGTACCAAACAACATAATCAAAAGACCAAACGATGTACCTTGAAGTACGAAACCATACTGGTGTTCCCAGTAATTTCAGGAGGAGTGCCCGATCCAGGCAGTTTGAAGTAATCTCCATGAAGTGCTAAGATGCTCGTCAGTACCTTGTGGAAGTACCTACTGACTGTCTCTCCGGAGTGCCCAAAGTTATGGGCAATCTTGCGGTTCTAAAGATTGTGCCCAAGAGTGTGGAGGAACATCACTAGTTGTTCGTCTATTGTCAAGTGTCTGTTATCCTTCAATGTTCCTCTCTGCCTTAATATCATAGCTAGTTTAGAGAAGGCAGCCTGACTCATCCGAATCTGATCATGACAATCAACTTCAGTGGAGTGAACAATCTCTCTATAAAATGAATTGCCTTTTTGGATTCTTTTCCCTCTGCAGTAGTTTGAGCACAACAACCAAGGCACAAAGACAAGCGATAATCTGGGTGTATGTGGTCTTCCTAAGTATTTGTGCATACACTTGTATAATGTCATCAGGATCCATCAGTGGCCTGAAATGTGGACAACAGAAACGTTGTCAGACATGACTGTATATCAAGAAACGAAGAATGGGAGCGAACAATAGTAAATGGAATATACAAGGAGTACCAACTAGTTAGGATCATAAGCCCATAAAGAACAATGCAAGAGTACATACCTATATAGATACAACAAGGACTAGCTATGTAGATGCAAGCATTGTGCATGATCATCTAAATTGCTATCATACATATATACATACAGGGATACATATATACATACATGTATACATACATATACACATACATATATACATACATGTATACATACATACATCATACATGTATACATACATACCCAATTTGCCCAAAAACGTGGATGTCAGAATTCCGGCTCAGGAGGTGGAATGAGTTTCATTTCCATGGAATTAAAATTGTTTTGCAATTCTTGTTGGGTTCGCCCTACTGCACGGTTTTGGAATTAAAACTGTTTTGGAATTACATATGTACATACATACGTACATATATACATACATACCTACATACATACGTACATACATATGCACATACATACATACGTACATATATACATACATACATACATACGTACATACATATGCACATACATACAAACATACGTACACACATACGCATCTTAAGCTATCAATGCCTCTCAAATTTGTTTAAAACAATACACCATTCATTTACATTAATACCTTCTATGAGTCTAAATCTTTAATTTGGTCTTCTAGACAAATCTCTCAATCTGCCTTGCATAAAAGATGGCACATTTTATACCAGATATTATAATAGGAAAAATATCACCACATATGTTCTGCAAGGAACATATGTGGTGATATTTTTTGTATTATAATATCTGGTATAAAATGTATGCAATAGATATTAGATGAAATAGGGTTTTCAAATAAATGTATGTGGGTTTTCAATGTTGTCGTTTCTCTATGGTTTTCGTATAGCCTTTCTATTTTGAGACCATTATTGGCTCAACTTCTAAATGTTTCCCATGCCACGGTTTTAGTGAGTTTTTCGTCTTCTTTTTAAATCTATACGCAGTCTTATCATTTCAGATCGTGTTTCATTTCTTTCTAAAACAATTTTGTTGTTATCTGCTAAATGAAGACATTCATAAGGGCATTGGTTACTATTTTTGTATATAATATAATTGTAATTTGCAATACTTATTAGATTTGTATTAGTTTTTTCTTGTAGGGATATTTTTAAAGATGAAATGAATTTTATGTTCCATATTTTAATTTCATGTTCTGATAGCCATGCTCCATTAAATTGGAGAAGTGTTTATCTATTGCTGATCAAATGTTGTATGGGCTCTTCTTTGGTTCGCCCTATAGTTTGTAGTAATATTTTGAAGTACTTGATCCAAATATAATAGATGGAATAAAATGCAATCTTGAGGCTTTTCTCCTGCTGGAGCTTTAGCAGTATCATACTCCTGAAGATGTTTGAAGATCATGCAATTGCAATTTTTATTTTAGACTTCACTTACGCCATGCATCTTGAATTAGCTTTGTTTAGACAGCAACTCTAATTTGCAAGAATAAAGCATGTCCATTCACATGCGTAGAGTTTTAGACTAATTTTAGTTTTAACTTCCAATTTATTTTTGCTTAGCAAATAAAGCGGCTTGTGCATGCTATGCTGTTAGAATTTCTTTGTCCATGCTTTAGATAATTGATAGCTGTCAAGACTTACGTAGAAATAGAGGTTGCAGACTTTGTTAATCTGCAGTTGGAGTAAAGTATTAGTGTTTTTTTTAAGGCTATAAAGTCTTTATAATCAATCTCTGTATAGTTCATTTTCAAGCTGCAATAAAATTTTTGTTTTTCCCATTCTAAAAAACAGAGCATCCTCTGCCATAAGAAAACAAAGCATTTTTAAGATTTCTTTTTTACAAGTTAACAAAGTAGAATTTTACAACCTCTAATGTAACTTTTACCCCAAATGTGTAATATAGTAGTGCAATCTCAGAATGTAACATGCCAACTATTTTGATAAATACACTATACATTTTTCACAATTATTAATTCTATCATGTTGATAATTTAAGAAATTCTGAAAAAAAATTCTAATTATTTTCCTTTGTAGGATCTCATACAAGTCTCAACATCAATGATCATCTATGAGACAGTGAGCATCATCAAGGTCCTTGCTACTGGAGAAACTTATTTTAATTACAGAGAATCTATTTCACTTGCACTAGGATGTATTCATGAGGGTGTAGGGGGAATGTCATTATTAGTATAAATACATATAACAGAGCAGTCATTATGTCTGATGGCAGGGGATACTAAGGATTCTGTTCACATATGGTCCCTGCATGGTATTTGTTTTAAAAATGAATCTGGGGAACTCTATTGTGTTCTATCTATCAATCAAGAGATAAGTTTAGGAGAGTAAACCTTCAATTCTACTTGAATGTACATCATACCAGCAGATCCACATACCACAATCAAATTCATAACATCAAAATTTCTAAAATCCAAACTCATGCATAATACTTTGCTGCTGTGAGTATGGCCTAGTCAATGTGTATTGTTTTTGAGCCTAAGGTGGGTGTTTTGTTTTCTTTCATGGACAAATTGTCACAACAGGAAGGATTAAAGCTAATGAAAATCTCTAATTCTTGTTGGTTTATTAATAGAAAGAGAAATCAAATGTTCAAAAACACTCTGTCCTAACAGTTAAGAAGCTTGCTTGAATTGGCTCCACATTGTGATGGCAATGGGGCAATGTTTCATAGATAGCGCAAATCCATTGATTGGTGAAAAATAGGTTTCGTTGCTCATTTACTGTTTGATAGCATGAAAATTCTATTTCATTTTAAACCCTATTTCATTCTCAAGCAACTTTAGATGTTAAATAAAAATATAACTGAAGGGTCATTTGCAAATGAACACTCAACACACGTTAGAATGATAATAATAGAAATGTGAGGAAGGGGGGCAAGATCAATCTACGCCAGCAAGCCGAGGGGGGCTTTTGCAATTTTGGGAATGGCATGTGTTTGCAGCAACCTGTCTTTTACCGATATTTTTTTTTGCTTACAAATAGCTAAGAGTAAGGTTTTTGATGACATTGATCGTCTATGGTTTAATTTTTCTATCAGATAAACCAACTGCTGCGTCGGTTCTCTCTCAATTCACAGAGCATAGACATCGCAGGAAATTAGAAACAACGAAGGGTGAAGTCTATGCAGCGTGCACATAGTGGAGGCATCAACAAAGCGAAAGGTGAGTGCAAATGCTCCCTTCTTTTCTCATGGTCTTGTTAAACAGAGAAATTAATTTGCATTACAGTTGGCTGGTTCACCAAGCCAAAAAATCAGTAACCACCCACATTTTGAATTTTGCTATATGAAAAGCCTCAATGGTTGATGCTTTCAGTTGACGCAATTGTTAGTGTATACAATATTTCAGTTGGAGTGTGACATAATGTGTTTTTAATTTGATTTTGCTTATCAGCCACTTGGGGAATCGACATCTTTTCTTCGTCGCAGTTTTGTAGAGGAAATATCATTTTTGAGAAACATTGTGAAATGATCGGTTCTGGTGGAAAAGCGTATGCTATGGGAGATTCAGATACATTTATTTGAAAACCCTATTTCATAGAAAACCAGAGAGAAACGACAACATTGAAAACCCACATACATTTATTTGAAAACCCTATTTCATTGAAAACTAGAGAGAAACGACAACATTGAAAACCCTTGTACCTGTTGACAACCCTCGTACCTTTGCAGAGAACACCTTCGCAGAGCAGATGATCACAGCAGATGAATTTTCACGCAAACACTTCGCAGAGATTTTCACGCAAACTGTGGACATGAAACCGTGGATTCGGCGAGATATCCGGACCCGACAAGATATACAAACCCTGGAGTGCGCCGGACCCGATGGCGAAGTTAAAATGGGTTTAATCTTCTCCAAAACTGTGGAGATGAAAGTCATTCCACCTCCTTAGCCAGAATTCCGGCATCCACGTTTTTGCCGAAATGGGGTTATGCAAATCCATATTCGCATTCTTTAAAATGATCACCAAATAGGGAATTGCACCCCAAAACCGGGTTATGGGTCAACATACTCTCTAGTTTCAGGTCTTGGAAAAACTCAATTTTCTAACGAAGAGGAATGACAGGAGTTTGGCATTACCACTACCACAAAGAAAGCTTCCTTGATCATATACCCATTTAAGCATATTGAATGCTCTCTTGATGCAAAAGTTCATTGCAGTCACTAAAAGATTTCTTGCTCACACACCCATTTGAGTACAAGCTCATTGAATTCTTTCTTGCTACTAGTTTGTCATGGATTCAATTAGTTTTGCTTCATCAATATACTCTGTGGCCGCAGGAGTTTTCTTGCTGACAATCATCATTTTCCTGAAGAAGAAGAGTAAGAGGAGTTTGTCATTACCATTACCACTAGGTCCTCCTGGATGGCCTTTCATTGGGAACCTCCCTCAGCTTGGGGACAAACCCTACCAATCTCTTTTCTCCCTTGCACAAAAATATGGGCCTCTCGTGACCATCAAATTGGGCATGCAGACAGCAATGATTGTGTCATCTCCATCAATTGCAAGAGAAGTACTAAAGAACAACGATCAGAGCTTTGCAAGCAGGACAGTCAATACAGTTATAAGTGCATTTTCCTACAAGGGCACAAGTCTAATATGGAGCCCTTATGGCCCTCATTGGCGCTTGCTCAGAAAGATCTCCAACACAGAGATTTTTAGTGTCAAAAGACTCGATGCTCTGCAGCATTTGAGAAGAGATGAGGTGTTTGGAACTATTGATTCGATCATGGAGGATTGTAAACAAGGGAATAGTGTGAAGATTTGGGAAAGAGCGTTTATGATTTCTCTTAGCATTATGGGTAAGACTGTTTGTGGGAAAAAATTGGTCGAGTCAGGCTCTGCACAAGCTACAGAGTTTAAGAGCATGGTAAGAGAAGTCCTCGATTTGGCAGGGGTTCCAAACTTATCTGACTTTTTCCCTTTTCTGGATAGGTTTGATGTTCAGGGGCTGACTGTCAAAGCTAACAGTTTGGCCAAGCATTTTGATGACATGTTCAACAGAGTCATTGAGGAGAGATTAGCACAGAAGACTGCTAGTGGCAAAGAAGTGAAGGATTTTCTGGATGTAATGTTGAACTTGAGAGAAGATGGTACACAACTTACTTTGGACAACATGAAAGCAGTCCTCATGTTAAGCCTTATTCTTTAGATTCATTTCGCATGAATAGAAAATAGATGAGGAGATATTTTTCTGGGGCAGAAGTTCAGTAGTTTTTTTTTTTTTTTAAAGAAGAAGAAGAAATTCAGTTTGAGTTGCAGTAGTAATAGGATAGGTGAGTTTTGAGAAGGTCTAATATTTCACCTTGTGTATATGACTTAGATGCAAATGAGTGCTAAGTGTACCATTCATTCTCATGAGAGATGGGTTCTTGTACACCACTACTGATAAGACATAGGATCAATGAGTTTGACTAAAAAAACTATACAGTTGAATCTTGTGAACCTCAGTATACCCTTCATTCTTCTGAAAGATAAATCACTACTCATACAACATTGATCAATAAATTTGACTAAAAATTTATACGGCTGATTCATAATAACAATATCATATATATAGAAAATATCAAATTGAATGGATATGAATTCCACACATGCATAGAAATTATATACACTCGCATGAACTAATTGTTTTCAACTTTCCCACTTACGAGAAACCATTTTTTAGCATCTAAATCATAGTGGGTATGTGTAAGCTATGTAAGATCTTTCTTGTTTGGCTTGTTCATGTTAATAACACTGCCCAAATTGTTATATATACAGGATGTGTTTATTGCAGGGATCGACACAACTTCGGCAACAATTGAATGGGCAATGACAGAGCTTCTGAAAAAACCAGCTCTAATGAGAGTACCCCAAGAAGAGCTGGATGATGTTGTGGGAGTGGAGAGAAGAATGGGGGAGGCAGATATAGACAATCTTCCATATCTCAGAGCAGCAGTGAAAGAAGTGTTTCGGTTACACCCTCCAGTCCCATTGATGATTAGAAAAGCAGATGTGTCTCGAGAGATTAATGGGTTTCTTATTCCAGAGGATACCCAAGTGCTTGTGAATTTATGGGCCATGGGGAGAGACCCTAGTGTGTGGAAAGATCCCTTAAATTTTAATCCAGATAGGTTTTTGGAATCCAACATTGATTATAAAGGCCAGGATTTTGAATTGATGTCATTTGGAGTAGGAAGACGGATATGCATTGGGCTTCCACTGGCACACAGACAGGTTCATCTGGTGGTGGGCTCATTGCTGCAAGCATTCAATTGGTCCATTCCTATGGACAATGAAGTAGACATTGACATGTCTGAGAGATTTGGCTTGACTCTACCAAAGGCTAAGCCACTGATAGCTATTCCTACTCTAAGAGATGGTGTCAACTTCTAGTGTGCTAAGTATAACTTCTATGTGGATCTTGAAGCCGACATGGAGAATTTATTGTTTGTAAGGCTATTTGAGAGCCGACTGTTGTTGCATTTAATATTTGTTTGTTTTAGAAGCCGGCTTGGCTTAGGAATTAATTGTTTCTTCCAGTCGACTTGTGGTTGAAGAAATGTATTTAAGGAGTGTTTGGGTAGTTGTTTAGGCGAGTCAGTGAAGGAGGTAGATCATTAAGAGAATAATTGGATCCTGAGAGATCTTGAAAATCAGATTGATTGTCTGATAGTTGTAATAGCAGAGCTAGTGGTTTGCATGCTTGGAGACAAGGAGATTGCTTGGTGGCTTGCGAACTCAAGTTTAGATCTGCCTTAGTGTTTTCACCAGTTGCTAGTGTGCTTCAGAGCTGGACTAGCTAGGAGATTGCATAATTACTGTTGTAATTAATTGTATTTGGCCCTAACCCAAAAGGTCTTACAGTCGGGCATGTTGAATGAAATTCTTCTTGAACATTATATTGTTGTGTTTCCGTTGTGGTTGTTGTTTTTATTGTTCCTGGTGTGGGCTTGGACTGTCCATTCTTTGGATCCTCCATCTTGCCCTACGTCACATTTGGTCACAAGTACTAGTACTTTTGAGTGAACGGCTATTAGTGCAAGAACATAGTTGGTATTGGACAGCACTTTGAAATGACCACTTTTTGACCACTCTATGTTCGACGATTCTATAGAGAGAACTGTGAATACCCAGAAGCTAAAACCTTAAGTTTAAACAGTTAACTTGTATATGGAGACAACTATAAAAACATCATTGAAATCCGACATACTTTTACAATCTAAATGTGTGCAAAGTTAGGATGTATGCATACAGGTCCTTTCCCTATTGTATTTAATACTCTATGTACTTAACCACAAATTTGTCTAACCCAAAAAGAAACATTTGCCTCAAAACGTTATCCCCACGTATTACATTCAATATACATAGACCGCATTTGAGTAAACAAATTGATCAGATGATTTCTTGCCCATCCCCATTTAAGCACAAGGTTTCATTGAAAGCTGTGTGGGTCACACACCAATTGAGCACAAATTCAGTGAATGCTTGTCTGTTAGTAGTTTCTCATGGATTCAATCAGTACTGCATCATTATCATACTCCCTACCTGCAGGAGTTCTCTTGCTGATACTTACAATTTTCCTCATGAAGAAGAGTAAGAAGAGTTTATCATTACCATTACCACCAGGCCCTCCTGGATGGCCCATCATTGGAAACTTCTTTCAGCTTGGGGACAAACCCCACCAATCTCTTTTCCACCTTGCACAGAAATATGGGCCTCTCATCACCATCAAATTGGGCATGCAGAGGACATTGGTTGTGTCATCTTCATCCATGGCAAGAGAAGTACTGAAGAACAATGATCAGAGCTTTGCAAGCAGGACAGTCAATACAGTTATAAGTGCATTTTCCTACAAGGGCACAAGTCTATTATGGAGTCCTTGTGGCCCTCATTGGCGCTTGCTTAGAAAGATCTCCAACACAGAGATTTTTAGTGTCAAAAGACTCGATGCTCTGCAGCATTTGAGAAGAGATGAGGTGTTTAGAACTATTGATTCGATCATGGAGGATTGTAAACAAGGGAATAGTGTGAAGATTGGGGAAAGAGCGTTTATGATTTCTCTTAGCATTATGGGTAAGACTGTTTGTGGGAAAAAACTGCTGCAGTCGGGCTCTACACAAGCTACAGAGTTTAAGAGCATGGTAAGAGAAGTCCTCGAGTTGGCAGGGGTTCCAAACATATCTGACTTTTTCCCTTTTCTGGACAGGTTTGATGTTCAGGGGCTGACTGTCAAAGCTAACAGTTTGGCCAAGCGTTTTGATGACATGTTCAACAGAGTTATTGAGGAGCGATTAGCACAGAGGACTACTAGTGGCAATGAAGTGAAGGATTTTCTGGATGTAATGTTGAACTTGAGAGAAGGTGGTACACAACTTACTCTGGACAATATGAAAGCAATCCTCATGGTAAGCCTTATTCCTTAGATTCATTTCGCATGAATAGAAAATAGATAAGGAGATATTTTTCTGGGGTAGTAAGTTAAGTAGTCTTAATTTTTGAAGAAATTCAGTTTGAGTTGGAGTAGTAATAGAATAGGTGACTTTTGAGAAGGCCTAATGTTTCATTTATGTGTATATCACCTAGATGCAATGAGTGATAAGTGTACCATTCATTCTTATGAGAAATGGGTTCTTGTAAACCACTACTCATAAGACATGGGATCAATGGGTTTGACTAAATAAACTACACAGTTAAATCCTGTGAGCATCAGTATACCCTTCATTCTTCTGAAAGATAAATTCTTATAAATGACTACTCATAAAACATTGACCAATAAACTTGACTAAAAATTTATACGGCTGATTCTTAATAACAATATCATATATATAGAAAATATCAAATTGAATGGATATGAATTCCACACATGCATATAAATTCTATACACTCGCTCATATGAACTAATTGCTTTCAACTTTCCAACTTACCCAGAACCATTTTTAAGCTGCTAAATCGTAGTGGGTATGTGTAAGCTATGTAAGATCTTCCTGGTTTGGCTTGTTCATATTAATAACACTGCCCAAATTGTTGTATGTGCAGGACATCTTTATTGTAGGGATCGACACAACTTCAGCAACAATTGAATGGGCAATGACAGAGCTTCTGAAAAAACCAGCTCTAATGAGAAAAGCCCAAGAAGAGCTGGATGAAGTTGTGGGAGTGGAGAGAAGAATGGAGGAGGCAGATATAGACAATCTTCCATATCTCAGAGCAGCAGTGAAAGAAGTTTTTCGGTTACACCCTCCAGTCCCATTGATGATTAGAAAAGCAGATGTTTCTCGTGAGATTAATGGGTTTCTTATTCCAGAGAATACCCAAGTGCTTGTGAATTTATGGGCCATGGGGAGAGACCCTAGCATGTGGAAAGATCCTTTAAATTTTTATCCAGATAGGTTTTTGGAATCCAACATTGATTACAAAGGTCAGGATTTTGAATTGATACCATTTGGAGCAGGAAGACGGATATGCATTGAGCTTCCACTGGCACACAGACAGGTTCATCTGGTGGTGGTTTCACTGCTGCAAGCGTTCAATTGGTCCATTCCTATGGACAATGAAGCA
This sequence comes from Chamaecyparis obtusa, assembly GCA_027943335.1. Classification (NCBI taxonomy): domain Eukaryota; kingdom Viridiplantae; phylum Streptophyta; class Pinopsida; order Cupressales; family Cupressaceae; genus Chamaecyparis; species Chamaecyparis obtusa. The sequence goes on along the minus strand of BSBK01000329.1, from coordinate 842,353 downwards.
GACATTGATATGTCTGAGAGATTTGACTCTACAAAAGGCTAAGCCACTGATAGCTATTCCTACTCTAAGAGATGGTGTCAACGTCTAGTGTGCTAAGTAAGTTATAATATTTTGTAAATAAGTAGGGGTCCATAGTTGAGTAGGATTTTATTGTTAATATAATGGTAGGGGAGAAGATGATATAGTAGTTGAGTGTGTTTTAATAGTTGTGATAGCACTTGTTGATTTAATGTCCAATATTTTTTACAATATTATACCAATAGTTGTGACTTTAAAGTTTGAAATATTTCATAGTTGAATGAAATGTATCATTTAGTTCTAAAAGCAATCTATGTGATGACACATTATTGCACCAATAAAACATGATTTAGTGCACAATTATTGGTCTCAAATTTTTTTGGATTACTTTGGACACATTGGTGAAAAGCATGTTGGTGTGGCATCATATTTGATGATGTGGTCTTGAAACTTAAGTTATAAGTAGGGGATTGCCAAGTAAGTAGCTGTAAAAAAATTGGGAGTGATTTACAATTTCTACTTATGATTTTAAGAAGTGTGATGTTAGGGTGCTCAACTACTAGGTCCTATCCCTAGTGGTTTTAAGATTTAGTTTTGCAATATATTTATATTGTATATTTTTAATATAATTAATTCATGTACATCGACAAATATTAAATGTTTCTCAATAAGTCCTGGCTAAATCAATCAATAGGTCAACATCAAGAAATACATCAGAAACTATGAGCTTCCTTGTGCCTAACTTCCAGGAAATACACACTGGAATCTGCTTAAACCGGTTCCTATAAAAATAATTGAAAAGATGAAAGCCAAAGAAAGAAGGGGTAACTAGGTCACTACAATTAGCCAAAGCATCTGTGAAGATTTCATCACTCACCTTCTTATTTTGTGTGGACCCTAGGAGCAAGGTGATAAAATATTCTTCTAAATAGCTACGCTTTCCTTTTTGCGCCTCTCATTGTTCTTTCACCCCCTCACTAGATGAAACTCGGCTTGATTCTGGTTGGCTTATCTTTTCAGCTCTAGAAAACACTTGGCTCCGAAAGTTGCTCTTTGAAATCTCTCTCTACAATTACTCTTCTTCTTAATTGCTCACTGAAAATCCGATAAGTGTCAAGAAGAAGCGACTTGTCTTTATATCTTCTATCAATGAATACATAGAATTGGCCAAAATCACATAAAATCTTTCCTCAGTCACCTCAGCATTCACTCTACATGTAACCAAATTCAAATATGGGTTAGCTGTAAGGTGTGAGGTTGACAGGTTCATTCAATTTTTGGAAAGGAAGTGAAAAAGCCATGATTATTGTTTAATGCCTTAAAATCCCTCGAAATCTGTCAAAAAACCCCAACTAAAACCTGATTGGCGAACTCATTTACTTTTTTCCATCTCAGCAAAGTACTTTCCATGTCATTATTGCTTATGAGAACTTAACCACACATCGTCTGGAGATCATGCGGAAACCACTATCTCATGACCTCTGAATATTAGGCTTAACTGTAGTTACATCTCGAGAATGAGTGATTGAGACATATCTCACAATCTCCCAATCTTTTCTTTAACCTTTGTTCCATTATGAGATTGAGAGATAAGCCTATCTCTAAGTCGCTGGATATTTCACTTAACTCCAACAAGTTCTTGAGATTAAGCGCCAACCCTTGATCTACGATTGTCGCCCAATCTCCAGATATTTTAAAAGTTAACCATCACTTCATGAGATTGGGAGATAACCGCCTATCTTATTTATTTAAGCCTTGTCGCTATATCTCTAGATAATTTATGATATAGCCGCTACCTTGCGAGATCAAGAGAAGACCGCCATGCCAAATTGTTGAATACTAAGAACTAACTGCCAAACATCATAAGACTTGGAGAAAGCCTCATCACCAGATCACCAAATAAAAGGAACTAACTGCCGACCTTTTAGATATTAAGAGATAACCATAAGACTGATCTAAGCTTTTAACCTTGTCGCCTAATCTCTGAATCTTTTAAGACTTAACACTCGCATTTTGAGACTGAGAGATACATAAGGAGAAACAATAACCACGTGCATAATGAGAACTTAAGTGCCACTAAAAGGAAACACTAAAACATAAGATCTAGGGCATGACAAAAAACATTTCAAGGATAAAACCCTACCAAAGGCACACAAGAACTAAGGTAAATAATTACAAGCATTTTTTGGCACATGATTGCTCTGAGACCAGACCATCTAGAGAATTTTCGCAGGAACAAAGATCTAAGGGAGACACAGGCGCAACTTAAATGTCACCAAGAACAAATAGTGACACAATGCAGAAAACTTAAACAACATCCCAACACATCTTAAGGGTGTATCTTATTTCTTAGGATTTTTTTTAGTAGGGATTTATCTTGATAAAACTCACCTAGCTTCTTCCAAAGATTCACTATAATAGTCGAGCTTCATTCGCACTCAACAATATTAAGTTATCGAAAAGTTGTCTAATGAGACCCTTAACTATTTGGTCTAATGTGTCCTAGTTTTCTTATTTTATTGTTTTAAGTATGCATCCAAATATTGCTGCCCATAGATCTCTATCTATAAGCACATCCTCCATGAGATTTGAAAATCAAATTTTGGGCATACAAACTTCTCCATCTTTATCCTTGATGTGATTGATCAAACAACTTGCACTAGTCAAAATGAACGATGGGTCTTAAATGGCTCAAATTCTAGTGGCCTAGTCTAGTTTTCTTAGGTTCATGATTGTTACCTTTTGGGGGTTTTCTTAATCTATTTCTTATGTTATTGTAAATAGTCAATAGTTAAGGTCACGTCTATTTCATTATTGACAAAAGAAAAAAAGAAACACATGTATATAGATTTATTTTTTAATAATAAGTCTGACATTTTTCTTTTTGAGTGGCAAACTTTGAAATCTTCAACTTGAATTGAGGGAGGTCACTAAGGGGACCTCCTTCCCAATGAACACAATCAACTAAGAAGCCACTTAAAATCCACTTAATTCAAATCAAGTTAGAGGGCATGATGGAAATCTAAGAGCCACCACTTGGAATTCCACCACACAAGTCACTTTGGGGATTTGAATATAGATTTCCAACTTGAGATTTTACAACCTTGCCATTAGAACATAACCCCATTGACCATAATAAAATTGACTTTTTCTTTCACATATTATTTTATATTTATTTGTTAATTTTCTGTTTAAATTATTCATCTACTATATATTTTTATTTTAAAATTTTAAAATATTTATCATTGTTATATATTTTAATTAAATATTTCTTACATAGATTTTATGAAAATAATGCATAAGCATGTTGGTTGGGGCTTGCTATACTCTTACAAAACGGCACAAAAGCAACACTAACCAAAAAAAAATATTTGAAAAAAATTACAAATGAACAAACACATTATTTTTTCACCAGATATCTTTAATGTTACAGAGAACATTTGTTAAATTCTTTTTAAAAAAATATGTTGTTTTTTCCACAATTTCAAAACAAACTGAATTTGGAAGATCGTTGAAGCTGGCAGCATTTACGCATAAATATCTACGGTGATTGCAGAAACATCTGTCATGTCCCGCAATCAATTGTCAGCGATTCTGCAAATATGACCCAGCCTATAATCAGTCTGCCATGGACTTGAAATTTGGGTGTCTCAAGAAATTAAACCACCGTCATCCCACTTGCATTTCAGTATAAGAAAGCTATCCTATAAATTTTCTACATCCCCACAAATCTGCACCATCTTCAGAAACATTTTTCAGTGCTTAGAAAATCTTTCAAACAACTACTATACATTTTACTTGTATCGTTTTAAATCAATTTTTAGGATATACTTTAGGTTTATGAATTGTTTTAAGACAATTAGATTTGTTTCATATATTGATTGGTGGGGGAGTGTTAATGGGAAGGTCTCATCATCATTATCTTTTATCTTCTTGAAGATAAGTAGATAGAATTGCAAGAGTCATCAGAAAGAATTTGCGTTAGAAGTGCTACCAGTTCACCACCTAGAAATTGCACCTTGTATTGCAATCATTATCAGATACCCATTTAGTCACAAATTCATTGGGTGGTCTCTTATCCACAGGCATCTTGGCATAAATTCATTGGATTATATCCTATCCACTTACACCTTCATTCAATACTTTCTTACATGCTCTTTGGAGCACAAATTCATTGACTACTTTTTAACCTACTGTTTCGAGCACTAATTCAGTGAATATACTTTTATTATGTCACCCATTCGAGCACTAAGTTCATTGAAAGTTTTCCTTGCTCACATACAATTCTGATCATGAGTTCATTGAATGTTATATTGCCCAATTGCCCAATAGACTACAAGTTAACTGAATTCATTATTGTTACTAGTTCATCATGGATTCAGTCAATTTCACTCATCAACATACTCTCTAATTGAAGGAGTTCTCTTAACACAACTCCTCATTTTTCTGATGAAGAGGAATAACAAGGGTTTGGTATTACCACAATGAAAGCTTCCTTGATCACATTACCCATTTGGTCATATTGAATGCTTTCTTGATGCAAAAGTTCATTGCTGTCGCTGAAAGATTTCTTGCTCATATACCCCTTTGAGTACAAGTTCATTGAATTCTCTCTTGCTACTAGTTTGTCATGGATTCAATCAATTTTGCTTCATTGATATACTCTATAGCTGCAGGACTTCTCTTGCTGACAATCATCATTTTCCTGAAGAAGAAAAGTAAGAGGACTTCTCTTGCTCTCAAATTGACTCACTTGTAATTGATAATGATGAAGCGCTGCACAAAGTTGTTGAAAAGAGGTAAATTCAGTAAGCAAAATCTTATCTCTAATATCCTTTTGCAAATTTGAAATAAACATATGTTGAATATCAGTATCAGGAACATGATAGGAAATCTGAGCATGCAAATGCTTAAATCTACCAATAAATTCAATCAATTTTTCTTTAGCACTTTGTTTACAATGCATCAAATCAGTCAAAGACACTTGCAGGCCAATATTATTTTGAAATTGTTGAATAAAGACATTAGCAAGTTGTGGAAAGGAATCAATTGAAAAAGGAGGCAAAGAACAATACCATTGTAAGGCCTTGTCACGAAAGGTTCTAGCAAACAATTTGGCTAAAACCCTATGGTCATGAGCATAATCACTACAAAGGATTTGGAATGTTTTAACATGATGAACATGATCTCCTTTTCCATTCTAATTCTCAAGATGAGGCATCTCACCTTGCTAAGGAACAAGAGTACAAATGATGTCTTGGGACAAGGGACTTCCCATGTCACATGTAGGAATACTAAATCTGTTTTGAGTTAAGGAAGCAAGTTGTTGTTGTAAAGATGATATAATTTGAGCCAAATTGATGATGGTTGAATCATTAGAGGAAATAGGAAGAGTAGGAACATTAGACACACTAGGTAAAGTGTAAGAAACTGTAGGAATAGAAGGCACAACTGGAGGAACACTAGGAACTACAATTGGAAGCAGATTGGAATAAGTAAAAGGAACAATATGATATGAAGGTTGTGATGTAGGAAGGGACACAAGAGGAACACTAATAGGAATAGAGGGAACCGTCACAGTCACCAAAGAAGGAGTATAGATATGAATACTATGTAAAGGATTAGAAGGAGGTTCAACACTAGTGATGGGAGGAATCAACCGTAAATCTTGAGCTTTTTGAGCTAAAGGTTTAACATTTGAATGCACAAGGTGAGTAATACCACGCAAGAGGTTAACACTTTGATCACTATCACGGAGAACTTTCTTAAGAGCCTCTATAGCTTGAATGGAATCTTGATTATGGTTTTCTTGGAGAAGCCAATTACCCATTTTATCAAGTTCAGTGGAAAGTTTTTGGACTTGTTCAAGAGGGACTCTTAAAGTGTCATCCTCATCATTAGATGAGTGAGAAGAGTTGTGCTCTATAGTAGGATTTGAATCATGAAGAATCAAGTTATCATCTGGGATCCTAAGGAAAGGAGAAGAAGATTGAGGATCAAAGGCACCCATGAGTCTACGACTTCATCTAACCAGAATGTTATAAGTAGGACTAGTGGTAGTAAAGCTCATAAACCAATGTAATGAAAATGAACTAAACTAAGAACATATAAAGCATGAATATGAAATCTAATTAGCATGCAAGATCTAACACAAAGGAAAAATCTAATACTAATAAGATAAAATGAAAGCACAATAAAGCATCCAATTCCACAAAAGAAAAGAGAGTAAGTATGTCGGGTTCACCAAAATGAATAGAGGTAAAATGAATTCACCTCTATTTGGATGTAAAGGGGGAAATATGAGATCTATTCTCAAACCCAAATTCCCTAAGGAGAGATCCAATTTGATCAACCAAGAGGTTAATACACAATCAAATCACTTTATAAAGAATATAGAAGAGAGAGAAAATTCAATATTTCCCTATAAAGGATATTGTGTTTGAAACTAGGGGATAATTGAAATACAAATACTAACCTCAAATTAGGGTAGATCTGGAAAATGTCAAATTCTAATGTCTATGTATACTTTCAGGCAATTCTGCAACTTGTTTCAGACTGGAAATGCCGAGACAGAGCAAACCCAGAAATCTTTCTCCAAGATGAGCTCAGGTCGGGTTTGACCCTCATAAATGGTCAAATACTACATTCTTTATTTGAAGTCCAATTTTGATTCTATTCGCAGATCTCGAAAGTTTTTCAAAAAGGGTATCCAAATTCACTCTCAGATCTGAAATTCCGCACCTATACCTGTAAGAAAATGGGGGTTGTTGTTGTATGGGGGGTTTGCCTTGGTCAAACCCCAATTTAGGAATTAACCTTGAAATTGAATTGAAATATATTGTGCATAAACAAAGTAATTGAAACAAATCACCTTGCTTATGTTGAAGTCCTTGTATAGGATTCGAATCCTCAAATCCACAAGTAGGAGTGCTTCAATGGATGTGCGATGTCTCCAATCAATGGCATTTGATCTTCAACACCAATCTTGACTTGATCTTTGCATATGAGAAGGTTTGAATGAATGGAGAAGGATGGATCTTCAAGGGGGTTCCAAAGAGATTGAACCCTTCAATGGATAACAATGGATCTCCTTGATGGATGAATGCTTGAACACTTGAATTCTTGAATTCACTTGCTTGCACTTGAGGGTTTGCTCATTAAATTTTTTGAAGATGGGATGTGGCAAAAGAAGATGGAGAAAATGAGGGAGGGAAGCCTCCTTTTATAGTGAACTGGGCCACACTCCTCTAGAGGGGCCACCTTGGAGAACTAAATTTCAATTAGGTCTTAGCCTTTAGAAAATATACCTAGATTAAATGCAATTAAAATATTTAC